>JBAMYA010000015.1:9911375-9925521 GCA_037176975.1 Arrhamphus sclerolepis | reverse complement strand
ACCAAATACTTATTTCCCACCATGATTTGCAAATAAATTCTTTAAAAATCAGACAATGTGATTTTCTGGATTTTTTTGTGTGAAGTGCACCTATGCTGAAAATTACAGGCCTCTCTCATCTTTGTAAGAGGGAGAACTTGCAGAATTGATGGTTGACTAAAAGCTTTTTCTCCCCACTGTATGTATATATATGTGTGTGTGTGTGTGTGTATATATATATATATATATATATATATATATATATGTATATATATATATGAGAATACACAAGTGATTTATAGTTTCACATCTGTTCAAGTTCATCGTATTCATTACATTTGTCATCAAGATGTTCCCACCCTGTCAGAAGATTTAAGATGTTTATCAGTTCCCACACCCTCCCAGTGCTAACGTTTGCCCACAGTAAACTTTTTGAACGCATATGTTGATGGTTCATCTTGCACTTTCTCTTGGGTTGAATGACGTCTATTGACAGTCTTGAGCTTGAGGCTGTTTGTTCAGCCTCATTCAAGCAGTCAGGTAAGAATCGGGCCCCTGTCATGCTCTTGCCTAAACACAGCAATTATTACAAACAAGGGCGACACGGAGCTGTCAGCTGCACGCTTGTGGAAAATGAATGCAATTGGAATGCTGTCATTATTTACAGGTCTGGGATGCAACCCAAGTGTTATCAGCCAACAGCGTCTAACTTTGTTTGGTACATAATAGATGTGCTGTGTTTTACATGCCACTGCTCATTTTCCCCAGATCCGCAGGAACGTCTCAGTCCAAAGATAACTGGCAATTTATGATTCTACTCTTTCATTTAATGAGCCAGAGGGGAGGATTTCAAGCCACAGCATGGCCCGGGCTAAGGCACACACACACTTGCGCATGCACATGTGAACACATACACATAATATCCATTCCTCTAATGTCATGAGGATGAGACCACAGATAGATATATTGACTCAGATGCCTGTTCATCAGTGGGCTCAGTGTATAATGAAAATGATAATCAGGGCAAAGCCAGGGATTAAGTGTCATTAAACACACAAGATATCTTTGTTTTCTTTCTTCCACCTTTTATATTTCTAACTTTAAATATTCAAAGAGAAACACAAAACTGTTGTTTATCCAGCACTGATCTCTGATCTCTCAGGCTTATCACGTAAAAAGGATACAGTGAGGCTTGTGTTGACACTTTCATCCGCAAGTAATTTAATGTTAATTAATGAAGACTGTGGTTTATTCTCTCAACAATGGAGCGCCCAGTTTGAAGCCATACAACTATTTTCGGTAATTTACGCAAACTCAACTTGTGGAATGCAGGGAAACATTAAACAATAGACAACTGTCTCCATCAGCTTGAAACTGCTTTCAAAAACTGATCAACCAGTGGTAATGTGTTGAGAGTTGTCGAAGAAAACAAAGCATTTTTAAAGTTTTTTTTATAATTTTGCATCTATCTCTGTGCAGCACTGCTGCCTGATGGGTATCACTGTTGCATCAGCAAGAAGGTTCCTGGTTTGGAACCTAGCAGAGGTCTTTCTGTGTCTGCATGCTCTTCCTGTCTCCCTGGGTTTTTTACGGGTTCTCCAGCAACCTCCCACAGTTCAAAAACACATGTCAGGTTAACTGGTAAATCTAAATTGCCCCTTGGAGTGAATGTGAGCATGTGCCTAGGGTGTACCTCTGCGTTTTGCCCCAAGACAGCCAGGCTAGGCTGTTAAGATAGGAATGCATATATAACGGGGTTTAAATTTATCATCAATTTTAGTTTTGAGTCTGAAATTAAGGATCTTTGAACCGTGCCTGAATTAAAATATTTTTTGATCCTACATCTCAGTTTGAATATTTATATGTAAATGTAAATATATATACACATGAACAGAAATTTATATAGATAATTACAGTGGATGTGAAGGATCACCTGTAGACTTTTGAATTTTTCATGTTTTTTTGATGGACTTTACTTCAGCTGCGTGATGTGTTCTATGCTGTAGGTACTGAACTGATGAATCATATTTTCAGAAATGTTGAAATGATTCCAATCCAAGAAAAAATTTCACCTGTCATTGCTTAATTCGTTTTAAACAACCCCAAAGTTCAAAAGAAGTGATTCTCAGTGTGTTAACTCGCCAGTGTCGTTGCATTTAGACAATAAAAACAAGGACTGTCAGGTGGAGCAGTAGTTGGAGCAGGCAGCCCATAAACAGAGGTTACAGTCCTCCTGCCGTGGTTGCAGGTTTGATTTAAAAAATAAAAATCTGATGCAAGCAACAGACAAAAAAAAAATGGAAGGGCAGCAAAGATGGGTAGAAAGGTTTATAAAAGACACAAGTAACTCTGATCTGGGAGTTTCAGCAAATTAAATGGTGGCAGGTGAGGGTGTCAGGATTTGGTATAAAAGAATCACTGTCCAAAGTCTTGGTTTTTCAACACAATGATTGACTTCAACTCACTACTTTGTGTCTAACTCAATCAGAGGTCATCAGTCATTTAAAAATATATCTTCATTGATGCAAAGTTACAAAGACCTTTGGTCTCAGTATCTGCAGTGAATAATGTTGTGAAAGTATCAGGGGGTTTGAGGAACTCTCAGCTCATAAAGACTAATGCCAGAAACAACTGTTTCGTCTCAGACAGCTCGGCATCAGAAACTGTCCTTCCACCGCTGATCAGTATAGCCACGTGGCCTGTGGAGAACATTGGAAAACCATTTTTACTCAACACAGTCCACCGGTGCATCCAAAAGCGTAACCTGAAACTCTATTAAGAAAGAAAAGGGCCACATATTATCTCAGAAATGTTGCCAAGTTCTCCAGGCACAAGCTCATCTCAGAAAGACAATGGACACGTGTTCTGCGCCAGATGAGTCCATGTTTCAGCTTGCTTTGGGGAAAATGAACCTCAGGTTCGGCTCTAATTTCAAAAGATGAGAAAGATCATCCAGGCTGCTATCAGCAAAAGATGCAAAAGCCAGATTCTGAAGGTAAGGGGGTGTCGGTGTCTATGGCAAGGCTGATTTGTAACATTAATGCTGTGGTGTATATTGAAATTTTGAAGAGACATACTACTATCAAGGCAACATTTTTTTCCCCAGAGATACGTGATTATTTCAGCAGAAAAACGTCAGCTCTAATTTTGCATGACTTACAACAGCACGGCTTCATAGAGAGTGCGTGTGCTTGACTGGCCTGTCTCCAGTCCACATCTGTCTCCTTTAAAAGTAAAAATTAAAAAGGTGATGTAAGACAATGGTAAACATCCCCCTCTCCCAACTTTTTCTGAGTGTGTCATTGGCATAAATGTTTAAATTTTCCATCTATGACTTTGTCAGTGAAGCCACAGAAAATAATTTTCTTTGTACTTTTGGTAAATAAAGTTTCAAATGATTATGAAATGATAGATTTAGGGTTTTGTTTCATTTGAAAATAAGACTCTGAACTTTACTGGAAATGGGATTTTTATAAGGACTGAAGGTCCATGAAGTTCAAACAGTTGTGGAAAATCAAGGAATCAAACAAAAGTTGTATTCATTCATTGTTTCAGCGTGCGCTCACCCACAAGTGAAAACATGTTTGCAATTATTTTGGCCTCTATCTGCAGATTCAAGACTGCATCATTCTGAATATGCTACTTTAATTATTATTATTATTATTATTATTACAATCATTGTTATTATTATTATTATTATTATCAAAGTAATAATAATAATTATATAATATTGTTCAAATGGCTAAATTCTTAGAGAAGTTTTTTTCCAGGATTAAATATTTACACTAAATGATGGTCATCTCCATCAATCTTCTTTTCTTTCAGGATATTTAAAGAGAGAACTTTTACTCAGATTCCAACATAATCATAACACAGAAAGAGATTCTCCTTAAGAGATTCTCCTGAAACAAATAGAAGCATCCAATGCCTGAGTCACCCACCCAGCAAGGGAGGGAAAGCAATTCACCTCTATTAACCAGGGTTTGAGGTTGGAGTCAATGAGCACATCAAAACCATACAGTTTTACAGAGGGACAAATACAATTAATCAAAAGGTTTCCACTGCAGACGGGGGAACCCAGAAGAGACAGACAGGATTAGAAAACGTCTAAGACCTGCTCAGTGTAAATAAAAGATGAAAGATATCAAAGTCAAAAGAGTTTCCAGATTTTTATCAGGGTTCCAGTATGTGGCATTTGGCAACTTGAACTCGGTTTTTCTGCTATTGATTACACGCCTATTATGTACCCAATCACTCAAAAAAGAAACATTCACCAATTCTGCTACTGACGGATTGGCTCAATTACATTAACTAATTGCATACATATTTCATCTGCCATGATTTATCGTTTGCAAGACAGTAGATCAAAAACAGAGTCTGGCTGTGAATATTTTCAAACAATCAATAATTCTCTTATGACTTGAGAAGTTTAAATGTCCACATATTGTCAGCACCTATTAACAAGAAGGTGGGATCCGAACTGTTACAAGAAAAAGCTCCAGCCATGTCATGAGCTCTGTGTGAATTCAACTGGAGAAATAAATCCAGAAGTATGAGGCTGGAAATGTGAAGGTACTTCCCAAGTGGCAAAACCTGGGGAATTAGGAGGCCTTAGGTGATCTATTGTGTATACAGTATTTCACTCCACTCCAGCTCAGCACTGAGTGACACAGTAAAAGCCTTTTACAAAATAGTCAGGAAGTTCCCAGTGTAAAAAGAAAAAAAAATCATCCATTCCAACCTGATTTTCTCTCTCGTTTCATTGACTGATATATGGCTCACTGCACCAGAGTTGGCCTATGTGCCATATGAAAGGCCTCACACTGCTCTGGGGAGTGTCACCCAATAAGCCAACGACCTACCGGCCCCAGCAGCGGCGTGCAGGAAAACCACAGTCTTTTACAGGGATAGGGTAAAGCCCGGCCAAACAGCCAGAGGAAAAATCCTTCTAATGGCACTTCAAAAGAACAGACTGTGTTGAGAATAGACTGGGGGGGCGTTGGAGGTTTCAAAGCTGCAATAACCAGCACTGTTTGTTCTAGCATCTCAGGTCAATGCCAGTGTTAAGCATACAAAAACCAGCATGACAGCAAGCAAATGGCCTGATATTAGCTTAACATCACACTGATAAAACAGAGATGTTATTGTGATCTCCATAACATAATGCAAAATTAAATTTAAAATTCAATTGAACAAATCATAGGCAGGTTGGGTGATGAGAGTTTGCATATTCATTCAACCACACAGTTCTTTAAAGTTAAAATACTGAAGACGGATATCACGGACATTCTTCTGGCACTGTCAAGACTTAAATTCATTTTTGCCAAAACGTAGGTCATTATTTTATTACATAAATTTTTTGTAGGATTTATATTGATTTGAAGGCAAATGCATTTCATTGAAGTGAACGGTACTTAAGTCAGGTTTAGTAGAATACAGAAAAATGCCATCAGGAAACTTATTATGAGAATCTTATGTGTCTTCCACAAACAGATCAAAAGTGCCTTGGGTACATAAATGTCCATGTTTTTATTTATATAACATCTATCACTATAAAATAATTTAAAAAACACATTATTTGAACTTCATTTTGGTATCATGTGATGTTCAGATGAGTTCCCATGGGTCCCACTTGAGTGGAAGCACAGCAGTCCAGTTTTTTGGTTCCACCAGGAGCGATCAGAAGCAGAGCACTTCCAAACGCTTTGTTTGGCTGGATTTGTGAGATTACTAGTTTACCAAAAGAGTTTCGATATCACCTGAGAATTATGCAATGAACTGCTTCTTTAAAGACATATTTCTTTCCATGTCTTAAAAATACAATGGACCTTCGTTGTTCAGGGAAACAGACTGTGTTTATGACAATAATACTTTTGAATCTTTGTCTTGTAAAATGAATATCTTCCCCATAGATGTTTGAAATCTCCTCTGAAACTCTGTTAAACTTCTGAGCTGCAGCCTACATGAGTTAATGTAATAACGAGTTGGGGCCTGCTTGTGGTGTTTTAATTTGAAAATCAGCTTCACTGTCTTTGCCATTCTTCTGTCAAACATCCTACCAGCTTGATCTGTGGAGTGTAAATGTACGCTGCTGGGATGCTTCAAACCGAGCCACGGTGTTTCTGGCAGCATTACACTCACTGGCTAGTATGGCCACGATTGACAACAGTTGGTGCAGCAGTTCTTTGCTCAGTGGGATCTGATGACAAGGGTGTAATGGCTTATAATCTCCCAGAATCATTGATCTTTCCAGAGTATATGTGGAAGGGCACACTATAATATGAGCAGCAAAACTGAAAGGAGGAGGGACTGCAGCGCTTGTAGACAACTGTTACTGTGAAGGAGCAGCGTTGTCCATCGTCTGTGTCCTTCTAAATAGACTTTGAATGGGGTCAAAGTGAATGGCATCTTCACAGTAAACTGTGTGATTTTGAGTGCTATCCAATGAAATGTTACATAAGAGTGGGTCAGTATTGGATCTTATCCATCTGTGATTGGACTTCACATGACAGGAAACTTAAGGAAAAACAAATAATTACAATGTTCAATGGTCCTATGCTGTATGATCCAAAGTTTGTGGTCATACAGACACATGTCTCATTCTTTGATTGTTTTTTTAATTGTTAGTTTGTTCGTTTGTTTGTTTGTTTTTTACCATGATGACAAAAATAACCCAAAGCTTCGCACACAGCATCTGTCTTGCGTTGCTGCAGACGAATCTGTGTGAATCAAGCATGACTGAAGTGTGAATATTGAATTGTTGGTTGTGAATTTCCATCCATGTTTTAATATTTCCACATTTTTAAAATAATGTATAAAAAGATGTATAAAAATGTACATTCACTTTTAAATCGACATTTTATTTAAACTGATTCTCCACAGACACTGAATACCATTAGAGCAGGTATAAAAGATGGAGCTTTGAACAATGCTCTATTGTCAAAAGAAATGTGGAGGAAAATCCACAAAAGATTTACTACACATTCATCAGGTTACTCTATATCACATTCACTGGAAGTTAAACGTATGGTAGTGTCATTAGGTCCAGATTTTGTGTTACTGCTAAATTGAATTTTAATGATGGAACAGGACAAGGTTTGACATGTATTTATGAGCCAAGAGCTGCAACATAAACTGCCACGGCCATCTTTAACTTCTCAGGATGGACTGAAACCCCAGCGCAAAACTGTGCTCCTTTTAGTAGAGGATTTTATTTTCCACTTGCTAGCTTATCCCATTCCAACCAATTTTGTACAAAAACACACGCACAGAAAACGAGAATACAAGAAAGATCCAGAATGTGTGTGTGTGTGTGTGTGTATCATAAAACATTATCCATTAGTCTTGCGGAACAGAGCACTGGAATAAGTGGGTTTGAGCCTGCAGTGCCTCATCAGTGGCACCACAACAACAGGGGAAAATGGGGAGGTGTTACACCACCTCACCAGCCCCCGACAAGCAGACTCCATGTGCCACAAATTTTCCCCCAATTAGGAGCAGACGCCGCTGATGCCCCACGAGCCTGCCGAGCCGCTCAATGTCAGACACGTTTGTTCTGTGGCTCAACCGCTGCTTGGAGAACACTTTTAAATGTGTCCACAAACAGCCCACAACAAGCATCACAGACAAGAAGACGAGAGGTGGTGAACATCCACATCATACCAATTAAAGAGGGAGGGAAAGAAAAAACTTTCACAGAGAAAATGGATGATGAAGACCTTTTTTTTCTTTTTTTTTTTACCCTTTATTATAGGAGGGGTGCTGTTGGAAAATTTACCACAAGAGACAAACGCCCAAAAACAATGATCTCCCCACCCTGACCCTACAGCCTGATGGCCTACAATAACAATAGCACCCTTCAAGTGTATTTCTTCATGACTGAGAAACAATTGAATTACTTTCACGTCTTTGTATGATGAATCATGGCTGCTAAAGTGTTTCACTTCAAGGAGCATAGCAGAGAAGCACGGAGCCACATTTGTGAAAACCCTCTAAGGACAGTAAATTAAAAGTCCACTTAGCCCTGTACGGTCTTATAGCGATAGTGGGACCTGAACCGTAAATCATTCTTAAAAGACTTGGTTATTTAGCAGCTACGCTGTCATTACAGGGACAGAGACGCTGAGGTGAAGTGTGGGAGTATCTGACAAATGTAAAACAGGGAGAGCGGTTCACAGACGGGGGATCCAACCACACTTAGCGCTTAATGAGGGACGTTCGGTGGAACACAGAACCAGTGAATGGAATGTTCTGTGTGTAATAAAATAGGTCTTTGGCTTGGCTAATCAGATCTTAGTCAAAACATCTCGTAATCAGCATCTCTCAGCAAAAAAGCCTGTCCATTAATCACACGGCAGCGGTAAGGAGCTGCATGGGTGGCATTTTCTCCCCACAAACACACACACACACACACACACACACACACCAACTCACACATCTTACCATAAAAGAAAATCTGTTGTTTTTATTTCTTCCCACATGAGACATTACAGAGCTATAAAAAGATTGTGTTACAGTATGCCCATTTACATACGCCGTGAAGAGAGAAGAAATCTTTTCATTTGAAAACAATAAACATTGTATTAAAGCCATTAATAGACATCAAAATGGCAGGTAACAATTTGCAGTACATTAAGATTATAATGCGCTTTATGGTCTTGTGTGGCTCCCTTCCAGACAACCCAGAGTTTGTATAAAATCTGTAAACAATGCCTGCTTTTATCGACACATTCACTGAGCTAACACATGCATTCTTTCGCTTTACCTATCTGCTATCACAGGCAGCTGCTGAAGCTGGGTGTATAGTAAATCATGAGCGCACAGGCGTATATTGAGGATTTCTGTACAACAGCAGGAAGAAAGGAGTTGAGAGCTGTTAGTAGAATACAACATGAAGACAGTTTGGATGGGTTTTAATTCAATGACAAGAAACAGACACACAAATAAACAAGCCTAAACTCTGCTCAGATGGATCTTTATGTTTGTAACAGTCGTTCTAAACGCAGGTTCCAGCATGTCTCTTTATTCATACCGTACAAATATAAATATATACAATCAGAGAGAGAGTTTGCATGCAATATGACCACACTGGGAGAGAGAGATCAACAGAGAGAGGATGAGGGTGGTCCTCTGGAACCGTCAGTGTCTGCCTCTGTAAACTTAATCCTGTAGACAGACTATGAATGCCTTAATTAACTTGCTTGGGGGCAAGACAACAAAATTACACTAAATTCAACAGTAAACTGATACAGCTGAAGTAAGATAATGGGCACATTCACAGCAGACCACAGTGGATGTATATCCTGTCCAATCAAAGTGCAGGACCTAATTGCCTTGATTCTGTAGATTTATACATGAAATGTCTTTCAGTTTCTCGACCAGTACAGATGCAAACACAATTTACTGTAACAATGTTCTTAGGTTTTATTTTATTCTGGTGGGCCAGGAAGAGAGAAACCCACTCAAACAGGAATATAGTTATGGGCAATTTGTTTGACTGTGTTTTATTCCATATTGTCTCACTTTGCTTCTGAGCACAAGAATTACATGATATATTTACTATTCAACACAATATTGCCACATATTAAGATTCTTTTGGACTGAATTTCTGTTTGCACTCATATCCCCTTTTAGCCCTATAATGTTTTAACATTTGCACTTCAATTGTATTGCTGAAAATTCAGAGAACCATTTCAATAAACTGAATAGAAGTATCCATGAGAGACAAAAGAATTGTTGTTCTGGTTGTCTGGTAGACAATACCATATCCCCTTGAGCAAAAAAAATACCATCTGCCAGTCTTTTCCTGTAACTGTTGATCAGTGGGCTTAGGATCGTTGTCTCGCTGCATCCTTCACTTTGTCTTTTTTGCAATCCACATAAACTCAGAATTCATTTTTGCATCAGTGATCACAATTATTCATCTCCATCCAGACGCATCAACCCCTACAGAGCTCTGCCAGTCCTTGTGTCAGTGCAGTATTGGTAGCAACATTTGAAATGGGGATCATTGGACAGATTTTATCTGAATAAATGGAAGTGAAGGTAACTATAATAGCCGACTGGTGAGTGAACAAACTGATGCTGGCCTAGAAGCTGCTTATTCTGACTGTGTGCAACATGGTGCCATGCAGAGTGGAGTGGAAGAAACATATGGGTGACATCACTGTACGTTTGTCCAGTTCTTCTTATACAGTCTATGTCACCAACACAAGCCTAAACCATGAAACCACCACAGATGAGCTTTACAAAAAGGAAAGGGATCTTATTCTGGATCTAGTGATTTAATTTCTACTGACATTTTCATTTAAAACAGAATGCTTTATTTTAGTCTCATTTGAGCACAAAATGCTTTGCACAGTATTCATTGATGTGAATGTGGTTTAGTGTTGCTGTTGCAAAATGCATGTAAAATATGTTATTTTTGAGACGGCATATGTTGTTCTAAAATGTAATTTTACTATTTACTACTGATAACAGTCTTGATTGCTTAATTGCTTGATTGCACACAGTGTATCTCATTCATGTAATGAGAACAGAATGGATTTATGCATAAACCGTGAGCAGAGTGAAATTTATGTGTGTTTTGACATTCACTAAATTGTTGGTATGTTATACATATGGGTCCTCCTTTTTTGAATGTCTTTCTAAAAACACATTGCAAGACCTATCCTCTATAGACATTTAGTGTGAATTATAGAATTTTTTTTGTCTTTTTTTGTTAATTTGGTTTATTTTTTATACAATTTTAGGACATTTAAGCAGAAATATGGCAAGTTTTATAAGATTATTACAAACTTTCAAGTTACTGGTTATTTATCCGTGCATCTTGGGTGTGTAAGAGAACATGTTTCAGGCTTGATAAGACACATTTCCCTGTAAATACCTGCATGGTCATCATTCACAGGTTAGTGCAGTTTTTCAATTCAGAAAAAATGCTGAGGGTATAGATTGCATCTTCATGCAGGTGAATTTCTGAGTGAGTCCATGCTGCAGTACGCCCAATACAGCCCAAACAATAATAAATCAGGAGGCTTTTATGTGACAAGGAAACCTACCACAGCTGCATAATGTATAACACATTTTTACCTTTGCTTTGACACCGCTGCTTCTTATTAGTATGCAAGATGTGAAGGTAGGCTGTAACAGCCCTGAACCACGTTCTGATAAAAAAGTTTCTTTAACAGAACACAATTCTGTTAAGAGAAGAGAGCAGCTGCTCTTCTAAAACCCGCTTTCAAAACAAAGATGTCAAATCAGGCTCCTTTAAGGGATCCAACTCCTCGCAGATCCCTCAATCCATATAAGTCAAATCCTGCCAGTGAAACAAGAGACCATTGTCTTTAAGTACAAATAAATAGGCTACATCTGAAGTTAATAGCAACCTTTATCTCTAGCAAAAAATATGTAATGCTTTTATTTTTCTTTTCAGAAATTTGTTTAAGCTAAAGGATGAACACACTGATGTGCTGATAGAACAGCTGACATGCTAACAGTTTATTCAGAAAGCTAAAAGCTGGCACACAATTAAGTATTTTGACAACGCAGAAGAAACTGCGACTCAGCATTTTTCTGACTCTGTACTTTTCCAGTCAGTATATCACTGAGCTGTGTGTCCGTTAAGCCAGGTGGGTCCGTGGATCCACAGATTCAGCGGGCGAGTCAGCGTAATTCCAGATCAGACTCTGACAACTCACCTGACATTGTTAACAGTTTGAACAGAAAGCTGAAAGGTGACAATCAGTTTGTGTATATTGTAATGTCCAGGATAAAGATAAAGCGTGTATAAGTCAATAACTTATGTAAGCGATTTATAATCCCTATATGTCTCTGATGTGCATAGTAGAACTAGTATTAAGATGCAGTTCCTGGGTCTCCTGTTCCTGCCAATGCAGAGCTTCACCCATCACTAAATTTATTAAGAAGAAGAAGAAAAAGAAGAAGAAATT
The DNA here is from genome assembly GCA_037176975.1 of Arrhamphus sclerolepis. Taxonomy (NCBI): domain Eukaryota; kingdom Metazoa; phylum Chordata; class Actinopteri; order Beloniformes; family Hemiramphidae; genus Arrhamphus; species Arrhamphus sclerolepis. Next base: position 9,913,594 of record JBAMYA010000015.1, on the reverse strand, counting down.
TCATCTGCTAATATTATGTCATCTTAAACAGCACATACTTCATTCTAAATTATCTCTTAAGTTCATGAACTTTGATGAAGCTTGATCACGATTGTGAACACTAGTTTCCATCAACACACTGCAGTTGACCTGACTTTTGTCCAGTTCTTTGGGGCTTTGGCTTCCAGAAGGAGGCCTCCAGTGACTACACCTCCACCTCATTAAATGTTAATGTCACAATTACATTCTATGTTCACAAGCACATATTTTTACTTTTGGTCCATTTAAACTGTTATAAACAATGCCTGCACTCTCACTCATAGTGCAACACATTGTGCACTTACAGCAAAACAGTATAACTTGTGTGAGTAATAACAGCATCATTATCAAGAACAGATAACAGACAATGAACAATGATCCTAAACTCATATTAACAAACACTAGAGCTTGCTGGGAAACTACACCCAACCACCAGTGTTACCAGGTCTCACTAGAGAAATAGGCAACCACATCTTCAAAAGCAAATAATTGAATTGCAACAATGTTTTTGCTACCATTCAGTTATTTGTTGATAAAGTAAAATCTGCCACAGGCAAAGAGAGCTGGAGAGAGAATAGAATAATGGGAACACCCCTCATTGGTCAGCTTCACTCTTGTTTCTGCAGAACATTATAGCTGAATTTCTGTTTTTCTGCATCTGATGGCTCAGAAAATTTAATAATAAAATCAACAGCTTGAATTCTGTCCAGGTTGTTGATTCCAGTTTCAGCACAATGTCAGTCTGTTGGTCTTTTTAATGAGACTGCAATACAAAAACAAAGTTGCTTATCATATGTTTCTATCAACCATGTCTTTTAAAACGAGCCCAAAAAAAAATCCATCCCAGGACATTCAAATGTTTCAAGCAACTGCAGAGAAAAAGAAACCCAAAGTCACATATTATAAGCAGAACTGGTAACTATGCCAACCACCTCCACCATTTTATTCATGTGAAACTAATAAAAATTGTTGTGGTAGTTGTGGCAAGAAATTAAATCTATCTCTGCTAATATGTGTTTTACATACAACATGCTGCAGCTTTCTTCTACACCTACTGTAAACTGTTTAAGAAGAACTGAATAAACCTACTGTGATGTCACCCATAGGTTTTTCTGAATTTTGAAGCCTTCTACTCCATTTTTCAAGTGGATAGAACGAGCATATCTAGAAACCAGGTGGAAGTCACCTTATTTTGATCACCACGAGTAAGCTATTTTAGCTTGAGTAGTTTATCTTATGCTAACCTATTATTTTCTTTTGTTTTTAGTTGTTGCCTTCAGGGGTCACCACAATGAATCACCACCTCCATCTAACCCTATTCTCTGCATCCACTTCTCTTACACCAACTAACTTCATGTCCTCTTTCATTACATTCATAAATCTCATCTTTGGTCTTCTTCTAGACCTCGGCAGTTCCAACTCTGCCTCCTGAATTTATCACACATCACAGCTCACTTAATATGCTTGGAATCTTCCAATTTATTTATTTTTAGTCTCTGCCCACTGTTCCATTTGGTTTTGTCTCATTCACAAACGTGTCTTCTATCTTCCTGCTGCTAACCTTCATCTCTCTCCTTTCCGAGGCATACCTCCACCTCTCTAGATGTTTCTCTACCTGCTCTGTGCTCTCACTACAGATCACAATGTCATCTGCAAACATCATAGGTAGCAGGTTCCTGTCTAACCTGCCTAATCTGTCAGCCTGTCCATTATTACGGCAAACAAGAAAACGCAGTCCCATCTCAACCTTGAACTCCTCTGTCACACCTACAGCACACCTCACCGCTGTCTTACAGTGCCCATACTAGGGGTGTGCAGAGCAGCCGGTATTTGTGTCTGTATTTGTTGGGGGGGGGGGCTATTTGTATTCAAGTAAAATTCAAAATAGGCGTAAATATATATTTTTTTGTGTTACACTTCTAATTTACTTTGTAGTGTAAGTATTCTTTATTTATACCCATTATAATAATTATGGATATGCAATATTGGTTGATGTTTTTCCATAAATCCAGCAATGAACATGTAACAAGGAAAATCACTGAAAATAAAGTAACATAACAGACATTAGCTTATCCATGATTAAACCAACAATAAAATACCATTGTGAACATTATTAACCCACCACCTGCATTTGGGGAGTTTCAGCTAAGTTAATGAGTGACAGGAAGCTATGCTGAGGTTAACTAGCCTTATAGCCTACA
>JBAMYA010000015.1:9894963-9911275 GCA_037176975.1 Arrhamphus sclerolepis | reverse complement strand
ATATGTTTTATGGAATGATTTTATTTGCTTCTTGTGATTTTATGTAGATGTAAAGCACTTTGAATTACCTTGTGTATGAATTGTGCTCTGCAAATAAACTTGCCTTGCCTTTTAGCTTTAAAAGAAAGGCAAGACTTGATTCTAAAATAAAAACTTAATTTTAACTTCAGTTTTTTTTTTAACCAATTGTTGAATGTGAGTCAAAAAAGAGAGAGAATCATCAATAATATATCCAAGATATTTGTATTGTGATACAGACTCAGTCTTATGGCCCTAAAAAGTTTTGATGGATGGGAGTTTCAATAACTTTGCATTTGCATTTAAAAACAACATGAGTTTTGTTTTGTTTTGTGTGACGGGGTTTGGGTTGTGTAATAAAGAAATAATGGCAAGGTTGTTATTGTTGGTGGGCTTTTATTGTGAACCCCACACTCATGCTCAGCAGTGCAAATGATGAATAAACGAGACAAACACACACACTATTTATATATGTACTGGTGGCATTCAATAGTTTGTCAAGCCGCAATCCATAATCCACTCCGTGATCCATAATCCAATAGTCCAGTAATCCACGATCCAATAATCCAATAGTCCAGTAATCCACGATCCAATAATCCAATAATCCAATACTCCAATACAATACTCCACCCACTAGAAACTGCACTCTCAACTCTCTTCTAGAGTGTCTTCTGGCAGCTGGTTATATGTAATTACAATACACACAGATCTATATATCCCCCAAAATAAATACAATAAACAAAAATAAATGTTTGGCGGGAACTTTTCCAGGACCCATGACCATGACATCACTTCCTACTTTCCCGTACACAGCCGCTCTTAAGGCTCGTCATTTAGCCGCTCGGGTGGCCGGTGGACGCGACAACACATGGACATAAAATGGGGTAAGTGGTGGCGTGTTAACCTTACAGTGCGGACAACGTGTACACCCATTAATCTTACGCAAAATGTCAAACGTTCTTTCTCCCGTTTTATTGCCTTGTCATGTTCTTAGCCTGCTCTCTGTGACGGTGTTCCGTCACAGTCAGCATTGAGAACTACTTTTAAATCATGCAATGTACATTGCAAAGTGTTAAAAGCTATTTGAAGCTGGCAAAGACCTCGGTTTGGTGTAGATGTTGAGCAGTATATCACTGTGTCATCAGCATAAAAGTGAAAATCAGTGAAAATCATTTTGCTCAAAACTATTTACATATTAGGGGTGTGCAAAGCAGCCGGTATTTGTATCTGTATTTGTTGGGGGGGGGGGAGTATTTGTATTTGTATTTGAATTTGAGTAAAATTCAAAATAGGTGTAAAAATAAACTTTTTTGTGTTACACTTCTAATTTATGTTATAGTGTAAGCATTCTTTATTTATATCCATTATAATAATTATAGATGTGCAATTTTGGTTGATGTTTTTCCATAAATGCAGCAATGAACATGTAACCAGGAACATCACTGAAAATAAATTAACATAACTGCCATTACCTTATTTATGGTTAAACCAACAATAAAAAACCATTGTGAACATTATGAATCACACCAACCTGCATTTGGGGAGTTTCAGTTAAGTTAATGAGTGACGGGAAGCTATGCTGAGGTTAACTAGCCTTATAGCCTACATCCTACATCCTACATAAGTTAAACGTACCATATAACTCCCACAAGTGCATACAATTTGACACAACTACACAAGCATTGTTTTAACCTCTTTAACCGAACGTTAACGTTACTGTCAACAGCCTATTGTCTAAATTAGCGAGCTAACAGAGCTACGTAAACAGAGCGAACATGAGAGCACCCGACTGCAGATGTCAATAATGCAGCGTAATGGAATAATCTCCCGATCAAACTCCGCTTCCCAAAATTTATAAACTGCCTACGGAATCCAGTTAAGCTACAAAAATTCATTCAACAAAAACAATGATGCAGTTAAGTATTTTGGGTTTTTTTTCCACTCAGCCGAGCCTTCTCTGCTGCTGTGTGGAGCAGCCTGTGTCAGTCACTTCTTCCACTCCCCCCGACTCCTGAATGTCACTCACTCACTCATCCGGGCACTGTGGTCTAATGAGGAAACACAGCTTTTGATAGAAAGTTTTTCTCGTTCCCGAATAGAAATATTTTATAAAGTATTTGTTCAAAATAAGTATAAAAATCACGTTATTTGTACCTTTCCGAATACCGTATTCGGGTTCGGCTCCACCCCTAGCCCATACATATGCTTCACCACTCTAACATACTTCTCTACTACTCCAGACTACCTGTTACAACCCCCTACTAGGACCAGGGCTCAACAGGGGTGACAACACAAACAATTGGAGCGCAAGATATATTAACAATAATTTATTAATGGCCAGAAGTATCAGAATGTCCTTAAAGCAACCAAGAAGTAACCAAACAACACTCAGCATCCACAAAGTACTCAAACTTACATACACAAGGTAACAAGACCGGCAGCCACCCTGGCAAACTGTGCACCAATCTGACACAGCTGCCCAGAGTGAAGGGTGACAGTTTCTTAAATAGTGAGGGTCATCATAGATGTCCATTCGCTGCAGAGATGGAGCAATCCCCAAAGCATGTTGCCACAGGAAGGTGGATCCACTGGAACGGAGCTGGCAGCCAATTGGCTGCAAGGGCTGACACAGTCAGATCTGCATAAGAAGGTGGATCCACAGGAAAAGGGCTGGTGGCCAGTCCTCTGCAAGTGCTTATGCAGCCGTATCTGCATGAAGGCCCAGTTGGGCCTGGGCCGTAACACTACCTCATAGATTATCCCTTTGATTAGCAACCTGCTTATAATCTGCTAATTAACGTTACTTCACATTTATTCTGATCAAATCTGTCTAATCATCCCACTGTTTTCAAGTCAGGTAGAACAATAATTGGCTGCATGTCTGTAAAATGAATGATGCTCAACATTTATCACCACCAAATCACATAAAATACATTTTATTTGCACCGTTGCTGAGTCTGAGCTATACAAATGAAGCATAGGAAACTCAGCGCTGCTAGCTACCATACTGCAGGAAACAACTTCCAGTGCTGTCTGGCAGTGTGTGGTGTAATTGCAAATTACAAAGAACAACTGCAAACAACAATACTTAAGGATAAATGCCAAAGACAATGTAGGGCCTGTGTATAGCCTCCATACTACATAGGCTTCCTGCTAAGCAGAAGTATAAATTTAGGCTTGACAGTTAGACTCCAATCAGCAAACTGGGGGCAATGTGGAAGCTGAGAGTGTTGCCCAAGCAGACTTTGACATGTGGCAAATCTTCTATCTCGAGGACACAATATTCTACCTGCTAAGTCACTTCCACCCTCTATTTTTCTAACCTCTGATAGGTGAGAAAGAGTGTGAGTAGAGGAGGGAGAATTCAAAACAACAAAAACAGTGAGTGAAAAGGAAAAAGAAAGCAGAAAAAGAGACAGTGGTGCTTAGGTGACTGGGCCAACTTAATCACTCTCAAACCCCAAATCTCAGAAAGACTGCCAGACTCAGAGAAAGAGCGAAGACAATTAGTGCCAACACTAACAGGGGTAATGGCTCCAAAATGGAGTTCACACAAGCCCACTGCTAAGCAGTACTAGCCAAGAAAACAGTCAGCCTAAATCAGGCAGAGCTGAATGGCAACAGAAGAGAGGAAGCAAATTCCTGCTTTCAGTCAACAGGCCCTATTCGACCTGGTAGCAAGTCAGAGTGAAGCAACAGAAAGGAAGGCACAATACTGAAGAATGACTGTCTACTACCTCAGCACAGTTCAGTGGACAAGTAGCATGGAGTAATTTCTGGACAATGAATTTCAATCTGAAAGGAAATGTGAGGGGTGAGGTAATGTGCAAGTGTATCTGCAGTATGAACAAAAAAAGAGAGGATTTTTCCACAGCTCATATTTCATTAAAAAGACAAACTTGCAAACAGGCTTACGTCATGATTCTAAAAGTACACCTTCACCAGAAGGAATTGAATGTTTTGATTAGGTAAGAATTATCTTAAGAAGGATATCAAGTTGATTGCCAAATCAGGTTTTTGTCAGAGAACAGCAGCTGTAGATTTAACACTGAGTCAAGATTTGAAGCAGAGGCCCCCAACCTGTTTCCAAGTTAAAAACAAATAGGCCAATGTATAAGGGATTAGAAGATTTATTCTGATGAATGGTTTGACAAAACTCAGATGTTCTTGGACACTAAAATCAAAAAATAAAAATGGTGAAAGTCTGACTTACATGTGATGTCCTTTCCTTACTAGTTCAAATACCTGAGCACTGCACTCATACTCCATTTGTTCCCACCATCCTCGGCTTCAAGGAAAAAAAATGACTTCAAAAACCTCAAATCTATGATAAAGGAATGAGTCAGGGGTTTCCCGCAAGAGCAGCACATTTAGTGTATTTATGCTGATCACTGATGAGGTTCACATAGCATAATTCCTGTTTTGTTTTTTACTTTTTCCAGACTGCAGTCAGTGAGAGGCATGAATCTTTTCTAGATGGTCATTACAGTCACATCATACTTAACTGTAGCAAATCTGTGGACAAGAAATATCTATTTATGCAGGGGGTGGTGGAGAGCATGAATCTTACTTTCACATTCACGAATGTTGACACTTGACTCAATAATAAGGGCACTTTGGAGAGGGATTAGTCTCTGGTTGTGTTTGAGAGTAGTGGATGCCACATGTGCAATAATGAGAATTCCTTGGCACGCACCGTGCACCTGAATACCAACACCACCGAAGGAATGTCAGAAGATAAAAGCAGGGTTCAGGATTTGGCCATGATTTATTGCTCAAGGTTGATAATGAAGCCAGCAAATAAGAGGGCAATGGCATATGAACCTGTACTTCTATCAAAGTGAGGCAAGGAGCCATTCTATAAATCATCTACCCCTTTGTGGTCTACCTGGGTCTGACGCTAGCCTTGTTCTTTGTTTAGTAAATTATTCTTGGTCTGAACGCACCGACCCAAAAATGTGGAGCAATTACATAAAGGCTTCCTCAGAAATGATCTTTGAACAATGACACAATCAGTAACATTTGATTAGCACACTGTACAACAGAAACAATAGAGTGCTTTGTTTCAAAATCAGCAGTACTGCACACTCCACACAATAGTTAGACAGGAAAGTTTAGGATGCCCTCTTCTGGAAACTGACTGAACACCACCATGAAGGATCTAACAGTAAAAGTCCAACAGTGTGCAAACCACATTAATAGCAAAACTAGACCCAGAGTTACTCAAACTAACAAAAAGGAAACTTCATGCAACATTCATTGCCGTAGAAAAAAATGCATTGTAGAACACACTATCAGTCTACTTGTGTAATCCAATGTGACTTTGAATATGACGTAAACATCCATTACACATTAAGACAACTAAAAGATGAGAAGTGGGTAACTTCTCAATCCAGCCCTTCAAGAGTTTATTTTTCTAACCACAGTTCTATTACACATCACGTCCTGAGCGCTGAGAAACAGTGCCTTGTTTCGATATATCTTTGGCGCCCATCAAAGTTCTCAGCATCCAGAGGGGAAGTCAGGTCACGTGTATGAATTTTCCATGGATGAAAATAACAGAGTAAAAAAAGATACCTCTTTTTCATATCTACCTGGTTCCAGATTTTAGTTAACAAAGCAGTTTAGCCAACATCAAGAACAATATGGGTGTTATGGTAGTTAGTACCATAACATCACAAGAACAAGATCTTGTTGGATGGTCTGGCTGATTGTGTTCAGTCTTGGTTGGGGTGTTAGTTTCAGTGTTTTACTAAGTATTCTAGTCTAAATATAAGCATTAGTTTAGATAAACGATTCATAATCAAGGGGCAACCTCTGGCTTTGAAAAATGAACCCAATGCTAAGATGCCATTCCTCGAATGACCATTAGGTGGCAGACACCAAAAATGAGTCAATCTCCTTTAAAAACTACCATTTCAGCTACTCCTTTTCAAGGTTTCCACAGCGGTATGATCCACATGATTAGTTTGGCACAGGTTTTACACCAGATGCCCTTCCCAATGCAACCAGGGTTCAAACCAGGACCTCCCATGTGGTGGGCAAAAGCACAACCGCTAAGCCACCCCAGAGGCTGAGTCAATCTTCTTTGATCCTTAATTTTACAGCCCTCCATATTACAGCCACATCCAAGACAGTTGTTTGGGACGAAATTCATGTACCTCATCAGTTAAAATTATTTAAGGTCCACTAAATGTCCTTCCTTTTCTTTTTGAGTGAGAGCTGCATTTCAGTCTGAAACCTGAATTGTGGTTCTATGTAGCAACTGTGCACATAGCCTATATATAGGATAAACACCACTGTTGGCATTTATGTTTGCCTATTGTCATTTGTGACAGACTATAATTAGGTCACTAAACACTGCAGTTATTTTCTGTACCGTTGTCACCTGCAGTGCCGAGCTTCCTTTTGTTTTCTATATGTAGCTCAGACTTAGCAACAGAGCAAATAAAGCATATCTTATGCGAGTTGTAGCTGATAAATGTTGGGCTTTGGTCATTTTTGCTGAAATTGAAGCAATCTATCATTCTGCCTGGCCTGAAAACGACGAAAAAGCAGACACATAGTAGCACTTGGAGAAAGCCGCTTGTCAGCATAGAGTTCTCCTCTTTGGTTTGATGCTGAAGCATAAATTAGGCTTCAGGTGTCAAGCAGCTAGCTGTCATCAGCTATGTTGGTCAAGGAATGCAGGAAGGATCAAGTGAAGATACTGGAGAGATAACATTAGTTAGCACCATAGGTTAGCATGAGGTAAGCTAAGGTAAAATAGCTAGCTTGTGGTACCTGAGATAAGGTGGGTTTTCCCCAATTAACTGTCAGACTTGCTCATGCCACCTATTTTTCACTTTGTGGATTAACCAGAGGCTGGGTGACGTCAGCTCATGCCACAGTGGCACCAAACAGACCTTCATTTGGGCTTCAATACAACTCTTGAGAAAACCTATGGGTGACATCATAGAAGGTTTGTCCAGTTTTTTTTCGTAGTGTCCATGTTCTAAACTGACTGAGAAAGTGTACATGGTTTGTTTGTCTCAGATGACTTTGTGGGGCCTCGTGATGGACTGCTGACGTGACAAGAGTGTTCCCTGCCGCATCACCTGATGACAGCTGGCATCTTTGAGCTGGATCTGGTTTTGTCACAGGACCCTGCAAATCAGAACAACTCACCAAATGAGATATTTTCAGGTGTTAGCAGCCTCAAAGTGACAGGGTTGTGTTGAAGTTTTAAATTTTGGTAGTCACTTCACTCACTCTCATTCACAGAAATAGTCATTTGTTTCCTCTTTTCACTCATCAGTCCCCCATTACCTGCATCCATCCATCCATCAGCTGTTAGTCACTAGAGGCTTCCTACCTGATTTTGATGAAGACACAGAGCAGGTTCTAGAAAGGGTCTCCATCCATCCTTCCACAGTAACCTGCCTGTTACATGTTACAAGTTACATGTCTTTAGGTGTACACAGACACAAGAGGATAATTAAAAACTCTAATCAAAGAGGCCTTGTAACAGCATACAGGCAGGCTTAAATGCAGAACCCTCCTCTTGTGAGGTGACAGCGCTAAATACTGCACCATTGTGGCGCCTCATCGCCTATATTGCTTCACTGAAAACGTGTATTTACTTCTAGTTCCATGGTTGAACAGGAGTGCATGTTTTTGTAGTAATTTGTCTGGATTTTGTTCGTTAGTATGGTATCTGTAAACATTTTGGATGAATTTAAATTAATGCAACTAAGAATCCAAATGTTTACTTCTTGATTCGATATTTTTTTTAATGACAGAGGAATGTAAAGGTCAGAAGGACAAATTAAGGCAAGTTGTGAAGATTTTTCAGTGTAAAATTGTCAAAACTATTTAAAGTATTAAGAAAAAAATGCATCTCTCTCTCTATCATAGGTGGGTTAGTAATATAATGAGACATCAAGTCTTGTTATTCAATGAAATATCATTTTACTTGACACAAATACAAGATGATAAGAAAGAGGAACATCCAGGCAGTACTTTGTAAGAGTTAAAGCTACAGGGTTACAACTTAATTCATATAGAACAGCTTTAAATGGTCAATTCCAAAGAGCTGACGTGACACCGCAGTTAATCTTAAACATCAAAGAATAATCAGATGAGGAGAGGTTTCAGTGACGCTGGCCATGGCAGGTCAGCCTTCAATAACAGCCATATAAAAACACAATCTGGTGGTGGGAGATGGGTCATTTATGAGGCTGAAATGTGTTGCAGGTGGCGAAGTTGAGAAAAGATTGGAAGGGGGGGAAGTGTAACCTCGGTGCTGGCTGGAGTTCAGAGAAAAACCAAACCAAAAAGATGAACGTATTTCTTTCTTCTCTCCAAATATCAAGCTGACATTCTTTCCACTGTTTCATAAAAATGCCTGAGAAGAAGAATAGTGCACATGTTTTCCAAGAGTGAGAACCTTGTTGGGTTCCTCCAAGAGCCAAGGCCTTGGAAGTTTGTGATTTACTCCACGGAGTTTATTAATGTCTGGTTGATACTTATTTCAAAGACAGCTGTATCAGTGCACCTCCACACACAGATAACATCTGGCCAAGTGACTGCCTGAGTTCACACAGCATTTCTCATGTCAGTATGCGCAGAGTTAACTCCCACCAGGTTGGTCATTAATGTTAATCTGTGCTTACACATGAATTAGTAGGAATTTTTCACACACATAAAGAGAAGCTGATTGACACTGTCGGCAAGACTTTTTTTAGTACAGTCGAGAATAGAGATCAGAAGTTCTCTTTCCACTCTGTGCTGATATATCCTGTCTGTTGAAGCTCTGCATTTAAGTTTTAACCTCTGCTTATCTACCCTGTGAATTTGTTATCTTTCGTCCAATTTTGTCCCATCCCTACGTTCTGCACCGCCTTTGCAACCGTGAAGAAAATGTGTAAGTTATTCCTCTTCTTTAGAGCTATGAACACATATAAGAATGACAGTTTTATAGTAAATTAATTTCCCCTGATTATGTAAACACATGTCATTCCATTCAAACTAACAAGTACAAGTTTATTTTAGTCTGAAAGGGGTATTTAGAGCCCTGCTTTGCAACTTGGGGGTCGAGACCACCCAAGCTGCTTCAGGACACACAATGATTGAAGACTGAACAGAAGGAAGTATATCACTATAACTCCGGATTATGTTTGAGCTTTATTTATTTGTGACCTTTCGACATAGCAGTTTCAAAGATTAGCTTAATTCATAACACTACGTCCATTTAATTTGTTGTTTTTTAAGCATTCACACACACACACACACACACACACACACACACACACAGACACACACACTCTGGTTTTCATCAACCCAAAAAGGGCAGAGGGTAAGAGACACAAACTGCAGCTCAAATCTGAAAGTTTGTCATACAATTAAAGATAGAATATTAACTGCTTACATTTGCTGTTAGATAATGAGAACAATATGAAATAGTATATGGACTCATCTTAAAGCAAAAAAGTCCTCACATTGTTGACCAAGTCCACTTTTAATGACCCTACTGGTTAAACTATCCATGGGTGTTTGTACTTTGTGTTAAAAAGAAAAGAAAAGTGATGAATAGAGGACATTCAGACAGATAAGAAGGACAGTAAAGACAATACATGTATCCCACTAACTGACTCTGTGTGTCTCTAATAGTTTCACTTATAAGGAGGCACAGTGGTTTCAGGAACAAAATAAAGATTTTTCAAGCCATGATTATCTCTTATTTGTCTTTCTGTGTTAATTCAGTTGTTGTGGAAGTGAGCAAACCTTCCACTTTGTGCTAGAACAAATACATGACAGTCACAGAACGCCCTCTGCCTGACAGTATGATTCATGCCTCAGAGGCATCAGTCCAAACTAAATCCGTGTTGCAGTGGAAGCCAACAAACACACACTGGCTGATCTGAGGGGCTTGGAATGGCTCAGGAGTGATATTTATAATACAGGATACAGTGGCATTAAACCCATGCATTTGAGCTTTCTGTTTTACCTGAGAAAGTGGATGACCTTCCGGAAGTCTTCATGATCCAGGATGGACGGCGTAAACATGGAGTTAAGGGGTTTACTTTCAGGCTAAATCTGAAAAACAAAGACACTGATTGACTTTAGCTGACATGCTGGATCATATTATTAAGATTTGTTACACAAAATGTCCTACATGTGCAAAGGGATAATTAGAATAGCATATAAATTGCTGTATTTATAAGTTGTTGTATTTATAGGATTCTCAAAAACATTTTCACATGAAAAAAAAAACACACAACCCCCAGGACATCCCAAAGAAACAGAAGAAACGGAATAGTATTGTAATAAGTATATACAAGCATGTACAGCAGGACAGATTATACATATGTGTATATGCACATATATATAAAACAGCTTCAACCTTTCATGATGATTAAGAAAAATGAGAACCTAAGAACAAACTGAATTTGCACCAAGTGTCATTAAACGTCTCATGGGATTTGTTTCTGTTATATCTGAATTTTCTAGTGAACTTAAGGAGAGCACTTCCTCAACCCAGTCAGTGAACGATGGGTGCTTTTCTGACTTCCAACATCAGAGGATAAGCCTCCATGCTTGTAGTGAAGCGAATGCCCTAAAGTTAGCCTGAGGTTTTGTGATAGTAATACTTGCATATGGAACTCCAAAAATAGCAATAGTTGGATTAGGATTGGTGTTTGTAGGGCAAATATGTGAAAAAACATCAGAAATGCGACCACAAACCAAAGATAAAGACGGACATTCCCAAAACATATGTCCAGTGGGAGATGGGTTGACTTCTAATACAGGTTGGATTTATATCGGGATTAAAACCTGGACAGTTTTTGTCTAGTGTGATGCAAGCGATGCAAGACTTTAAAATGAATGAGGCAATGTCTTATACATAAGAGATGTAGTGTGAAATGTTGGTAAATGGTAAATGTTTATTCTGCTGAAGAGTTTCAAAGGATGCAAAGGTGCTGTCTATGGATCATTAAAAAGAAAATTCCAAACTATTGTTGTGCCACAAATGAAATGCTGCTTCAGTCTGGGAGGGGCAGAAGAAGTAATTGTGTGTCAGTGCCATATGGACGCATGTGCTATTGAGACCAAAGTGTTTTCTGAACTGACCACATATACGGAGAGAGCACTTAACCATGGGATTATTGATATGTTTGACAGCTCCATCTGTAAGGGGACAGCGTAGAGTAGATATTGGAAAGGCTGAGGGATTAGAACGGGTTTCCATGTGAGCCCATATTGAAACACTTTTTCCTTTCAAACGTTGTAAACCAGTAGGTGGTTTTGATAATATTGGCTGCCCCGTTATAATACAAAAAAATTAGGCAACCCTAATCCACCCTTTTGCCTGGGCATCTCTGAAAGAGATTGGATTTATTCCAAATAAATGTAGTAATGTGGCTGTCAAGATCTCTAAACATGGTTTTGGGCAGAAAGAAAGGAATCATCTGAAACAAATATAGCCTTGTCACACGCCACTATGAAGAACAAAGTAATCCAAACTAATAGAACTGGTTGGAACTGACGCCTTTGGAGATGCATATAGAAGCTTAATCCAGGAAATGAAACCATATCTATCCAGAACACCAAGAAGGTACTTCCATTTGATAATATCGAAGGCTTCTCTGCATCGAGAGAAAGCACAGAAAGATTGTCGACCTGGTGTGAAACCTGTTTGGTCCGGAGCTATAATTTTAGAAATGACTGTTTCAATACATTCTTGTAGTATCTTGTTGAGAATTTTGTAATGAGAATGAAGAATGCTGATATGCCGATATGCCACCACAATCTAAGAGATATTTATCTTTTTTCAGTATATATGAAATTACAGCTTTCTCTGTCTCGTTCAATAAGTAAACATCTTATTTAATTACAGTCACCTTCAGTGAAATAAAAAGTTCCAGTCCACTGGGCTGAGCTGCGTGTGGAGTTATGAACTGTGAGACGTGGGTCTGGGCTTCTTCTAGTACAGAGAAAAACTTCTGCTTGCTGTTGTAGTTGGTGTGGCGTCGGGATGCTGAAGCAGCCCTCTTCTAGACACCTGAGGTGCTGTCTGATGTTGTTGTTGTTTTCTGTAGTAGGTTTGCTACAGATGAGGGGGTCAACTGTCAGAGCCATCAACGGTCCTAATATTGATCTGATCTGGATTCAAGAGCTCCACATTTGTTCTGAATGAATCAGTCAGGGCCCGCAGCTGCTTAACCTCCCGTTTCAGTGTCTCCACGTCATCAGAGCAGGCTGTTAACTGTTAAGCTCAGTTCTGCTTCACGTAGCGTGCTTTGAACACCATGTTCATTGCTGACTTAAACTCCTCAAAGTCCGTCCTAACTGCACATACATCTGTTCAAATCACTCTCAAAAACCTCCCTGACTTCTGCGTCGAGAGACCCAGTGGGGGAGTTGGCATCACTGTCACCTCTCCACCTGAGGTCAGGGGGGCGGACGGCTTCGGTGTTGCTGCGCTTGTTTGCCGTCCTTTACTGGATTTATTTGCCGTTATATGCTGTTCGCAATGTTCAAATATCATTCAGAAGACTTATCCACTTGCGTGTAATGTACCTTTAATACATTTATTTATGTATTAGTTCAGCAGAGCCAAGCCCTGTACGTCCTCCATAGCGTTCTCGACAACGCCCTCCATAAATTAAGTTTTATACATAGTGAATGAGCAAGCAAAAAGCATTTAGTTCAGTGACTCCCTTGACCACTAAAAGCAGAAATACAGACTGTGCTTTCTAGATAACCTCAGAAGGAGAGCCAACTCACAGAACGTCATCACTATTGTGCCAATATATCAGTTTTGTTTTGCTTTAGACCAATAATTTGTTAAGAAGTAGAAGAATTCACGTGACAATTCTGTGTGTCTCAGGTTAGAGCCAGATGTTTGTAATAAAGGCTTTTCAAAGTTTGGCTCTGTGAAATCAGTGGTAGACACTCACCTGTCTTTCATAACGGGTTAACAGAAGTCAAGAAGCTTTGAAATGAAATAAAGTGAATTAACTCTAAATGCTTGGAGAGATCAAAAGGGAGGATTGTGCTCTCTCAGCAAAAAGTACGAATGCTGTTGGGGTCAAAATTGTCCTCTTTTTTATTCCACAAATGCTTGGCAGCATCATTAGCAGTGAAAGGACAAAAAGACAGAGATGCAGTGGTATTCTGCACAAAAGAGCATGCATATTAATTTTACCCCCTTCAGAAAAGTGTACACATTTGCCAGGTTTAGAATTATCCCAACATTACCTTGTGGAATCCATGACTAGTAAAAGTCTATTATTTATCATATTGAGGCTTAACATATTTACTACATTGTTGCACAGTTTTACCACACAGTAAGAGTATATATTCCAATCTTTTGCGCAAATAAAAGCTTACAACTGTGTTGGGACTGTCTTGCTCATGTCTTGCATGTAATGCATGAATGGTCTCTGGTGGCAAAGCAGATACATGAGTCAAAAAAAAAAGTCATTTGAAAAGAACATAAACAAAGAAAAGAACTGCAAAAATGTGGTTGAGATCCATGTGAGGATAAATTTCACTGCACAACGTCTTTAGCACTGTTTCTAGGATGATGTGAACATGCATATAAGGGCAGCTTACCTAACACTGAGGGAATGCATCTTGACATGGTGTTTATTTCAGTCAGGAAGATAAAGACAGAACCTCACGTTAGTTTCATGAGGTTCTGTGCAAGAACAAACCAACGCACTGTTTTCACAAAATCCCGCAGTACCAGACGCAGCTTGCTTATCAGTGGGTAAATATGAGATAAGGCAGCATGATGATGGAGAAGGTCTCAATCAGGTATGACTGCTATAGATAAAAGAAGGTGAAAATGTAAGCATTTACTGCCCCTAGCTTCCAAATATCCAGGTATGTACTCATGACATTAAAAAAAAAAAAAATCCAGGTATGTAGTCCTGACAACGCATTAGGTTATCACTTTTACTGAGATATACTCACTTTTAGACAAGTTATTCATGCGTTCAGTGGGTATGCTGATAATATCTGAGCTTGTTGTTTATTGTACACATAGCTCAATGTTAAGACTATTTAAATGTTCCTGTCTTGACCTGGGTACACGTAAGATGTTAATTTCTGGAATCATGGTAAAATTTCAGCTAAAATTAATCTTTTCACATACAGACATTAAGCAGGAAAAAAATGCCTGTTTGGACGTTATTTGCTATATTATCTTGTTTCCAAAACCAGTGAGGCTCCCAGTGAGACTTTTTCAGCTCCAAGCAGTATGATTATACATTTTCAAATATTTGAAAATAAACCAAGTGAAAAAAAAAAAAAACTTTGGCACTATGTTAAACACACAGATCTACTGTGATGACAAGAGAGCCACTGAAAATGCTATGTTGATGACTGGGGACAGTCTGGCAAGCCATGTAACACCACTTTACTCCACTAGGTGATACAGATCACTCCATAATATCTTTCGGTTTTAGGCTGAGCTCACAGACTAGCAAGGGACCAAACCAGTGATTAGTTGGTGGCTGCGCTTTGGCACTTGATCGTGTGAACAGCTGAAACAATGCTCGCCGATGCATTTCCCATTGCTAACAGATATTTTAGCATACTAAATATCTGGAGCTGTCGAGGGGATCTCTATTTGAGCTACAGCCAATGACAGACCACTGAGTGAGGTCACCATGAGGAACAGAATCCCGCAGTCTGCTGCTGTGTGCCCATCTGTTCATTTACCCGTGTTTGTTATCCTTTCTCATTTTGTTAGTTGTTCTGAACATTTTCAAGTACAAAAACAGCTCATGCTTTTTTGTGTGTGTGGTTACACCTCATTTACCATGCGTATTTTGTTGACAAAAGTCATTTGGAAAACAGTTAGGTTCATTGTGTGACCTCAGTCATGTTGCAATCTGGATAAGCAGCGAGCTCTGGGGGTAAACAAATTGTCTCACCACCAGCAGCACCCTTACCCACCAAGAAAAAAAAAAAAACACCCACACATCTGAAGTCACAGAGAATAAGCAATAAAACAGAGGTAGAAACGTAGGTCAATGCTGGTAATGCTTTCCCCCTGATGGAGATAACTCTACTATTTACGAAGTTGTTGCACAATGTTGTCTCTGTACTGTTTTTATACAGTTGCTGTTGTGAACACTGAATATGTCTTTTAGGGTATGCGGGGGGGCTGCAGTGTACTGTGTCTGATGCCAGGGGTTGACACATGGACCTTCTTGTGATATGCTGCTCCCATTTGATCTGGAGTAGTATCATTAAATAGTATAGTTTTAATATATGCTCATAGTAAAATATGATGCCATCTACAGCAGTAAAAAAAAAAAAAAGAAAAAAAAAGAAAGAAAAGCTGGGAGCAAGGATTATATTGTGTTAGAGGAACACCTAATGCTGTCACCCAGGAAATTTCTTTATCATAGAAGGGCTTGCTTATTTCAGCAATACACGGCCAAACCACATTCTGCACATATTACAACAGCATCACTCTATAATAAGAGAGCATGTGTGTGTTAAACTGGCCTGCCTTCAGACCAGATGTGTCATTCTCTGAAAATACTTTGGCCCATTATAACCCACAAAAAAATAAATAAATAAAGGAAGGAACAAAGGAAGCTTCAAACACTTGAGCAGCTGAAATCATACATTAAGAAAGAAAGAGAAAATATTTCACTCCAGAAACTGCGACGGGCCTCCTCAGGTCCAAGAGAGTGTTTTTAAAAGTGGAGGCGATGAAACACATCACTAACATGTTCCTGTTCCAACTTCAAAAAGCAATAACTCTAAGGGTTTGACATTTTATTATTGGCCTTTATACAATTTCCAAATAAATTTAGTGTTACAATGATTTATAAATCATTGCATTCTCTTTTTGTTTTACTCACTGTCCCTAAGACAGAAAATATGTGCGTCTCAGAAAATACATATTTTTACTACTCTAGGTCCTAATGTCTACCAAGTGTTTATGAAATCAAACAACATGTAAGGTGCAATGTTATCAAACATCTGCTGTCAGGTTCATGCTATTTTTTTTTTGTATTGTTTTCCTCAGCATTATTCACTTTAGCCTGTAGTCTAACAAGATCATATATTAATGGCTGCTCCTGATGAAAAAGGTGGCATAATATTTCAGAGAAAGTTAAGCAGATGTGAACATGTAGACTGGCCTACATCAAATGTATGTGTATGTTCAACTTGGAACAGGTATATATGTATATGTGTATATCTGTCTGTCTATCTATCTATCTGTCTATCTATCTATCTATCTATCTATCTATCTATCTATCTATCTATCTATCTATCTATCTAT
>JBAMYA010000015.1:9876731-9894863 GCA_037176975.1 Arrhamphus sclerolepis | reverse complement strand
GGGGGGGGGGGGGGGGGGGTGGGGGGGGGGGGGGGGAGGGGGGGGGGGAGGGTGGGGGGTGGGGGGGGTTTTTTGTGTGGGGGGGGGGGGGTGGGGGGGGGGGGGGGCGGGTGGTTTGGAGAAACCCCCCCCCCCCCCCCCCCCCCCCCAAGGCTTCACATGATTTTTGTTTTAAGTCTGGCTTTTTTATGCTTTTGTTTTAATATTTCAGTGCTTTCAGATTCTCTGTTGTTCAATACGTGCCAGATGGTGTGATCAGGCAGTTGATCGGTTGACAGTTGGTCTTGGGGTTCAGCTTGAATGTGTTTGCATGTTTTCATATTTTCTCTCAGTCTACCATCCGTACTATCTTTCTCATTCACCTGGGTTTGCATTTCCTCTTGCAGCCACGTCCTTGGACGTTGTCTTCAGTCCAATGAGAATCATACTTCTTAATAATATTTACAGCTGCAGTCACAGGAAAACGAAACAGCTTGGAGATGATCTCATACCATTTATCTTTAACATGCTTTTCTATCATTTCCTTTCTGAACTCTTCACACAGCTCCTCCTTTGCTTACTCTGCTCCATGTTCAGCGTGGTGCATTCAATGACACCACACAGTAGGACTTAAGCGGCTAAATGGGCTCATTAAAGGAAATATAAAAACACCAGTTATTCTAACTAAAGTTAAAAGAATGAAGCATTATTATTATGAGTGATTTCTCATAAATTTGTGCAATGTTTTTTGAGAAAAGCTTTGTAAAACAAATAATAAATGTTAGTGCTTTACTGTATTTGATTGCAGAAGTATGCAGGTATATATGTGCTTTTAGTTTAATCGCTTTCCAGGAGAAATGAAGCAGGAGTTGCTACTCTATAGGTTATTTTAAGTTTGCAACACTTCCTGGAATTAATGAACAAAATTCACCATATTTAATCCCAAGAGGAGAGAGGAGGAATGAACAGTGTTGCACAAAGCGTACTAAAACAAATTCCACTGTATTCCAGAGGGAACTAAAGGCAGCTACAGGCAAGAAATGCTGGTTAAATGTGGTTTCCTATATATGACACTTCACGTACAAAGAGTGAAATGTGGTGGT
This sequence comes from Arrhamphus sclerolepis, assembly GCA_037176975.1. Classification (NCBI taxonomy): domain Eukaryota; kingdom Metazoa; phylum Chordata; class Actinopteri; order Beloniformes; family Hemiramphidae; genus Arrhamphus; species Arrhamphus sclerolepis. Next base: position 9,893,781 of record JBAMYA010000015.1, on the reverse strand, counting down.
CAAAATCTAGCAAAGTTTGGTGAGGTTAATCCAAGATGAACTTGTTTTATTTTGTTCAGCTGTACAAAAATCAAGGATGACACTCATCTTGGAACACATGTCACACGCTATAAACAATTTTTTTTCCCGTTTTATACGGGTAATACGTCAACATGAACAGTTAAATGGATGTTCAGATGTTTTTGACAAAGACAGTGAACTGTTAGGTGTGTGAACGAAGCCAGATAAATGCACAGGAAATTACTACAACAGCTCAGCGGATTTCTAAGCCTGACACAGCCAAAAACTACTTTAGGGCCTATTAGTCAGAGACCTTTATCCCACACCACAGGATGAACAGTCAATGTCTCATCTAGACGTTCCAATAAAAAAGCCGTTATAATCTGCTATGACTTGTACTTTGAGGCTACATTAAAATATGATATGAGAATATTTTTTGATCATTTTCAGTGGGAACGTTTCTACCTTTTTGTAGCCTCCATCTAACCCTGTCTTCTGCATTATCTTCCTTCACACCAACTAATCCTCTTTCACCACATCTATGAATCTCCTCTTGGTCTTCCTCCTGCAACCCTATCAACCTTCTAACGATATATTCACTATCCCTTTACGCAAATACTCATTCATAGGAAAAAGCCTGGCTGCCGCTTTTCTTACATCACAAGGTTTATTTGTTTCATTGATTGAATGCATGCCTACTCTGTTGGTACCGTCCCCTGGAAATCAAAGTTTAATTCAATGGAACCAGGCTAATTCTTTGTATGAAAGAGGGAAAGAATTAAGGTCATTTAAGGAGGGAAAAAAAGTTGCATTGGCAGAAGGGGGTAAAATTCTATGGAAAAAAATAAATAAATAAAACTGAAATTTGCGTTTTATTATATACTCAAATCATTGAGAAAGCCCTGTCAGATCATAATCTGAGGCATAATGCTCACAGTGGGGTACTTGAACGTTGCTATTTAGATAGCTAAAATGGAAGACAGGTTATTTTATTTCTCCCCAAATGGTATTCATGTAGCCTGGGAACTCCGCCTCAGGGGCCACATACATTGAAAAGAAATATCCTTTGACTTTAAATTTTAATGTGTACATCAGTCCCACATGATGAGAATGTGACAAACCCCCATAATCTTAGCGTTTTTAACCAATGTAATTTATTCACTTTAAAATATTTTAAAAAATAATTGTGTTGGGTAAACACACTATTTATCACCTTTATTATCTAATCATTGTGCCTAGGGTACCTCTTGTTTAAAAAACAAAAAATTTTTCTTTTTTCTTTTTTTTTTAAGGCTTCAACAAAACATTTGATTTTATACTTGGTTGTAGTAAATTGTTTTGAGGGTTATTTCATGACCTTGTATGGGAGTTACTTATGAGGATGTAGTCATCTCCTGGCAGGTCACATAACATGGTCAACTTGAAAGCGGAAGTTTTTTGCTTTTTTTTTCAGTGCGGCATATATCTTACGTAACTTTGTCTTTCCATCAGAGACCTGCAGTTATCAAACACTAGCCTATAGCTCTATCGCTCAGCACGACTTAAACTATGATTTATTTATTGATTTATTTTAAATCAGTGCGCAGCAATGATGTACATGTTACCCCGGAATAAATGAGAACATTTTGTTCTGCATTGCTTAACCCCTAAGTCCGTGTAATAACAGCACATGCAAGCAAAAAACGACTATTCTGCAACGTGCTCGGGTTTTGTTTTTGTTGTTGTTGTTTTTTACTTTAAAAGCAAATAAATAAATAAATAAAATCCAGAGAAAGCGACGACGCCGCTTTCCAGTCGACAACATCCTCAGACCGGCTGTGATCCGCAAAAATATGCTGCGACGTACGCGTGGCGCGCGGACGAGCTGCTCAGAGGCTGCTGGATGGTTTATTGAGCTCTCGGCAAACGAAAGTTTAGTTTACCGACCTGACTTTGATCCCAGGTGCAACAAATGTCCTTTCTTCTGGTCAGCCGTGGGTCGAGAGTAGATTTTAAAAAGTGGAAATCGTTGCATCAGCCCGATTTTAAACGTGATCCCAATCTGGGAGGATTTGGGAATGCGGAAATTAGGCTATGCCAGCCAAACGCAAGCAGAGATGTAAAAAAGTACATAGTGGGGGCAGAAGTGGGGAAGTTGCACCGCTCCTCCCATGAAGAAACTGTGAGGCTGCAGACTGCTGCAGCGGCAGAAATGTGGCTCAGATGCGGGCCTGCTGATCTACAATAGACCACCTCCCCTCAACCCCACAAATGCAGAATCTAATACTGAAATATAAATCCGACGACTCAGGGCCGTTTCTAGCTTTTTGAGGGTATGATGGGAAATTTAACCACTTTAAAATGACGTTTCTATGGATCTCATTAATTATTACAATTTAAAAAAAAAAAGAGGGGGGGGGGGTGCTAGATCTGTGAGTCAATTTACACAAAGATAACAGCATAAAGATGCACTGGAGATTCCCTCTTCAGCCATCCATATACATGATGGTCCTGCAAAAGGTGCAGGGTAATATTCCGTCCCCCAGTGTGTGCTTGGGAGTTCTGCAACCTGGTCCACAGTGTCTGATGAGTCTGCTACCTGCTTTTGTCAATGAAGGCTAAAGCAAAACGGTGCTATTTCATGGCATTAAGGCTTTGCAACCGGAGCTTCTTGTGGACACGGCCAGTTCTGGTGAAGAAAGCAACAAGATCAATAATTTTATGTCATTTTCTACTTTCAAAGAACCATGGTGTACTACATCTATGCTGGGGAGTGTAATATAGTAATCATGTACACCCAAAGCAAAGATGCTACACATCTATTCCTTCATGGCTGACATGACGTAGGTAAAGCAGCTGAAAGGGTGGGAAAGATCAGAAAGACACATATCTGCAAAGCCCTGGAGGCTTGTCTTTTTTTCTTTTCTTTTTTTTTTTTTGCTGAGGTTAGCTGAAGCAGCATGATGAGTATTATAGAGTCACACGAGAAAAAACAATGGCCAGAATATACCATCAGGGCTCATTAAAAGAGGAGAGAAAAAGTCCAAGATAAAAACTCAGAACTTAAAATTTGAAGAAAAAAAAAAAAGAAAAAAAAGACAAGGTTATTAACTGGCTTACATGCTACACAACCTTATAAATAATTCATATAGGCACTAAAATTAAACCTTGCATTTTCACGTTAAAAATGAATCATTTTCTATCCAGCAGCAAATAACTGTCAACGTAGATTTTATTGTAATTATTCAGCAGCATAGATAAGCAATCAATGCTCATTTTGCTTATTTTTAGAGTTTTAACAAATAAGTCAAAATCTTGAAAGGTAAAAAAATAAATCATAAGCTACATCTTAATAAGATATGTACTATAGCACTGGATGTTTTCATGGAAAACTATCAACATTTTAACAATGAGGTCAAAGCACAGTGGATGACATTGAGGTATGTAGTTACTTAACATAGATGAATGTGGAATTACAACATTTACAGCAATCAATACACTACTGACACCAAAAACACAAAAGAAAAACTGCACTGATACATCAAATTCCACATTACACTTTAGATCTTATGAGACAATGGAGGATACCCTCCCTGCATGTAGTATTTTCTCAAAATATGCCTCACAGATCAGATATACTGTATATATGAGCTTTGAAAATTATTTGGAATTTCTCTGCATGCGTTTTAAAATCAAAACTTCAGTCCCTCCTGTTAAAATTAAAAGCCATGCTTTTAGCTACATCGCTCTGCAAAAAGCTTATATGCTTGCTTGGTAACACACAAGACATTTCATGAACGTAATCCTTGAAGTGTTACAGCATATTGGGGCATACATTTGTTGATCTGTTTCAGAGTCAGGAACCTGCAAACAGAAAAGAAAACCAGTGAGATCAAAAAGATCATTTCCCTCTGAACATTTATAAGGCCAAAAGAGTTGGAGAGTTAAGGATATCAACAGATTCAGCCTTGCTCCCTCCACCTTTAAGGCCGTCTAGTCCCTCTGTGAGAAAGTCCAGCTCAGGACACGCAAACGTGAACACAGACAGGTAGTTGCTGCGGGTGGGGGTGGAGGTGACCACAGGAGTGCTTAGAGGCTCCAGGTCGCTGGAAACAGACTTGTACAGGGTCTCCCAGTCCGAGACCCCTAGGGAACTGCTCAAATCGATGTCTGGCACAGATCGAGCCGTCTCCATGGGGGTTTTCTCCTCCAAACTGGGCAACATATTGTCCAGTAGCCCTTCCTTGACGTCCAGAGAGGGCTCGAGATCGCAGATGTTGATTTCAGCACTGGCACACAGTAAGATGTTGGAGTTCCCAGAGATGGCTGTGGACGGATCACTGCCGAAGCCCATCTCCTGGAGTGAAGGAGCTTCCTGGATGCCATCCTCTGGGAGTTTGTCCTCATCTGGACTGGGCAGTAGCTCTGGCGATTCTGCGGGCTCCTGGAAAATAGACTCAAGCTCATCCGACATCTGGCAAGCTGGTTTGTGTGTGGCGAGGATAAATTCAAGGCGCTCTTTCTCTTTGAGGAGGTTGGCTATTTCCGTCTCCAGGGCTGCTTTTTCCTCCTCCAGCTTGTCGGTCTCCTTCGGAGAGATCGACATCCAAAATCACCCACATGGAAAACACACAGCAGTTGGTGTGAATGACAGCTGAGTAAATGCATCACTGTTTACTTACAGCTTGTAGTGTATCAGTGAGCTCCTTCCGTCTGTTGCGACACTTTGCTGCAGCCATTTTATTCCTCTCCCTTCTGATCCTCTTTTTCTCCTCTTCCTCTGGAGACAGCTGCGATGTAAAATAAATAATTCAGTCATTACCCTTAAGAAATCAGCCATTTTACATCCTAATAATCCACCACATCCACTCCCTCTTCAATCTTAAGAGAATGGCATAAGCATGTTTCACTGCAATGCGTCTAAAAATAGACCATTGTTGCAGACTTGCTGTGACCTGAATATAAATTAACAGACTAAGGAATGCACATATCACGCACACAGTACCAGAGGAGCCTGCACACAAGCAATGCTGCTCATAAGGAAATCTGACTGCCATATGTAAATTGACATTATTCTGTCCAATCACAGATAAGAGTTCAGCTGAGCTAACCCACCTGCTCTCCTTTTCCCTTTCTGGCAGCATTTTTCCCTTTATTCCCGCCTGCTTTGGGTGTTGCCTGGTGAGAGCTTTGCGGTTCATTGGTTTGCTTGCTGCCCAGAGACGGGGAGACAGATGTAATAATCGTAGGCTGGACCATCCACTGGAAATCTGGGGTAGAGGATATTGCCGTGACTGTTGGAACAAATGCAGTGTCTTCAGTGCTCATTTCTTGGCAGATCTCCTGAAGAAAAAAAAAGAAGAACATTATAAATGATGAGGAAATAGCCTATTATATTTTACTAATGTTATTAGAGCTTTTAAAAGGATATTTTGCTGTGATGTCAAACGTCAATAAAACCCACGTAAATTATATGTGCTAATTAAAACACAGAGGATACCCTGCATGCTGCATTTTCTTGAAATATGCATCGCCAGAAATAGCCTTCTTCAGATCAATAATTGACTTTATCATTGTTTGTGACGTCAACACTGACGCAGAGATGGCGAGGAGTCTCCTGAATGGGATTTATTTTTCTCAATGGAGAGCTGCATCGACACGCTCACAATTGGCCCCAGGACGTCGGAATCATAACAACCCAAACTGCAGGTATATTTGGCCACATTTCTATCTATCACGAATTCCAATTCAGCCATGCATCAGTTGCGCAGACACACACAAAAATGAAGTCTAAAAATTAACCGCAACCAGTTAATTAAAACCTTTCCAATCAGTTCCATCTTCCCCTCCCCCCGACCACCATGATAAAAAAACAAAAAAAAAAAAAAAAACAGCATCAGGGCGCCGCTTTGTGGATCACATGAAAAAAAGGACGTTTAATTTGCTTGTAAATGGGATGCCCCCCTGGGCAGATCAACAAAGCCATTCATACCTTCGCATTGCTGTCTGAGGAGGAAGCTGGGGAGCTCGCCTCTTCTGGCGTCTTCTGGCAGAGTGTCCCGAGAGGAGAGTCTGTCCGCAAGGTGGTTGAAACTGAATCCATGTCAGACGTCAGGTTGTTGTGATACATCACACAGGGGGAAAAAAATAATAATAAAAACTAAATAGGCCCACAAAACAAACCCCCCACAAAAACAAAAGCACGCGAGTCCTGATCAATAACAAATATGACCGTGGCCTTCCGCTGGGCAGAGAGAGGGGAGTCTTTTCTCCAGGTATTTACCTGGTAACTGGATGACTAGAATGTAAGCCCCTCCTTTTGTGCTCCGCTTGAATTTTATGAATGAACCAAGACTGTACCATCCGCAGAGGGGGGGTGGGGGGCTCAGAAAACAGCCACACAGGTTTACATTTTCGCATTAAGGAGAATTCTTTGTGACATTTATGCAGCTGTAAACCTGTATGTCCTCTGTTGACGATGTTTGTAACGATCCTGCTCACGTGAGGTCCAGGTTTCATCAGCGCACCGACACCAAACAGCGGTTCCCACAACCCATTCATAAATAAAGGCTTCTTATTAAAGCAATATGGGAGGAAAAACGTGAGCCTATTTATAAATCCACGGATGTATTCATTGACGATGCAAGGACAATGTAATAACAAATCTAATTCTAATGTATTAATTTAAATGAGAACCATGCTTAAGTGACCCAGTCATTTATCTAATGACATAAAAGGTAATATCACTCCAACGTAAATAAGAAAAAAAAAAAAAAAACAGCTTTTGCATTGCTATTTTAAAATATACCATATGGTTACTGAAGCTAATCTGATTTTTCTTTTCCAAAAAATGAGGAATGTAGGCAGACAAAACAATGCAGCTTAAATGTTTATATCTTTATATATGTCTATGGTTTACATGAAATTGTGGTGGAGATGAGACTGGATCAGCTGTGGGCACGGACCCACCCTGTCCTGACGCCCCCCACCAATCCCCCAACACACCCATGCCTTCATAACCAATCATAGCAGAGCGACCCTCCCACTTTTGTCCCGTTCTCCGATCCAATCTAACTGCAGATACCTTGCACATGTGGGGGTGGACAAGTCACATGGCCTGACCCGGAACTGTGGGGCAACAACTGACAGGATTCTGAGCAGCAGCAGCATCCTTTACTTCCATTAGAGCAGCTTCATTTTGACACACTGATGGATCCTTTTGGAAGTTGCCATCTCAAGGACATTTTCACCCTAACACACCCATGAGTGTGCTATCAAAGGTTAAAATGTTAATATTTTTCATGACAGTTTTGCATCATTGCACAATTATATAAAAAAAATAGGCATACTGAAATTACCACAAAAAAGTAGAAAAAACGAACAAAGATAGAACATAATGATGCCACTTTAATAGCACCCTTTGAGAGAAAACCATACTACACGCCAGGTTACATACCAGCATATTATTAACGAAATGCTACACTGAGAATCATCAAGAGGTCATCAGTCTATTCTTCACTCAGATCACAATGTTGACAAGGAAAGTCCCAAGTTTCCATTTATGACAGAAAGTGATGCACAATGTAGGAAACAAAGAACTGCAAGAAGCCTGTTATTGCTGATGTGTTAAACATCAAACTTCAAACATCAATACGTGTCAGATTGTCAAAGTAGAAAAAACTGATAACCCTTTCTCTGAAGCCAGAATGCATTCTTCACACCCACCAGTCATCTACAGATGACTAACGACATGAACAGACTTGAAGCAGATGCCAGACTCAACTGACAATATTCTTTTGAATTTATTCATCTGCATTATTGCAGAAACCCCAGTGATGCTCGCTGCCTCTCTGTGAGTTTAAATTCTGGACAGTTTTTGGCAAAAGCCAAAAGGTTTTTGCTTCCAGATGTGTTTGTTTCCATTCTGGCTGTGAATAACTCGACAGTAAGCAAATTCTTCTTTTAGTAGCATAAGTGATATAATAGATAAACTGCTCAGCTGCTTGGATTAAAAATAATATTAACAACAAATATAATAATAATAATTCTAAACATATATAATCTCTTTGGGACAGATAACCAATGAGAGAACATATGACATGTCATTGTCAGTGCCAGTTGTGGTAGGACCTGGGCAGGGCAATATGGTGATTTACAAGACCAAAAGTCTGTAAGAAAAAGACGAGTGGAGCATGTAGCATGCATTATTCAAAGGAAAAAAATATATTTATCTAAACTGAGCTTTAACATAGTTGTGAAATCAATACATTAGTGTAAGCCTGAGTCCACCATTCCTCTCATTTAGTAATATTCCCCTTCAGTGTTTGGGAATGCGGCTACACCCATCACATTAACTGCCATTCACAGTTCTTGATCCTAAATGCAGCTGCACACATGAAAACTCTGTGGGCCACTTCAGAAGAGACAAGAGACGTAGAACCTGACTTCAAACAGACATTTAATGGTGTGGCTCCTGCAGCTGTCATCTTTTGATGTCTCTAAAGAATTACTTTTATTTCTGCGACTTAGAAGTGAGGAACACACAGGGGGCAGAGTGGGCTTCAGTATGGTGACCAGGGACGCTTCGACACATGAGCTGAGGAAGTTGGGGATCAAACCTGTAATCCTCAACAAGACAAGACTACGAACGCCAAAAACACACTAGAGCTGATGTGTTTTTAGTGATTTGTGGCTACGTGTTATATCTTAATCATGAAGTGAACAATCATTTTTATGAACACATGCAATTTACAGTTTTCTAATCATGCACAGCGTTCAAACTCATTTTGATGTTTCATCCATTCAGATCCTTACGAAGCTCTTTTGAATTCTTAAAAATAAATAAATAAAAGCTAACATTAGGCTATTTTGGATTGGGCTAAGGTGAAAAAGGTAAGAAGAACAAGTCTTTGAAGAACACTTTAATAATTTAATAAGTACTTTTAAAAATAAATTATAATAAATTTTGTTGGCAGTCAGTTACATGTATAAAATCAATTGGACACCCACTTATCTATTTCCATACAGCTCCCATGCTTTATACATTCTTCTCAGCTTCTGCAGGTTAGGTTTCTGGAAGTCCTGCAGGAAAGAAGGGTGCTTCGTCATTCTCAGGTTTCCGTACTGCACTTCACATAGAATTCAAAATTTAGTTCAAATAGCACATGTGCTGCTACATTTTAGTACCCTGTGGTCTTTATCCAAATGAAGGATGTCCGCGAGTGGGACAATGGAGGGACGGCCATGGGCGCATTGGAAAGGCAGCTGGCAAGCGGACAAGGATGCTACCAAGCTGGAGCATTCATCCCGATTTAGAGTGTCGTTGAATTTAATGGCACCTGTTTAAATGCATAGATGTGTATTGATAATTTTAAATGATTCCAGGAAAATAAACTCAAGGCTGCAGAGAAGTCACTTTCTTTACCATGGCATGCAAGTGAGGCAAGCACTTTCAGAACGGTGAGAGGCAAAGTTCCTCTAACTCTGCCTGCTGAGCGGAGTAACTAAAAGAAAAAAGAAAGAAAACAGAGAATGATGCATCTCTCTGTTCAAAAGAGAAGATACTTTCACCACCAAAGAATTGTCAAAAACAGCAAGGATGGGTCCCATCTTACCTCAATCTGCTCTTGAAGATACTCCTGATAAGATATAAAGCAAAGAGGTTAACAGAAAATAAGGTTACAGAGCTGGAAAACTCAGATTCTGTTAAAATTAGAGAAACCGCACAGTCTTACCTCTATAACAGTCCTGATAACAGACGGTCTTCCTCGCCTCAGTTCATTACTTTCCTTCTCCATAAAGCACAATGGTACCTTTGCTACAAACACCTGTGGAGTTTCTGCTTGTGAGAAAGTCATTTCCAGGCCTAACTTTCTCAAATACGGCTGGCAAGACCTGCGGGGAGACCCGTGAACAATAACAATATAATAATATGTGATGTGAATTAAAATAGGACCACAAAAAAAGAAGTGTGTAAGAGAAACCTGTATGTACAAGAAAAGCAGCACAGATGCAGGAAAACACAACAAAGACGCTGGTCTTCTCATCTCTACAATCACCATTTTGTTATCTGCATGACAAACATCTTCTCATTCTTTGAATGGAATACATAGAATTTATTCTTTGTGAGGAGTTAAAAAAGTAAAAGTTTTTGATAATAAATAAACGATGATGAAATCTACTTAGCACCAGCTCCCCGTCATCTGCACCTTGAGGTGTTTTACAGACTCATTTTCTCTTTGAGCCCTGAAATTGTTTCAATTTTGAAAAAGAAAGTCCTTCGTAGACTCATAAGTGTTTTTTTTTTACGTTATATAAGCCGGTTATACGTCCAGATGCAATCTATTTAATAGGTATGAAATACTGCAGTAAGCAGGGAGTTTCAGCTCCCAGTGGAGCAGTTCTCTGCCAAGTGTTAAGCAGCGGGGATGAGAATCCAAATTCAAATATGAGATCATGGTTCTGTCGGAAATGGGTGGACTGTCCTCTCCAGGTCAGGAGTGAGGCACTGCCTCAAGTGGAGGAGATTAAGTATCTCTGGGTCTTGTTCTCTAGTGAGGTAAGAATGGGGTGGAGATGGAGAGGCAGACTGAAGCGGAGTCTGCAGTAATGCAGAGTCTGTACTGGTCTGGTCTGGTGAACAGAGAGTTGAGAGAAAAGGCAACTCTCTCTCTGTTTATCAGTTAAATCTATGTTCCTACTCACACCTATAGCTCGTTATGAATTGTGCACAGTGACTAAAAGAACAAGATTGCAAATTCAAGCAGCTGAAATGAAATCCCCCCCTTGCAGGATTGCTGAAATTTCCTTTTGAAATAGAGTGAGAAATGCAGTAATCTGGGAGGGGCTTGGGGTACAGCTGCTGCTTCTCCATACTGAGGAGCCAACTGAGGTGTTGGGGCACTGGGTTAAGATTCTTCATGGACACCTGCCTGGGGAGGTGTTTTGAGCGTGTCCACATGGGTAGATGCTCAGAGACAGACTCAGTATTGACTGGAGAGATTATTCAGTATTTCTTCACGTCCTCCCAGAGGAGCTGGAGTAGTTGACTGGAGAGAGGGAGGTCTGGGCCTCTGCTGAGGCTGCTGCCTTGAACCCAGAAAAGTAGAAGCTGATGGAGAATTGATAGGTAGTTCAAAAAAAAAAAAAATTCTAATTTAGCTTTAATCTATACGTTTATATATCATTTATCACTATTAGTACAAAAGGCTAACGTTAGGGATTACAATTCATTTATTCATCGACCTGGTGCAATTATCAGTTTGCACCTTCCCATATAAAGTAAATTGAAATAATATCAAAGGGAATAACTTTGGGTACCAGTATTAATTTCAAATATTTGCAAATAATTGAGTTGTAGTAAGATGACATGAATGAGTTATTATTAAAGTTAAGATCAAATTTGACCACGTATAACTGACCATGCAAACTTTTCACCATGTAACCTTAGAAATGAGTCACAGCTTAACAATGGGTCAAAAAAAAAATTGATATTAGCAGAGGGCATGTTTTTACCTCCAACAGTTTTTGTTTTTTTTAATTCAACCAGTTGTACAAAATCCTGCATATCTTTTGCTTTATTTAGCCAAAATTTGAACAAATGCATGTCATAGCTTTGTCTAAGGGCTTGGTGGACTGCACATAGAAGATAACCACACCTAAGCAGCCTTAGCTCCTCCTCCGTTACACTGATCTCCAGAGGTGGCAAAATGCTCGATGAACACAGACGTTTCTCCCCAAATGCATCCGGGTCATCCTCATATGAATCTACAACAGAACGAGTAATTACTATAACAGCACATCAAGATGCCCAAAATATGTTACAATACTGCTATGCACCATTTTATTTCACCTGCAATTAAACTTTCAAGTCGAACTCTCTCATGTGCAGCATGCTGATCCACCAGCACCAGCAGGTTTCCTGAGATTTCAACAGAAACAGAAACAAATAAAATGCACAAAGCGTCAGGAGAAGAGCTGCTGACAAAATTTTAATGCGACTTCCCATACCTCCAGTTTCACTGTTTTCTGCAGGTTCCTCTTCTCTTGTATCAATAAGACAGGCGAGAAACTTTTTATCTACTTGATGAATGACCTACGAGGTAAATGCACAAGTTTGATCATTTTTAGTTTACTCATATTTGTCAAAGCTACAAATATGATTACAGCCTTAACACATTCATTTGCCTTCATTGTGTGAATCATGGCCTTAGAAAAGCGGTATGGATAAAGGATGTTATGGATTTTTACAGCCAGTCCGTCAGCTTGTCCACTGGAAACATCCACACCGACCTGTCAGCATAAGAAGTGTGCATAATTCAGTGCTAAAGGCAAAAAATTAAACCAAATAAAAACACGAATATAGAAGTCTCAAATGTAAAATCAGACTTAGTTTACCATGGGAGGGCGGGCAAACACAGGATTATTCCATTTAGAGTATAATAAAGACAAGGAGTTGGAGTTTTCATCAGCACCATCTGTAGGACAGACGGCATTATTTGAAACTATCATGAGTCAAACCAACTTGAAACAGGTTTTACATTGTGTGTTAATTCCTCAACAATCTGCTATGCGTGGGTAGTACCTCTGTAATTAATCCCTGAACTAATTACTCTTTCTGGCCTGGATTTAGGCAGGAAAGGAAACACTAGATCCATGTGAAACGGGTAACATCTGTATTCCATTCCTACAGTTCAGGGAACAGGGACATGATGGTAAACAAACACCACAGGTTTCACTTTCTTCCCCTGAAAAATCGCCCTTCTCTTAGTTAAACCAGCGTTATAGACAGTATTCTTCCTTGGTGGATAAAAGTCCTGTTTTCAGTTGATGACACGTATTATTAGGTGGACTAACTCACCCATCTGAGAGATGACACTAACTGCCATATTGGTGACATCAGACGTGCACTGCGCTTGTGTTTCTTCTGTAGCTGGCTCCTCATACCTGCTGAGCCCCGTCATTTTGTTGATATAAACCGTTTTACCAACAGACGCATGGTAGTGATGAATCCAGTTCCTCGACGCTGAATCCTCCTCATTCACAGTCAGGTGAGGATCAGTACTCCAACTGGAATCTGGCCCAACGTGCAGAGCAGAATCCTGATGATCCAGATTTTTGGTCTTTTCTCGGGCGCCATCGTTGCCTCCACCGACACAGATTTTATCCTCTGCAGTATTCTTGGGTGTGCAGAGTGAGGCCTCTGAACACTTTGTTGTGTGTTGTTTTAAATGGCAAAGTTTAGCTGCTAAAGATATTTTATCTTTGTTCTGAGCTTTGACAACTGGGATGGTTGGTGACTTTTGGGAACTGCTCAGTGTCTCCACATCTTCTTTTGTCTCTTTCACTTCACCCACTTGCATATCATCCTGGTAAATGGGAAAACTTGCAGGATTCGAAACAAAACGGTCTACTGGAAGAAGTCTAATCATGCTCTCGCATTGAGAACGTGTTAGTTTTTTTTCATCTGATTTCACATATATTCGTCGAAACTTATCGAGAGATCCAGACTCCCTAAATGCTGGCGACTTCTGACAGGAAATGGCTCTTGGAATCTTTGGAGGGATGAACTGAACAAAGTCTCTGCACGGTTTCAGCGAGGATATCTCTTGGCCTGTTTCCAGTGAGATTTTGCGTTTAAATGCAAAGCCTTTCTCCTCACATTTTGCTCCAGAGTCTTGCACCTGAACCACTGTCCTGCTGGTTTGGGGCAGGTCCTGAATCTGCAGACTTTTGTGAATGAATGGATCAGACAAACTGATTTTCTTGTTGCAGTTTAAATCCGATTGAATTGGTCGAATGAGGGTGTGTAGTAAATTTACATTACATTTTGAGGTAACACGGCTTAACTGAGCTTCTTGTTCTTTTGAAAGTGTATGCTCTTGTTCATTTGGCACATCTGAAACAACAGGTTGGCTGAATATTGGCTCCTCTTTACCATTTATATGAAGAGTTTCAGGCTCCACATCACTGTGTGGTGTCTTTCCCAATTCATTGACAGATATGTTCTTATCTAGCTGTCCAGCTTCGTCATCTTTTCTCTCTCTCAGACCAGACTCTAGGGAATCATTTTCAATTGTGCTCTTACGATGAACAAATTCAGATGCCAGTTTCATCCCAACGCTGCAGTCCAGTGTCGAAGTACAAACACTTGCTTGACCAACTGTGTCTATATCCTCTCCTTTATCTGTTCTGGCTCCAAACACTTTTGGACATACGGAGTCCAAGTCATCTTGCGACAACACAGACATCAAGTTCTCCCTCTTCAGGAAAGCTTTTACCGCTTCTTCAACACATAGCAAAATACCATCCCAGTCTTTGAACTCTATTAGAGTTTTGGAAGGCTCAAGACAAATGTCGTACTCTGAGTAAGAGCACTTTATGTTAATGATGTATACTCCAAAGAGCTCATTATTTCGTTTGTGCTTTGGACTCCTGATGACAGACTGTCCTTCCGGACTCTCATTTTTCTGGTTTGACCCGCTCAGTCTCCGTAGGAGAAGGTTCAGCAGCTTGTGGATCCGTGTTTTCAGCAGCAGTCTGTCATTCACATACAGGAACTGTAAACTGTTGTTGTAATGTCCCTCCCTGCCGAGGTAACCAGTCACTTCAAACTGCTGGTGTGCATAGCTGATTTCTCCCAGTTTCTCAGCTCGTGTGAGGCCGTGAATCTGAACAAACCTGTGATAAGCATTTCTGGCTTTGGGGAGTTGAACCATCATGGCTCCTGTGCAGTCATTCTTTAGGGTGAAGGACACAGAGGGATGCATGAGGGAAACAGCCTCCAGCCTGTGTCTGATCCTCTCACCCTCCAGGACAGCATCGAGCCTCTTCCTCCGGACTGGCATGTTGTAGAAGAAGTTACAGATGATCACAGTTGTCCCTGCAGAGGGTCGAGCAGCCTCTGCTTCGAAGACAGACAAGTCCTTGCCATGTTTGAAAAGTTTAGCATGCGTTTTCACTGATGATCTGGTCCGGGATGAGATCTCAACTAGTGTGGATAAGGAAACTATACTCGCCAAGGCTTCTCCTCTGAAACCATACCACCTCAGGTTGTCCAGGTCTTCAACGGACCTGCATTTGCTCGTGTGATATCTGTTTCCCACACGCTCCATGTCTTCCAGGCTCATCCCAGCGCCGTTGTCGATGACCTGAACTTTAAATGCCTCCATGTCCATCCTGACTCCCACACAGGTCGCCCCGGCATCGATGCTGTTCAGGATGAGCTCCTCTACGCATTGTTGGAGTGAGGGGACGGCAATGCCGGACCGGAGCCGTCCCTGAACTTCTGCGGGCAAACATCTGATCATGGTGCACTTTCTTGTCGGTTTTCTTTGTACGTTTAGTCATGTCCGAGCCTAATTTGAAGTGCAAACTTATCTGGCGTCATAAAACTGGCAGTTACAAATTTAACGAACTCAAGTAATACTCACGACTTTAGTCAAGACTCTATTTTAACGCACTAAAACTAGATGGAATCAAGCAATAATGGCCGGTGAATGCGCTTCTACTGTTTACAGTCAACGTGTTGTGAAAAGAGAAGGGTTCATCCGTCTACTGTTAGCAGCTGCAGTTAATACCGCCATCTTCTGGTGAGCGCCAGATTGGATCAGTCCTAGTTTAATCTTATTAGCCAATCACCAACCGACTCGAACTCAAACCACCAATCACAGTAGGGAATTCCTCCCACAGCTCCAATATGGAAGGCTGAATTGCTGAATGGTGCTTTCACGTTAACTCGGAAATTAAACACACAAACAAAAAATACCAACGTCACACCCATGACGATAAACTTGGTATAGCCTTGCTACCATTTTGTGTTGTACATACAGCAAAATATATAAACAAAGATTTTACTTTATAAATATTTATTTACAGAAAATAATTATTTTGTAATAGTTAATTTCTATTGACATATCTCTGTTATGTTGCTCACACATGCTATTCTCCAACCCCTTATTGTTTGTGCAAGTGTATGTGTATAAAGTGAATACATTTCAGTTTTCCTCACACATGCTTTGTTGTATAGACGGCATTGGAATTACAGTTATAACTGCATCATCAACTATCGACTATTTCATTTATCACACAAAAAACTGTTTCCATCTTCCATAGGTCAATTGTCACTATAAAAGTGCTATATGAGCATGTTTCTGATTAGCAATGTTAACTGTGACAGAGAAGAACGGATAAACTCTAAATTATCATTAACTTGTCTCCAAAATTACCTGCTGTGCTGTACTAATTTAGGTAAATTTCTTAGACATTCATCAGAGTAGACATTCTTGGTTTGGTGAGCTTTTGCATTCTCAGAGCTATCTGCCTTTAAAGTTCTATAACAATTCCTGATAACGATAAAAAATAATACAAAAAATAAATAAATCACTGATCAACTTTCTCTTGTTGCAGTTTTTAAAATAAAATCCAGACAATATTAAGCTTAATGTAGGGATTGTTAAATTTATTATTGTAATTATATGGTGCATGGAAGGAGAGAAGTTCCAACAGATAAGGTATTAACTTTTTTTTTTTTTACTTCACTCTTGTTTTTTAAATAATAAATAAATAAAACAACAACTAAATAAATAAGTCATCTGTTTCCATGTTAATATAAGAGGCACAGTTAACAGGTCATTCACCTCACTATGTTAAAAGATGAGTGTTCTAGGTTCTTAATTGCTTTTTCATTCTTAAACTCGGCCTTGATTATGTGTGACCTGGGGCTTCCTGTGGATTTCAGCCACTCTTGCATTTCTTTCACTTTGCTGTGTGGACCTTGTAGCTGCCCCTCAACGGTTCCTGCTTCTGTGTTTTGGACCCATCCAACTAGGCCAAGTTTCTTCCCTTCAGCCTGGATGAAGGAGAATGTTGTTTTAGAAAATATGGCTTTATTTATATAGCACATTGGAACCAAAACACTGAGAAAAAAAACATTATACAGGAACAAAATCTCATCTTACATATACATATATATATATATATATATATATATATATATATATATCTATTTCTCTTTTTCTTCTGCGAACCCAAAACTGGAAAAAACATACAGAAACTCTACCACGATGTACTA
>JBAMYA010000015.1:9865536-9876631 GCA_037176975.1 Arrhamphus sclerolepis | reverse complement strand
TGCTAAAACATCTTTTGAAAAAAAAAAGAAAATAAGTTTTTATACTTGCTCCTGTTGCCCCCTAGAGACTGAAAAAACACAACACAAATATGGCTTAAATTGCAAACTTCAAGAGCCAAGCAGTAACTACAAACCAATTCTGCAAATATAGCCAAATTAAGATTAACAAATTAAGTAAATTAATTTGTTACTGTATTCTGTAAGTGAAAAGTAAAGTGAATCCCTGACCGTAATGAGAATTAAGTCTGATTATAAATATATTTATCAAATAACTGATTTAAAACATTGGCATTATGTAATCTTTCAGAGTATATTTCCACCAATATGTATGAAAATATTATAGTACCAGTATGTTAAACTGGAGCTGAGGTCATTCATAAATCCCCAGCATATTCATTCTGGAATAAAAACCATCAATAATGCCCATTAAGTCTGGAAATTTAGTCTCAAATATAGATTGGGTAAAATAACTTCTCCTTCTCTCTCAAGTGTTATTTCACTGCAAATTAATGATCTTTATTTAATATTGACATATTCACATAACTTTTCTAACGTGTAACTTACAGACTACAAACTTACTGATGGTAGTATAATAAGGGACCTGGGCAGCGAGCTAGAAAAACTGAAAACGTCCTACAATGCTGCAGTTCAAAGCAAGAATGATGCAAAAGAACAACTGGCAAAAGAGATCAGTGAACAGCTGGTGACCAAGTGGGAGCTGGAGCACCAGAGCAGAAGAAACAAAGACTATGAAAGACTGCTCCTGAAAGTTCAGATGGAAATTGCGACACTGAAATCCCACATACCAATGCTCAGTAAGAGCCTTTTTTTCTTTTTGCCTTCAACGTATGTATCATCACCGCAAGTCAACTAATAACAAGTCATTTTTTTCCGTGTTTTTGACAACAGATGAGGGCTGTGTGCACTGCTCACCTGGATGGACTTTCGTGAACTCGCTCTGTTACTTCTTTCCGTTTTCTGACACTTTTTCACCAACTACTTGGCAGCACGCCAGAGAATACTGCAAGCGGCAAGGAGGTGACTTGGCAGTTATTGACAGCAGAGAGAAACTCGTAAGACTCCACCTTGAGACAATATATGGACAAGACAATGTATTCAATTTCTGAACAAACTGCCTTTTCATTTTTCCTCACTAATAATCTCCAACATATCCAATAAACAGTTTTCTATAAAACTTTGAACAATAATATGCATGTGTGCACGCATGTGTTTCCTGTTTACAGCTGGCAGTGACTAACTGGGTATATGCCAATAAAGATCCTTCAAAAGCGATGCACCTCAGTGGTTTCTGGATTGGACTGAGAGATGTAGAAGAAGAAGGGGTATGGAAATGGTTGGACGGGACAAGACTGAGCGAAGGGTAAAACTTATATCACAATCTAGAAAGGAACAACTGAATTTCAATTGCGATTGTGCAAATACTACAGGTCAACAGAGCATGCTTTTATTTATCAACAGGTACTGGAATGATGGAGAGCCCAACGATCAGTACAATGAAGACTGTGCAGCTGTGTACCCCAAACCCAACCCTTTTAAATCTTGGAACGATGCACCATGCAATTACAACCTGAAGTGGATTTGTGAAATGCAACCTAGGTCTGCAGGAATGATGGAATTATTCTTTGGATAAAATAATACATTTTTCTCGGGTTTCAATGTTTGAATTAAGAATCAAGTCCACCTCAAAGATTCTTATGAGCTTTATTTCTTTTACATTTTGACTCTAAATTGGCAAATAAAATTACAAATACTAAAATTACATCTGTTTCATATTGTAGTAAATATTTGTCTCCACTATGTACACGTGTATTACAAATCTAGACATTAAATAACCAATTCTTTGATAAAACCCCTGCCTCCACATACTGTAATATACACATTCCTACAGGTCATGTACTGTATCGAAGGACACAGACATTTAACATCACATTAAGTTGTTTTTTTTAATCAAACTAACTGAAATGCTGCTGTAATCTCGGCCTTTTCATAACCTACTGTTCCTGAGTTTCATGTAGAACAAAGTAAAAAGCAAAGCGCTACTAATGTGATAGTGTAAAAAGTATATCTACAACAACTTGTGGCCAAGTTGATTTAGATTCAACAGTGGTGTGCAGACTTGTCAATATGAAAATATCTCCCGTGTGACAGAATTCCATCTTACACTGTCGTGTCGCAAATAAACTGGGAATTGAATTCATAAAAATAAATGCCCCTTCGTGGATTTCTGATAAGTCTGACTAAGAAGGCGACCTCTCACTATTTTCATAACTTTATGTTTGGATGCCTCATGGTGTCAGATGCTTACAGCACAGAAAAGTGCTGTTGAAGCTGCTTAAGAAGCTGCTGAGTGTCTACATGCTCTGGAAAAGCATCTTCAGCCATCTGGGCTGCGGTGTAGCTGCTCTGGAGGTCTCCAATCTGGACATAGACAACAAAAAATATAAATTAGGCATACGTGTCATGGAAATTGTATTATTTATTTATTTGTCCTTCCATGTTTGACAGGTTGAACTGGATTACACAATAATACATTACCTTTTCAGACAGAATGGAGAGATTGAAGTGCGGCTCATACATGTGAGGAGCCAGTGATGCAGCTGTTTGTAGGAAGGCTTTGGACTAGATTGAAGATATTAGAACAATTAACATTTCTGACAAATTTTATTTGAATGTATGTAATGATGATTATTTTTTTACATTGTTTAATTCACAGTAAAAGCCTGTCTAAAAGCACTCTCAGATGGGCAAATAAATCAGACCTAGATTATTGAGCATATAACATGATGAAAATTTAATGTAAAAAGTCTTTCTTTTTTTCTCAATGCGTTAATGTGGCTGCAGACCCTTCATGAGAGATTCTAAACGACAAACAAACAGGTGGTCCACTTTGATACAGGTTTAGCAAAATACCAAACATCTAAGGGTGTGAGGTTAAATACCATAAAATGAATGATAAATTAATGTAGACTTTATTTCTCGTGTTTATGGTGTGGAGGTGTAACCTTCATATGAATTTTCTCATTGAGGAACAGTTTAAATGATAAACGTGTGCAACATAACAATAGGTCCTCTAGAAAGACATTATGACCTCTTATCTCATTTTATACCAGCTTTAATTAAAACTATTCTCTCACCTGTTCAATATGACCTTTGCGCAGCTCCAGAACAGCCAGGTTGTTGTAGGCCTCAGCATGGTCATTATTAAAAGCAAGTGTCAGTTTGAAACACTGATATGCCAGTGTTAAGTCTCCTATACCCTTTAAAAACAAGACAAGTGCATTTAATGATCTCTGTTTGCATGAGATCAGTTTATAAATTAATTATTTGCTTTATTTGAACTCTAAGCCATGTAAAGCACAAAACCACGTTATGTGATCATTAGATATTCTGGGACCATTTCTCAGATTGCTGACTCACCACAGCCACATGTCCTATGTTGTACCAAATGTCTGCCTGTTCCTCATCACTGGCCACCAGGGCCAGAGCCCTCTCAAACGAGGACAGTGTCATATCGTATTGCTGGGCGTAGAAACAGCAAAGGCCCAGGTTGTTATAAAGCTGGCAATTATACACTCCCATCTGGAGCAGCCGCCTAGCAGAGGAAGAAGCATACTGGATGACACATAGCTTTTAATAATTTGAACTGTGAAAATGCTTCATGACATTAATTTGAGATTGTTGGACCTGTAGAAGCGCAGGGCAATCTCAGGCTGATCAGTATAGAAGTGGTTGCTGCCTATGCATGCTATGGCCTCCACATGAGTGTTGTCCTGCTTCAGGACATCTTTGTAGTACTCTGTGGCTGAGGAGATGTTGTTCAGCTCCTGAGATGGAATCACATTCGAAACAGTTAATATGGTGACTCATCTGAAAGAGTGAAATCATGACAGTGGAGCGAGCTGGTTTTATGCTGACTTGCTGTACCTCATGGATCCGGGCAATTCCTGTTAGAAGGGTGACCTCACCAGGGAAATGGTCCAGGCCTTGCTTGAAGAGGTTGAGGGCTGTTACTGGTTGATCCAAACGCTGATAAACCTATGAGAAAGCACATCTATTGTTTTCCATTTTAAGGCTTCAGAAAGGGTCATTTTGATTGTGCGGCAGTTCGCTAATGTGGTGTGTTGCTACCTTTGCAAGATAGAGGTATGTGTCTACCACCTCTTGGTGGTTGAGAGCAGATCGAAACTGTTTCTCTGCTTCTCTGTACAAACCTAGCCTGTAGGAGTAAAATGACTAAATCATGAATGCCCTTGATACAAACTGCATTTTCAATAAATGATTGCATGAATGTTACTTGCCTGTAGTAACATTTTCCCAGTTGAACCTTCCACCACCAGTCTTTGAACTGTGCATGCTCAGTAGCTTGAGCAGCCAAATCCAAAGCCTGTACAGAAAGTATTTGTAGCACATAAAATAATACTCAATAACTATGATATAATGTGCAGTAAATTCCTTTGTAGTCCAAAGGTATGAACACTTACATTTTTCACATCATTTTCATGATGAAAGATGTACTCAAATAGTGTCTGTAGAGGGAAATACTGATCATGTAACATGTGAAAGAAAAAATATTTAGATAATTTGTAGAAAGACACAATTCTTACCTTGGATAAACCGGGCATTTGGGAGTACTTTGCCAGATTTAGCCTTGACAAGTTTATGAAAGGTCCATCTGGATTGGTTAACATAGAAGCCTGGGGAAACAGTGAAACAATATGGTTTAAAAAATGTTTAAGGCATGATAATAACAACAATAATAATACAATCCAGTAGGCTGATTAGGTTATATTAGATGGGAAGTGTGTGGTTTTTGCTGACAAGTGACCTTTATTACATATTGGAAAAAAAACAAACAACAACACTTACTGTTCCTAAACGAATGAATCTACCAGAAGCACTTGTGACAGGACGAGCAGTGCTTGCTGTGCGTGGGGTTTTGATGGCCTGCTCCATCGTCCCAGGACGTCCGGTTTGTGTGCTGGGCCTCACGAATCCTGTAATAGGACGCCCTGACTGTGTCATAGGCCTAAACATCATGGACGTAAAAAAGAGAAGAAGAAAAAACATCAGGCTAGTCTCTTTTACTTAACCCAAAGTTTCCACAATTTCCATCTTTCATCGGTCAGAAGCAGTTGTCAAGAGCTGCACACCTGACAGCTGGAGTGGGGCCTCCACCTTGACTTGTCCCAGGGAGTCTCAGTGATGTTCCAGGCCCTGTAAAAATGTATTACGTTATTGACGTTAAAACAAATCATTTTGTTAATTACGGGGCACTGAGATAAGGCTCAAACCTACTTGCAACTTGTGCAATAGAGCTCTCGTCGAGCATCATCTCAGCAATCCCCTCCTGGTCAACATCAACTTCATCAATGTACACCATCTCTGTAAGGGAACGGGTTTTCAAGCTCCATGCAGCCTATAACAAACAATGGTTTAAATAAAGCACTCAGTTGAGTGTTGAAAGCTGAACATTTATAGTCAGAACTTGTAATGGCCTGTGTACATGAATAAAGATAGCAGAATGGAAAAAGAAGCAATGATGGTTACCTCTGATATAAGCAAGGATGAATCCTTAAGACAGTATTGAAAGCCACGAGTTAGTGTGGGAATAATAAAGTTGATAAAAGATAAAGATGAAAGGAATAAATGAAAATGACCATGCTGAAGAGGAAATATGTAAAATGCAAAACTATACCAAAAGCTAAAGAAAACCAATTAAATTACAAAACGAATAATCAGAAAATGCTATGTTAGTGAGTTGCGGTAAATTACACCAAGTGGGATTAGTTAGCGTTAACAAACAAGGAGGCTCTACTTCATAATCTCTAGCGGACTCTGCTAGCACAGCTCCCCGTAACACAGTACCTGGTCGTAGGGATTGTCCTGTAATATTTTCGTACATATATCTGAACATCGTTGAAGTTTCCGCCGTCTATAATAGCTCCACGCCAAAAACAAGGGGTCCATTGTCACTTCCATTGATGTGGAGAGTAGGTATTAAAAAAGTACACAAACTGTGAAATCAGTTAGCAAGCTGCTAAACGAAGACAGGGCGATGGCGAATCCAAAGCTTCCTCTGTTGCTGGGCAACAAGGGTGGAGGGCGGAGTCTCACTTCCGCTACTTCCGCTGATTTGTAGACTTTGTAGTCTTGGCATTTTAAGGAACAGCAATATTATGATATAATTTGAACACTAGAAAATTCATCAATTTAAATTTAAATTTATACATTTTTTTTTTGACTTTTTGAAATTTAGAAGTGGCATTTATCTGTTTTGCAAATGAACTTGTAGATAGACAGCAGAGACGACTGCAAGAGACGCGGATCAGACCTCATTGTGATTGATAACCAGGCAGAACAGGTGGGGTGAAAATAAAACAGTCATGGAAAAATGATGAAATCTATTCAATTTAATTCAACCGAATACTTTATTAAAAAATACTTTTAGGGGGGAAATTATATGTTTGCAGTTTGAAATGTTTAAATGAAAAAAAGATTTTCTGTATGCTCACACAGAAATTTGTGAGTGACACCATTGACAATATGAGGAGTGGCCGCGACCAATGGCAGAGTGGCTTCTGGATTGGCCTCTCTGACACAGAGGCTGAGGGGACGTGGGTGTGGATTAACAATGTCACTGAGGTGGAGCAAAGGTGATAAATGCCTAAGCATATCTTAAATATTGCATTAATAATAGATTATTAAATATAGCTCTCTCTGTGTTTTGGTTGTCCAAGGTATTGGATGGATGGAGAGCCAAACAACTTGGGACACAGGGGAGAAGACTGCGCAGTTGCAGTTTATAGTTCTGAAAGTGTTTGGAAGACTCGTTATGATGCCAGTTGCCTCACCAGAGAAAGACAATGGATATGCGAAGTGACCTCAAACTGATGCAAGATGTATGAAGAGTTGTTCATCACACTTTTGAATTAAAAATGTTGTTGTTTCTGAGTGTTTTATACATTTTAATCTTTGAATCCTTTTGGCTGCTTTCATACCCCAAACCAGTCAGAGGAGAGTAGAGTGAGGTGCAGCAGAATATGTACATGATCATGTCATCTTGCAAGAACTCAATCAGCACTACAATACAGAGTAAATATATCACAAATAATACACTCTCCATGCTCAGAGGCTGCTGGGATGAACCATCACACATTGGAAACATGTGATGTGGTCAAAAAGATCAATGTTTCAGATTTGTTATTGGAACGTATAGCCACTATGGATCGCAAGAAAAAATACATTTGGAGTGGTATCAGTGCCCTTGGCCTGTGTGACGGTAACATTAGTGCAGAAAAAAAATACACACACACACACACACACACACACACACACACACACACACATATATATATATATATATATGTATATATATGTACACACGCTACATTTAAACTCCCAGATGTAAATGGCTACTGGTTGAATGTTATCACTTTCTTCTTGTGCTTTATCTATAAAAAAGAAGATGGAAGTCTTTGAGGTTATATGTACTGATGTGTAATTGATTCGAAATATTTGATGCTTTATTAAATTAGTCAAACAGCCTAATGACGAGGAAATGGCTACAAAGTAGAAAGACATTTGTTTTACTGTTTTCATTCATGATCTTGCAAAATATTAATGGGAGCCTGACACAGTAATGTGTCCTTACATGAATGTGAGGCTACTATTTCAACAGTGACACAAATGGAAAAAGATTAGGTAAGCTTCCTTGAAGCTGTATATATTCTGTATTCTTGAAAGTCATAAGAAGTTTCCACATTGGTGAAACTGCGGGAAACCACTGAGTGAAAACTTACTCTGCACCTGCTGCTATGAATATACAGCAGCACCTGCTCATGTCTGCTTTTCAGCCCTGACAGGTCCTGGCTTTTATGGCTCCACCTGGTTCAAGTGCACCTTGACTGGGTCAAACAGGGCGGAGTGGGATCCCTGCTGTCCATCCCCCGCCCCCTCCCTCCAACTCCTACCCCCCTCTGGCGTCCGGCTGAAGGAAGGGACAGCTGCTCTGCGAGTGCTGGAGCGAGGTCCTGTCAGTGCATAAAGATTTCAGCTATGCCTCCACTGGACCCCAGTGAGCACACATCGGCACCAAATATATCCCAATTAACGTCACGCCACAGGCCACGCCTAGAAAACCCTCACTGTTCCCCCTCCAGGGTGCTGTTTGTGAATCAACCATAAAGGTCAGGGTCCTGTTCGCTGTGACCCTCTTTTCCCTTTTGAAGCACACACTCCCTATCTTGGTGATAATCTGCTATGAGTCTGAAATGCTAATTACAAACAACAAGGGGTTTAGATCCTTGGTTGTTACTGTGGTGGGTTTATGAGAAGCTGCAAGATGGGGAGGTACATATTTAGGAAGCAACGCAAACCTGTAAGACTTTTCCAAAGTCATACAGGTTCCTTCTAAAGACGTTTACTGAGTCTGACCAGCTTTGTTTGGCATCAGCTTTAGCAAAGACGATGTCACCACAGTGCCACCAGCATTGTTGTCAAGACACTATAGTGTTGTTTGAAGGTAACGCATCATGCTTGAAAGCTGCAACTAAGGGAAACGGTGAAGACTCTAATGTGAAAAAGTACTGACAATGAACCAGCTATGAAACTAGAAACATCTCATTTAAACCACATGAAATAAAACCTGTGAATAAAGAAAAACTAGAAGTAACCATTCTTTAAAGTGGGTTTGGCGATATGCAGGTGCTTGTCTGGCTTTCAGCTGAACTTAACAGACAAGCTTACGTAACTGAAGGTTTAAATGTTTCGTCTCAGATGTCACCCTGTGCTGCACATTATTATGACATCAGCCACTCTCTCATTCATAATCTTACATATAAGGCAAGGACACTCTCCTGCACAGACTTGTAAACCTGGCCACCACATAGCCTGCCAGCCATGACCACTGTTTTCCACAACACAAACAAGCCGCAAGATGTCTCTGAACCCGGCTGGCCATTTCTGCGGCTTAGTGAGGGACATGCTTGAATGGGCACCATTGTCAATCTATTTGTCACTCACTATTTTGTAGTGGCTTTTGGCAAGGGCCCAAGGTCGCTTGCTCACAGGCCTAAATATATTACACCAAATGGAAGTGCTAGGGATAATCTTACACTGCAAATAAAAATAAACAAATGCAGGTGTGACTATGTTTCACTGAATATTCTTGCCTTTTCAGCATTACCAGTAAAACATGTTTATACCTGAATTCACTTCGTAAAAAATATAGCAGGGGTATATTACTTTTGAAAGGCTACCAAAAGGAATCTGAACAGAATAAATCAAACATTGCTGTCCTTGTGCCCTAATGTTCTGCTACTGACCCCACCTGCCTCACAGCCCCGATAGCAAAGAATGTTTGGGGCAAGCTTGGCCCACATCTGCAGTTTTCTTTAGCTCACATTTGGCTTTGATTGACAGCATTCACTCAAGGTGAGAGTGGCTGCTTAAACTTGGCCATGCATGCACCAGCCGTGGCCCAGTTCTTCATTTTCAACCACATCTGGCTCTCAAAACATGTGCAAAACCAGCTCAGCTCATGATATTTTCGCCACATCTGGCTCCTACAACACAAGCAAAACCCAAGTTTGGTCCAGTTCATGAACTTTGAGATAAGGCCTGTCCATATAATTAAAAAAAAAAGGATACCCAATTTAAAACTTATGTAGCATTACTGGCTTCATATTCCTGCACGAATATGAAATTAATTTAAAAAAAATCATCCATTCTCTATATAGGCTAGCAGATTTAGCTAATTTTAGCAAGTGTATTCGTTACAACAGGCCTTTGAGAACAAAGAGCCTTCCACCCAGAATACAGTAGTCTGCTTCAAGCAGACTCTGCTTTGTCTAAACATAAACACAGTCTTCCATTGTGGCGTTAAAAATCATCTTCAGTATCTCTGGTCTTCAATCACAGAACAGGAACACAAATTTCTGTGCATTTGTGCTACCCAGAATAAGCTCATTACCGAGCCTGACACAGTCAGTGTAAACAACTTCAAACCTGTGCACACAACATTATTCATACACGTTACCCAAGCTCCCACTTGTTATCCAATCCCTCAAAACACTGCCTTTATGAACAAATTGGTTTCTTGTAGATGCTGTGGCCTAAATAGGGATCTTGTGAGTAAGGGGAGATTTTAGAAACACAAATCGCTCATGTGTAAAAGTTCCCATCCATGATCCTGTGGCAGTTTAAAAAAAAAAATGACTGCAACTTAATCTCTGGGCCAGTGATGTCTAAAATGACTGAAAATCTGGTCTAAAACCATCCTTGCTTACATAGCTAAGCAAATGCTTAGACAAATTTAGCTACGGGAAAAGTATTGGATGTCCAAAGACCTGACCTCCTTAACCCCTCACTGCACCTGCAGTTTAGACAGAAAAGTATCATGTAAAAGACCAAATATACTATATACTAAACTTTTACTACCAGTATTATTCGCCACATATTGATGTGTGGCGCGCATGACAGCTTGACATCAATATGCACCTGGTTGGTAGAAGTTGGGGGAGAGCTCCCTGGCAACCGCTCTGGCAATTTCAGAGTCATGCACAGCGGAGATTGCCGCCTGCTCTGCAGCCTCGCTTTTTGTCCTGGCATGGGCTGTTCTGGAGGCACACAAAGAAGAAAAAGAAGGAAAGAAAACATTAGAAAATAGAAACTATGGACAACAGAAGTATTGACAAAGCCTTGAGCATGAATTTCAAAGTAACAGTTACAAACATAAATTTACAGATTAAAAAAAAGAAGAAATCCTAGTACAAAATGTCATGGTAATCTGATTCTGCTTGCTACTATGTCATGCAGAGAAGCATTCAGACCAAAATGTTCTAAAGTCCCCCTGCAAGGGTGTAACAGGGAAAATACATTCATGGGGTTTTACTGAGCTGCACTCACAATGCAAATAGGAATGCTGACTATAACCAGTTAACTGGCAAACCAGTGAAAATCTACTATACAATATAACAAAAATGTATTAACATCAACGACATCATCCATCCATCCATCCATTTTCTATACCCGCTATTTCCTGTTCAGGGTCACGGGGGTCTGCTGGAGCCTATCC
>JBAMYA010000015.1:9790777-9859783 GCA_037176975.1 Arrhamphus sclerolepis | reverse complement strand
GAAATGTAGTGGGGGCAATGGAGATTAAATTGCTTTTATTACTTTGTCTAAATTTCACTTTTGCTTGGCCTTTTCCTCGGTCATGCTCTTAATTCTGCTTCCATGATTCCTTTCTTGAGCATCTTGGTCACTTCTGCCGTGGTATCTACTGTAGCTTTGCCAACTAGTTGCATTGTTGTTGATGAGTAATTGTACAACCGAGTCGGCGTAGAAAGTTACTTTGTCTGGTGTTTGCTGATAGCCAACATGGATGATTTAGTTGGTTTAATTTTATATGAGACTCAAACACGCAGCCAACGACCAACCTCCTAATTCTACTGAGACACATAAAATGAGCAGTTTGGGTGTTAAAAATCTCTTGGGCCACATGTCCAGTATACAAGTTGATATGTGCAGGTCTAATAAACCCAGGCTCTCCTCACACAGTCAGTCAAACATGTCTTTATTTGCATATGTATTTAACATCTGTTTTGAAAGACTTGCATTGCTTGACTACATAAACTTAAGTGTATAAGAAATAAATTATAGCATAAATCATGACAAATAAGCACAAACTATGCTGATTATAATAACCAATAACTTGTAACTTTAAAAGATAAACATGCACAGTGGAATTACAGTGCAATGCTTTAAATGTTGATATGTACCTGTGCCATGCAGAAAATCAGTCAAAAGTTACCTCATTATCTCTTCTCTGTCATATTACGGCCATGTAAAACACTTAGCAGTATCTTACCATAATTATCTGATTTAGGCATAAAAAATAGAACAAGCAATAAACAGAGCAACATTTAGAAACCCTCCAGCGCTGATATACAGAACCAAACATCTAGCTAGCATGGCAGATTTCCCAAGAGTGCAAGGAGACATGATGACACGATCACAAACGACAAATGAGTTCATGGTTTCCTCAATGACAGCAAGGTGCAAAACAAGCCCAAATCATCACCCTTCCTCCACCAAGCAAGACAGTATTTTTGATGATACTGTGTTTGGTTTCGGCCACATATGGTAATTTGTATCAGGCCAAACATCTGCACTTTGAACTGTCTGTGCCAAGGACAATCTTTCCAGAATAATTTTGATTTCTTCAGATGCAAGTTTGAAAATCTTAGTCTTATTTTGAGCAGAAGAGGCTGCCTCCTGGCACTCCTTCCAAACAAACCTTACTTGTGAGTCCTTTTTCTACTTGCGCTGTCATGAACTTTAACATTAAACATGCTAACTGAGGCCTATAGAGTCTGAGATAAAGCTCTCGGGTTTTATGCAGATTTCTCTGAGCGTTGCTCAAACTGACCTTGGACTGAGCTTGCTGGGAGGTCCACTCCGGGGAAGACGGGCGACTTTTTTTAAAAATTATTTTCCACTTGTGAATTATCCATCTCACTGAAGATTGATGGATGCAGAATAGTCTGGAAATGACCTTGTAACCTTTTCCAAATAGATGGGCTGCAAGAATTGCTTCTCTATGATTACTGCTGATGTCTTGCCTCCATGGCACTGCATTGGCAAACATCTTACCGCTTCAGAGCAGCAAACTGCCAAGCTTTTTCCTTTGTAGAAATGGTCACCCTTGATGATAATCACTTAATCAAGTTCATTTGATAGGCAGCACATGGTTGCTTCTTATCCCCTTAATTCATTGTTGAACATTAAGAATGAAATTGGTTTGTTGTACACTTTTTCTGCATTTTGCTGTGCTGTTTAATAAATTTTGTTGTTTATCCAAGGTTGCATTTATTTGTTTTAAAACCCTCATACTGAAAGATGGTGTGCCCTCTTTTTCGCATCTGTATATAGGTCAGTACAAGTTACAAGAGTAACCACCTGGTGAAAGTGATCTGCTGAGGGGACGAGTAGAGCAGAAGGGGTTAGTGGCAGCTTTATCCAGGAGGCTGTTGCTCAGCTGTAGAGTGGGAATTGTTGTACGTGGGGGGAAGTTCGAGTGGAGGGGAGGGATTATGTAACAGTGTTGCAAACATATGCCTAGTGAAGCGAGGAAACCCCAGTTGAATTAGAAGATGTGAAAAGGGGCAGAGAATAGTTCAAGAGACACTGGGAAAACTTCAACAAACAAAGCAGACAGAGGAAATTCACAGGTTCTAGTATTACTTTTTATATTCTGTGAAAACCTTGTATACATGAATGAAGCCAGGCTGTGTGTGCATTTGGGCATGAGTGAGTTAAGTGAACCATGTCACCTCATCAAGCTGCCCCTCTGCTTCCATGTTCTGACCCAGCAGAGACTTAATGTGTTCATCTCATCCCAGTGCTTTCTGCTGGGAAGATTAATCCCTTGTCTGCCCTCGGCGCATTCATACAAGCACGCAAATGGCAAAACTAACCACATATTTACTTTCTCTTTTTGCTGTTTCTTTTACAGTTTAGCGCTACATCCGGAGCGTGTGTTGGTGGCCACGGGACAGGTGGGCAAAGAGCCTTACATCTGCGTATGGGACTCCTACACTGTGCAAACTGTGTCGATCCTCAAGGACATGCACACGCATGGCATCGCCTGCCTGGCCTTCGACCTTGAGGGACAGGTACAAATGTGGTGAAGAAATGCCAGTTTTAAATGGAGGGAATCCCAGAACATAAACAGAATAGAAAGAGTCATCGGATAAGCAGATCTGGATGAAAAACACCTCACTGACTGGTTTGATATTCTGAATCCTGCCTCCCAAATACTTAGATTAAAAAAAAGACGCACATACAGAACCTAAAAAAATCAAGTAACATCCTGCTTTTGTAGGAACTATCACATTATCACATTTTTATCTTTTTGTACCTTTCTTTTACCTCCATACAAGCTTTCAGAGTCAGCTTTTATATCCTATATTTTTCTCTCAGAGACTCAGAGATGACTCTTTTTTGTTTCCTTGCTTGGATTGTGAGTTGGAGGATTTAGATATAATGTGACAGTGTGTAGTGGCTCTGTTTACTCTTCATCTCTTCACCTCCTGGCTGTGGGGAAATAAGAGCTGAACTCAGGACAATCTAAAGGAATCCCTGGTGCCATTATCCTGTCAGTTCATTAAGACAATGTCAAAAAAGATACTCTGATGTTTGAGACATCTCATGTAGATGTACATATCAGCTTGAGCTACAGTTGTGTTGTCCAGTATAAAGAGTACAAGGGAATCTAGCCCTTTGTTCTCACTGTTTTTGCCAGTTTATTACACACCGCATTGAGCTGTGGTTGAGGTAGAACACTTTGAAGAACTGAACACATGGCTACCCAGAACATTTCCACATGAAGCTCCAATTAACAATCAAAAAGACTAAAAGAGCGTAAAGCCATGCTCACTAAAATGCTTACATATGATGTGTTAACATGCCGATTTACTGTATAGCAGGTTTCCTATGTTAACAAACTCAGTGTGATGTGTTAACGTGTTATGAATTACTGATAAGTAATTGATTCAGAACACGACTGAGTTTGATAAATATGTAATTATTTTTTTGGTCG
The DNA here is from genome assembly GCA_037176975.1 of Arrhamphus sclerolepis. NCBI lineage: Eukaryota > Metazoa > Chordata > Actinopteri > Beloniformes > Hemiramphidae > Arrhamphus > Arrhamphus sclerolepis. The sequence continues at coordinate 9,856,314 of JBAMYA010000015.1, read as the reverse complement.
AAACCCAACCGGCTTTCATAAATTCAGGTGAGGTAGCAGTTTCAGATTTGGCAAATATTTGCAAAAAAGTCAGCCAGGCGCTTTTGCTAATGGATTAGGCTTTCTTCCATCTTCTGTTTTACATCTGCATTTGGCTTGGGCTTGGCAGATAAAGTAGTGTACTTAAATTATAAGGTGCAAAATTGTTTACATTTGAATTAGTATGGATTTTTTTTCCCCCCATGCTGACACCAAAAAATAGCTCAATATTGCTTTTAAGAGTTCACCAAAGCTAACAGAGAAACTTTCCGCGTGTTTGATTTGGCATTTGATGCGTAGCAAAGCATGAATTCTACCACTGATGCACCAGGAAGGATGACAAGGAAACATGAATGTGTAACTAATTTAATTGCAACCTGTCCAATATATATTTGTTGACATTTTACCAAAAATGTGAATTTTAATTACCTACAAATTTATTGAAGCTATTTTTGTGGTGACCATAAATGTCTCAGATTTACTGGCAGTCCATCAAATAGATGTTAAAATGAACCATTTGTCATACTATCCTGACAGCTACGCCGCTGGCCCATCATACACATGGTTGCACTTGCTTTCTTCTCTTTGTTCATCATATTTGCATAGACTTCTTTGAATACAATTTAAAGCTGCATACATGCCTCACCACACATATCTGTACATAGCCAAACAATGCATTAAAATGACATCCTTTAACAAGTAAAGCAAACTGCAGAGCATAGAAGGATTTCCATAAGAGCTGCCCTCCTCTTCTGCTCCACTGCTGCTGCTGCCTACTCAATCAGTCAGCTATAGGTGACTCCTCTTGTAAAAGCACGCAAATGCGCTCAGTGGAAGTGCCAGGGGCTGGACAACTGTTCTCTTCTTTGCTGTAGCCATTATTTGCTCTTTCATTGTGGCCTACCATCCTGGAGTGGAGGTGGCTAAGTGCATAGTGATGAATGTAAGAGAGCAGTTTGTTCAATCTGTGATGCATTTTTCTTTGTTCTCTTTTTCAGTGTTTGGTGTCCGTTGGCTTGGACTCAAAAAACATGATCTGTGTGTGGGACTGGAGGAGAGGGAAGGTTCTTGCAGCTGCTCCTGGTCACACTGACAGGGTAAACATTTTCCTCCTGCCCTGTCACTCTCATAAGCTCAGTATTGACTTCTTCAATTAGGTATAAACACGGCACGGCGTGCATGCCTGATGGAGACAGAAAACAAGTTAGATCTCACTGATTATAAGCTGCTCCAGAGCCTATCTGAGGGGGTGAATGGCTGATGAAAAGGAATTTTAAAAATATGAAATCCAGGCAGCTGGTGTTTTCTAATTCAGCCCACACGCCTTATAACTCAAGCAGTGCAAACACACAGACGCGCGTTTTATTTACAACACATTCAGACTTTGCATGCAATGTGGTGGAATTTTTGTTGCAATAATTGTAATGTTTAATGCATTGTTATTTTCTTCTCTTACAGATATTTGACATATCGTGGGATTTGTATCAGCCAAGCAAACTTGTAAGCTGTGGTGTCAAACATATCAAGGTACAGCCATTTTTTTTGTCATTTCAATGGATTGGAATACAGGGGTCTCTTGGCCGCTGAGGTTCTTGTTTCCTATTAGCATAATAGGAGAAAATCACATTATGATTCTTGGAAGTTTGGAGACTCTGGTGGCTATATGTCCCTTTTCTCCCTGCCTTCTCTGCTTTATCTTCATGGTAGTATTAAAGTCTTAAAATAGATCTATGCAAATTCACTTTATTAGCCACTTATCAAAAGTAGGACAAGCAATGACTCAGAGTCCATCCTCTCAAATTTGTAGTATTTTGCACTGCAGAGAGGGAAAAAATGTTCTTCTCATGTGGGACTGTGACTCTGTTATTCGTCCAAGCCCGCTCCCTTTCATTTGTTTTGTGTCTTTGTGTATTTTGTTTAGCCGATGAAAGCCTCTACTGCACTGTGCCCACTTCCTTTTCCATCCTGATCTCGGTTCTTTTCACTCAAAAAGTAACACATATATGTAAATTTTCGCTGAGTTAAAGCAGGTTGTCTTCACCAAATTCTCCTTTGGGATATGGCATTGTATTTAGAACAACAGAGGTTTATTTCCAAAACTCTGGGAAAAGAGTGAATCATGTTCAGATAGGAAATGTGCCCCCTGGCCCTACGATGCTAAACAATGCACTATGCTTAAATGGATTTGGTGCAGTCAGAGTAGGTTACTACATCTATTTCTCTGTGGTGTAACGCCCCTCTGACATGGCTCCTTTATCTCAATCCAGCTTGACCTGGCTTCCCTATCGTAGTAATTCCTTCTCTAAACTTCTCCTCACCCCCATGACACAGAAATTCCCTTCAGTTGTTTCACCCCACCCCCAGTCCCTGCTGAATCCTTCAGTCTTTCCTCTCCTCTTCTTCCTCTCCCTCACTCCCTGCCTTCCTCCCTTCTGGATTTCTGATGCCATCCAGCAATTGTCCCACATAATTCCCCAGCCTTCACCCTGCTACCCATGTGACATCTGCTCCCCCAGCCTATGCTCGCTCAGCGATTATAGCACTCAGAGCATGCAGGAGATTTAGCTCCAGTAATCCACTCACTAGAGGGCTGAGGAAAACACAACCTCTGTGACGAGGACGCTTTCCTCCTCACACAGATCCTCATATCTGTGTTTTGATTTGTTCAGGACAGTTTATGTCTTAGTCTGCTCTTACTCTGCCATCCTGTATACACACACACATACACACACCTGATGACTTGATGACTCCCTGTCCTCCTTGCAAACAGGCTTTCTGATATTGTTTGCAGAAGCAAATTATACTGCAATTTACCATGAAAATAGCTGACGTTAATTCATTCAGAAATGAGTGAACCGCTATGGGTAAAATAGCTTGGAGCTTGGAGCCGTGATGCAATAAAAAAAATACACTTTTTTTTTTTTAAGTGTTTATTTCAGTATATTTAAGCATTTATTTGAGTCGAGCAACTCCACCCCCTAAAACTGGCTGCTATGAACAAGACATGATTCAACAAGAAGCTTTTATATGGTAGTGCTGTGGTATTTAGACCACAAACCTCATGAAAGTGTGTTAACTTTTTTTTAAAAAAAGTAATACTATATCTCCTTTAATCCAATCCTGTATACTTAGCATCAAAACTGTCCGTGGTGTACCACTGAATTATAAAAAAAAAAATGTTAACCAATCCAAAACATATAAAAACAAATTAAACATGGACATTATTTTAATAACAGGGGACAGAGGATTTAAAAAAAAAATGAAATGGCCCGTTCCAAGATTTTGGAAAAGCCGCAGAGAAAGTTTCTTTTCTGTCCCGTCTTAGTTACTGGTTTTGTACAATGTATGCTATATCCTGCTCAGTGACTGCATCTATAAATTTATTATCAGTGTAAATATTTTCTTTTTTTTAAATAACTTTTTTAGTTGCATTATCTTAGATGTTTTAAACAATTAACTTCAGTGTAACAGTGTATTTTATTTTAGTCAACTGTCGGCGGCATCAAAAGCCCTTTTATCTCCTCTCTATTTATAATTACACCCAGACACTGAAACTATAATTTCTCTTGACACCCGGCATTTTTCAATTACATTCATACTATTTTGTAATCCAGCTGAGATGTCATTATGGATATAACAGTTCAGTATGGGTCGAGTTTACTGCTGTGTACAAAACGCACCCACTGAGTTAGTTTAAACTGAAACATTATAAGATTACAGCCATGTGCAGCATGCTGAACCTATTCTTCTTAACGCATGTCAAAACCCTAGTTAAGCTTAACTGATTAACTACAGTTGGATCTATTTCATTCGAATGAAAGAGAATAAAGCACTCTTAATGTTAAATTAATCTTGGAACATGATTTCTGTCTTAGTCACATTAGCAGCGGTCTTGAAGACAACTTGATCTTGAATGACTGTGTCAAACATTTTAGCACCATTTTAAAATTCAGTTAGAAACAATAGCACCATTTTCTTTTGATATTGTAACACTCACCAGAAAAAAAAGGCTATCTATGATAGATGGAGACCACCAATATACACACTGCTTAGAAATTTGGGGAAATTGCAAATTTACTTGGAGAAGTAAGAAAAAAAAATCCTCTCACAACATTTACTGTAGCTCATGTCAAAGCCAACAAATGACCTTTGAGACACATCTGTCCGTACAACACATGTCATAACCCAAGTTAAGCTCAACTTATTATCTTTAGACCACATGTGTCCCAAATAACATTTCCCACTGCCATAACAGAACCGGAGAGACCAGGATCGGACCATAATAGACCCAAATGTGTCAGATTTTCAACCATATGCATGCTTTTAGAAATGGTAATCAAGATATTTAGGTGACATTTGCAGACATGTCGCAGAGCTAGGCTGAGATTAACACCGTGTGAGTGGATAACAGCAGCTTTGAGGAAATCTGATTCCATTAAAGCTACTTTTCCTTCATAGAGTTTTAGAGCAAAGCTACTAAACAGGTGCACTATGTGGGTGTAACATTTAACAGTTGGACAATATTCAACTCCGTTCTTGTTCCAGGGTGTATGCAGTATTGCAGTTCGGTAACTGATAAATTGACTGTTTTCATGATAATTTGAAAGTCTTTCCAGGAGTGATTATTGAGGTAATTGAGCTAATAATTACTCATCCTGTGTTATGGCCACTGTGCCAGAGAAACTGAACAAAGTGTCATTCAGAGAAAACAACACTACTTCTGAGGTCCGGATTTCATTCACTTCACTGCACTTGTCACTCCATCCTTCCTCTCACTCTCCTAGCCTAATCAGAAACCCTTCCTGTCTTCTTTCAGAGAGTCAGCAGTGAAGGGGTTAGTCAGTGCCCGTGTCACGCTTTCTTCTCAGTTGTGGGCATAAGGACGTGCAGTCATGCTGTCCCCACCCCCACCGCGTCCACATCAAGATGTGCCGAAAAACCCTCTGGCACCAAACTATCACTTGACACACTTCCACCTGCATTTGCACCTTCCCAGATAACACACACTCTCGTCTGACCTTAATTTATTTGACCTTCAGAGCCAGGCCGACATGCAGGTTCACATACTACATGCAAATATTCACTCAGAGCTCAGTAAGGAGATGCAGATTAGATAAGTCCTGTTCTGTTGAGGTGCATACGAGGCTTTCGATGTTTGATGGCGGGGCTGTATCTTGGGCTGTGATGCCTGTCTCTGATCATCGATCCCTCCTGTTAGCACACAGCAGCTGCATCTGTCAAAGTGATAGGTATTAGAGAGGATGTGACTGACTTTTGCTTTCAAGGAGCTTGTATGCTCATTTTGTCGCCGCTTTCAGTTGACTGCTTAGCAGTTCTTGCGTTGCTAAGAAAAGCAAACAAAGCTTCTATATTAAACCTACCAAGATGTTTTTGAAATGAACCAAATTTAATCTCAAGAGGATTTAAAATCTCCTTACATGCACAACGCAAAAAGGACCCTGAGAGCAGTCGATTTCCTGGTGCCTGTCAGTGATGGCTGCATCTCTTATGTGCTGATGGCTGTTTTTGAGTATTCAAGACACCATCTTTGAACTTCATTCCTGTGGTCTCATCTCCATGCAGACAGAGTTGCTCTCTTTTGTCCCCCCTCATGCTTTAGATAGATTTAGCCTTCAGACAAAGCCATGTCCATGCATTCCAATGACCTTGTTCATAAATAATGAGTGTATGCGTGTGTGTGTGTGTGTCCGTGCATGCTGATCAGGTGGTTGCCCCCCATCACCACCACCACCAGCAAGAGCTATTAGCATTACATACAGAAAAAGCAGGAAGATATAACTTATTTTCACTTTGTTTCCTTTCATTGTCCTTGTGTGTTGTTTTCAATGAAGTTTGCATGGCTTTCACACATGCATGACCTGATTACTCACACTCTCTTGTTTCCAAATACTGCATAACTGTCAATTTGCTTTTTCAGGACAGGATTACACAAGGGATTATTAGCCACAACACTTTTTTTTTTCACTATCTCTGTTTGTGTTACAGTTCTGGAGCTTATGTGGTAATGCTCTAACACCTAAACGTGGTATTTTTGGCAAAACGGGGGATCTCCAAACCATCCTTTGTCTTGCCTGCGCCAAGGATGAAATCACATATTCAGGTGCCTTGAATGGCGACATCTATGTTTGGAAAGGGATCAACCTGCTGAGGATGATTCAAGGAGCTCATGGGGTATGTTCATATGATGTGTTCTCCATTTATGTGCTTTCTCTTTTTTTTTTTTTTCTGCTCAGGCTGCATTTGCATACCCACCTGCTGTCACATTTGTGTACTGTAAGGATCACAATAAAACGTATGTAGTAAACTTAATGAGGTTTGAAGCCATGCATGTTTGCTTCATTTGATTCTGCTCGGTAGAGAAGGATCAGCCTTTTGCTCCACCGGATTAAATGATATCTATGGGATCAACAGCTGGATGTGGGGGTAGGCAAGTGGGGGAGGGGATAATAACTACAGTACATATTAATTCTGACTGGGGCTTCAACAAGGAGCCTCCTTGTCCTCTACTATTTAAGACAATTCAAAGCATAATTGAAGTGTTCCATCAATGATGAAAACCAACATGATGTCTCTTTTTCCTCCATTTGGTCTTATATTGAAGCCACTGTAGCAGGTTTGTAATCGTCAAAACCTTGTTTAACCTGAGAAACAGCAGTATATTGTTGTAGACAGGGCTGGTTGTGTCCATGCTCATATACTGTGGAGATCCTCACTGACAACCTGTCATTTCCTCCAGTCAGGGATTTTCAGCATGAATGCCTGTGAAGAAGGCTTCGCTACTGGAGGCCGGGATGGTTGCGTCCGGCTTTGGGATCTCAACTTCAAACCTATTACTGTCATTGATCTCAGGGAAACAGACCAGGGATATAAAGGTAATGCCAAACTGCCTCCTTTGTGTTTTGTTTTTTTCTTTCATGAGAATACAGAGAAGCTGCAAGATAAATTGTATTCTTCTGACGCACCGTGAGAATTGTACAAAGATGCAGAAACCGCATTGGTGGAAGAAAACCAAACATTCTTTCTTACTAACATTTTCCTTCTTCCTTCTCTTTCTTTCTTTACTTGTAAATCTTGGACCGTATGTAGCTAGAGGTGAAAATAGTAGAGGTGGGTAATGTCATTGAGGGCAGAGTCTACAGTCATGTCAGTCTGTTTGTAGAAGTTCCCATACCGTTCTGTGCTTCCTCTTGTTGTTAGTAAGTCCTAGCTCTTTTGGAGTTTTCACTATACAGATTTAGTCGTTTACAGTCTTGTGCAAAAGGTAAAGCAGTAAATGTAAAATTGATACATTTTATATCATTAACTTCCTATTTAAAGCAAGAAGTGGTGAAAAAAGCTAACTAAGAACAATGTTTTATTTAAACATCCACCACCCAAAGTAGAACTGTGTCTGTACTTGTACACAGTTTTTCAGGATACTTGGCAAATACGTTGTTCCAAGCAACTTGAAGAATTTGCCACAGTTCTTCTATGGATTTAGTCTGTGTCACTATTTTGTGTCTTCATGTAATCCCAGACTGATTCCATGATGCAGAGTTCAGAAACCTCTTGTAGTACTCTGGAGTATTACTAATACTTTAGAGTGCTATGTTTCTGCTGTCATTCTTGATAATTTTAGCTGTATGTTTGAGGTTCTTCAAATGGTCCTATGTGTACTGCATGATGTCATAAGAATCCAAACATCGAAACTGGCTAAAACCTTTGCACAGCACTGTATGTATATAGCACATGCATTCCACATCCTACTATTGCTTTATTACTCAGATTTTTTTTTCTATATTACTCAGATTGAGTTGCAGATCAGCTTAAAAAATGTGTGCCATCATTCTGTACAAATCTCCGTCCTAGCCTGCATATTGGTTATTATCACCTTCTGTCTTTATTATCCCTGCTGTGTCTCTTATAATGACTGTAAAAAAAAAAAAAGCCTAATGTCCATGTCTGTTTGTGTTTGCACGCATTTTGCTTGTTTTATTTTTAGACTTTGCTTGATCTCCAGTGTGTGTGTGCGTGTGTGTGTATAATTTTCATAGGGCTGTCTGTGCGGAGCGTATGTTGGCGAGGAGATCACATCCTAGTGGGCACACAGGACAGTGAAATCTTCGAAGTGGTGGTCCACGATCGCAACAAGCCCTTCCTTATCATGCAAGGTCACTGTGAGGGTGAGCTGTGGGCATTAGCTGTGCACCCCACTAAGCCTCTGGCCATGACCGGAAGTGATGACCGCTCAGTCAGGTGAAGATGCATGTATTTATGCTTGTTCACTGAGGTGTATAAAATCCAAGGTTTAAATATAATACAAATATTACTTCTAATAAATCATGCTGCTCCTGCTTTACTGTGTGTGAAGGATATGGAGCCTTATAGATCATGCACTGATTGCCCGCTGCAACATGGAGGAGCCTATCCGCTGTGCAGCTGTGAGCACTGATGGTATCCACTTGGCACTGGGAATGAAGGATGGCTCATTCACCGTCCTAAGAGTGAGGTGGGTTATTCAATTCAATAGGCGAATGGTAAATTTTGATCCTAAGTGATTGCACAGCAAAATGAAGTGTTCCTTTATTTGGCATCCATTTTTAGCTCCCCATTCATTTCTCTGCCTCCCTTAGAGATATGACGGAGGTGGTTCACATCAAGGACAGGAAGGAGGCCATCCATGAGCTGAAGTACTCTCCTGATGGGGCTCACTTGGCTGTCGGGTCTAATGATAACTCAGTGGATGTCTATGGTGTGGTGCAGAGGTACAAGAAAGTGGGCGAGTGCATCGGTTCCAACAGCTTCATCACACACATGGACTGGTCTGCAGATAGTAAATACCTGCAGACAAATGATGGCAGCGGCAGGAGACTCTTTTACAGGATGCCAAGTAAGGGCAAGGCCATCAGCTGCTCTGTTAGCATGCTATTTGTTTTTCATTGATGTATTATTAAGAGTTGCTTTTTTTGAGGTAAACTTTCTGTCTTTTGTTGAGGTGGGAAGGAGGTGACCAACAGGGAAGAACTAAAGCTTGTGCAGTTTTCGTCATGGACATGTGTGTTGGGCCCAGAGGTTAATGGAATATGGCCCAAGTACTCTGACATCAATGACATCAACTCTGTTGACGCCAACTTTAACAATCAAGTCTTAGTAACAGCTGATGACTATGGATTGGTTAAACTGTTCCGTTATCCATGCATAAAAAAGGGTAAATAACACGTTGATATTTAATATCTTAAAGAGAGCTAAACACTGATATTTTGAAGCTGTTATCCAACATTGAACAGGTGTTTTTTTTCTCTTGATTGCAGGTGCAAAATTTAAAAAGTATTTAGGTCACTCAGCCCACATAACTAATGCAAGGTGGTCACATGACTACCAGTGGGTCATAACTATTGGCGGTGCGGATCATTCTGTGTTCCAGTGGAAGTTTGTCCCTGAAAGAAAATCTAAAGATGCTCTGCATATAGCACCACAAGGTGAGATGACCAAGTCATTATCTATGTCACCATATTCACTGTAATGAGGAAAATACATTGCAAATCTGGAGCGCTTTAAATGTCTAATATAACTTATTTCACAAAATCAAAAGGCTCCCGACAACTAGTAATTACCGAAACAGGTTATAAGAAGCGTTGAACTCCAGTGGGAATTTTTGAGGAACCATATTTTGCCATAAGTTGACACAATTTCCTGAAGTCTAAGTAGGATGGCTATGACATGCTTGGGTCAAAATACCACAGACATGTAGTACAACTGCTCTCATTTCAAGCATGTGTTTGCAGTTCAGTTCATAGCAGCCTGATTTATAGCGTGGAGTCAACTCAACTCCACCCCTCTCCTTCTGAGGGATGTGTCTCTTTTGAGCTCTTTATAAAGTTTTGCACTGGATCAGATGACTATGTAATGGACATAGGTACAGTAGTTATTTGTAATTTCTGATTTGACTCTCAACAAATGATAATCAATCAATAAGACCGCCTCTCAGAGTTGCTTGGGACTAATTGCAATAACTTACCCAAATGAAAAAGCGCAAAATCATCATCCAGGTCTTCACATCTTTAGTGCCTGCATCCAAAGAGGCTATTTGATTAGCTTCATGTGGTCACAAGAACAAATACAGTTGAGTATCATCCACATAACAGAGAAAGTTGGTATTATGTTTCCTACAGACGTTTCCTGATGGCAGCACACAACACAGCAGGGCTGATTAAAGGTGCTGCAGAGGCGACACGAGCTGGCAATGTGAATGGGGCTCTTGATTATTGTTTCTTTAACAATAGCTGCACTATCCGTATGTGTAACGGATAATTTGTGACTGTGGCTTCTTGTTACATAATATACATACTGCCCTCACTGGCCTCATGAATTGTATGTGGGATACTACCAAACAGCTATATAGCCCACTAGATTCCTCCCCTCCCTTGCATTTAAAAAAATAAATAAATAAAATAAAATAAAAATAGTGCAAGGTAATAGCCATCATGTTAATTGGGAGGAATCCAATAAAAGTGAATGGAGCCCAGAAAGTATAATTGCATTATTGTTCCAAAGTAACATTTTTTGAGAGAGATAGAGTGCAGTTGTGCTCTGGGAAATTACACCACGTACTAAATGTCTTTCCTTTTAATTTTCCTAATGGATCTTGGGAGTAGGCGCCCAAGGCTGCCAGCTCTGCTTATTGCCTCGTATTGGCAACACTTTAGTGTGCTGCATCAGCATTTTGAAACAATTTGTCTTCAGCATGGTCACCGTGAAGCATGGCAGTCCAATAAATAGGAGATGACATAATATTGTTACATGATCAACCCTCACTCCAGAAGAAAGTCAACACAGTATTTTTATTATTTTTTTCTTTTAACTGTGTTCTCAGCCCCCCCTGAGAACACAGTTAAAAGAAAAAAATAATAAAAATACTGTGTTGACTTATATTTGTCTGATTTAAAGGCAGGGGAGGATTTTATGGGTGAGCTGTGATGTAACCAAGTTTCTGCCTGCAGAGACCTTGGCTGACTCAAACAGTGAAGAATCAGACTCTGATCAGTCAGACGTGCCTGAGATGGACTCGGAAATTGAGCAGGAGACGCAGCTCACGTATCGACGACAGGTGTGATAGAACCCAACAAGTTTCTCTCTTTAGATAAAACTTATGAGAAATTTCATCTTTTTTGATGCATTATTTAAATATGTTTCCACCTGCATCCAGGTTTATAAAGAAGATCTACCTCAGCTCAAAGAGCAGTGCAAGGGGAAACATCGAGCAACAGCCATGAAGAAAAGAGAACGAGCACCAGGGAGTGGGATTAAACTGCACTTCATCCATGGGTAGGCTGACTCTGAATGAAATGATTCAAGAGAACTTTGCAAATTCATGGCCATGGCAGTCTTGGTAGATATATTAAAAGCGGGCAAAAAGCCCTTCGTGTTGTCTTTTCTTCAAGACATCAAACTGTCTCTTGTTTTGTTTGCAGCTATAGGGGCTATGATTGCAGAAGTAACTTGTTCTACACCCAGACAGGGGAGATTGTCTACCATGTAGCTGCTGTGGGAGTTGTATACAACAGACAACAAAACACTCAGCGTTTCTACATGGGCCATGACGACGACATCCTCTGTCTGGCTATCCACCCCCTAAAGGACTTTGTGGCAACAGGCCAGGTAGCTTCAAGGATTCAAGTTTTCTGGGGGTCTGAAGAAACCTTTATCTAAGGAAAGCTTGAAGAATCTGTGGTTTCATTCTTATCTGCACTACGGTTGGAGATCACATGCATTTTCGTTTTCCAGGTTGGCAGAGATTCCTCAGTCCACATATGGGACACAGAAACGTTAAAGGCTATGTCCGTGCTGAAAGGTTTTCACCAGCTTGGAGTATGTGCTCTTGACTTCTCAGGTAACACCCACTGCTCTTTTTAAAATACAGTTCACAAGCCCATCCACGCAAAGCTTACATTCACACACCCTGCTTTCATTAGCAGATAGGCCGTGTATCATACATACAAGAAACAGGTAAGTTCAAGGCACAACCAATTTAGAAGCAATGCTGAAAAATCCATCTCTGCTGTTATGTAGTCATGGTGGTTTAGCAGCCTCAAGGCAAAGTTATTCATCTCACTATCTTTAATTGGCCCCTGACAGAGGCATGACGGTGATCTGTATGTCAGTGAATCACCTGCTAGGAAATCAAATCAACTAGGATGCTTTCATGTTGCTAACGGGGCTCAGTTCAGCTGAAGTAGAGCTAAAACTGGCTTTCTCCTTACTGCGCTGAACAAGCTCTCCTTCCACAGCGGATGGCAAACGGCTGGCATCAGTTGGCCTAGACGACAATCACACCATTGTACTGTGGGACTGGAGAAAGGGGGAGAAGCTCTCTTCCATGCGGTTAGTATACTTTAGTTATATTATGAAGCTGAATGACTGTGCATCAGCTTTTTGAGCACACAGCAGCTGCCACCCCCACATCCGGAAATCTTTGAAAAGAAACTTCCTATTATTTCTGAATCACATTCAAATTTGTCCCTGTAGAGGAAAAAAAAGGAAAAGGAAAGGATTTAATTAATTTATCAGACATTTAAACCTGGTCAGATGTTATTTTTACAAGGAAACATATAAAGCGAAGTTGGGTCCTTTCTGCAAATAGGTTATAAAAAGCGGCAATAATTGTAAAAGTGATTGCAGAAACAAATATACAAATGTAAACAATAATTATCTGTTATTAGTCTGCATTTTAAAGGTAGGGCATATCACTTCCTGTCTCACCAGAGGCATTTATTGTAGACACTGGATGTAAAAAAAAAAAAAGAAAGAAAGGAAGAAACCGATATGGGACATGTGCACCATTTTAGCACATCTGATGCATCTGGTTTACTTTAATAGGCACGACTTATGAATATCTTCAAAAGTTTCACTTTGTTCATGAGACAGTGCAAAATTATCTGTTTTCATGCAAGAAATAAAGTATTCATCATGAGAAAGCAAAAACCAGAAGGAATAAAATGTATCTAACCAGAAAACCTTCCAAAATATTTTGCTTTTGCTTTGGTTCTCGCTTCACATTCTTGTCAGTTCAAATATCCCCCAGGCTGCTTTGGAGCAGTTCATTGCAGGGCGCTCTCCCGCATGTAATGCGCTGGGCTCCCGCTGCAGCTCAGGAACAGCTTGGAGCAGTGCTAATCTCCTTTGTGGACCCTGGTGGGCAGTGCAGGGAGGTGGGCAGGGGGGAGACGGGGCATGGCAGAGTCAGCTTGTACAGTACCTGTGCTTTGTTTTCATTGTTTTTTTTTTAACTAACTAAAGAGGAAGGGGTATGAGATGAAGGGGTTTGATTGTTAAACAGCTTTATTTCTGATTGTGAATTAAGTCTCATCTAGCTGACAGAAGTGATTATTTTTAGAGAAAATGCTTTTTGTGGCAGATATAGCCAGAAAGCCACCTTTTATCAGTTATTACATTTACTTAGTGCAACATTCAGTGCAAACTTCAACAACTGCCTCTATATATTAAAATGGCAGCATTAATTAATAATAGCAATTTTTGCACAACTGATCTGCTAGCCAAAACATAAACCTCCAAAAGATGCCATTAATATGATGAGTTACTGTTTTGCTTCTCATCACCTAATCCATTTACTTAGCATTTGAAAGTTTGCTTATAGGCACAAGAGGGATATACTCTTCATATTTTATATCTAAATGAATGTATCAGGCAAACTGAAATGTTTTTTTCACAATATACAGAAATAACCATGGACAAAATATTTGTTGGTAGATATAGAAAATGTCCTAATTAAATGATGTTGTGCCTGTTTTATTGTTTACAACTTTTTCAGTGGAAGCAAAGACAAGATATTTGTTGTGAAAATAAATCCCTACCTCCCTGACAAGCTCATCACGGCTGGTGTGAAACATATGAAGTTTTGGCATAAAGCCGGTAAGATCCATGTTTTTATGTTGACTGACGTGTTTGCTGCTAACAAGCAGAACCATGCGTTAGCTGCAACACGTCTCGGTGTGAGTTCACTGTCTCCTTTTCTTTCAGGTGGTGGTCTAATTGGGCGCAAAGGGAACATGGGGAAGACTGAGACTATGTTGTGTGCTGTGTACGGTTGGTCGGAGGAGATGGTGTTTTCAGGCACGTGCACGGGGGACATTTGCATCTGGAGGGACATGTTCCTGATGAAGACTGTCAAAGCTCATGACGGGCCTGTTTTCAGCATGCACGCTTTAGAAAAGGTAAAGTAGGGAGGAATGTTTTTTTTCTCAATTTACAATCAGTCAACATCTTTTTTCCCTTCAAGTGGAGTTTTACATCATGTTAATATATGTTTTAGCAAACGAGATATTCTTGCTTTAGTAAATAGCATATTTTTGCATTTGCTTAAGTTTACCTGTCACATTTCTGCCATGTAGGGATTTGTAACTGGTGGAAAGGATGGTATAGTAGCTCTATGGGATGACACTTTTGAAAGATGTCTGAAGACCTATGCCATCAAGAGAGCAGTCCTCGCTCCAGGCTCCAAAGGTTGAAGTATTTACTGCTCTCAGTTGTCCTCCATCATTTATATCACACATTTACACATAATACAGCTATCTAATGCAAATCCATTTATAACATTCAAAGCTTGTAGCTGAAATAAGACTCCTGTATTGTGGTTTATGAAGAGACCACAGCCTTCATTCTGTAACTTATCAACTCTGCAGGGCTGCTATTGGAGGACAATCCCTCCATACGTGCCATATCACTCGGTCATGGCCACATCCTGGTGGGGACCAAGAACGGTGAGATCTTGGAGGTGGACAAGAGTGGCCCCATCACACTGCTGGTCCAGGTGGGAGGATCTTACACATCTGATAAAAATAGTGCACCAGACTCAGCCTGTGTGTTACTCCATAAAGCAAGATACTGATGAAGGCTCTAGCCTGTAGTTGCTCTGCGTTTCATACTTGGACAGCTGCAAAGCCTTTTCTCTGCTGTTGGGTAAAAGTGCTGTCCTACTGATGATTACACCTGATGCTCAAATCCATGCATTGCTTATCCACAGCAAACATAAAATCTGTGCCAGTTCTTTTGTTTTTAATTGTTATTATTTCTAATAAATAAATAAATAAATACCAGAAGTTATCTGGAAGGTAAACTGGTCTGAAAGTGGCCTAAACGTTTTTTATATGGCAGTAAGAAGGTGGAATGTCTACCAGTGATGATGTGTGGAATATGTGCGGTAGCCTGGATGTAACCTATGACTGTAGCAGTATGTTGTGCTTTGTAAGTCAGTCGCGAGTAGTACATGCATATCTGTTATGGTTAACAGGCTAAAGCATGCAAACTAAGAGTTGCAGATTCATGGATGAAATGGTTGTAAACCCTGATGAATTACTGCCACTCAACGGGGAAATTGTTAATTTGGTTAAGTGGTCCTGCAGTTTCTCTCATCCTTCCTTGATGGTGCCCAGAGAGAACAAATGCTATTGATTGCCCTTTAGATGCACATGTTGATGGATGGAATCATTGATGAGTGACAAGAACCAAAGGTTGCTCAGGAATTTTTGATCTAAAGTATCCCTAGCCAGCTTACTGTGGTAGATTGATAAAAAAACAAATTTATTAGTATATTAGTTCTCCAGTTTTTTTTTGTTTTTTTTTTTGTGTGTGAGCATCCTATTTGGCTTCATTATACGTAGTTAGATTGAATTCAACAATTAGCAATTAAATATTTATGCCCTTGCACATGTCTGCAGGGTCACATGGAGGGTGAAGTGTGGGGCCTGGCCACTCATCCACATCTCCCCCTCTGTGCCACTGTCAGTGACGACAAAACCCTGCGTATATGGGACCTCTCGCCCAGTCACTGCATGCTGGCTGTGCGTAAACTCAGGAAAGGTGAGTCAACGTGGAAACACAAACAAATGAGTCAGTTTTCTGGCAGGAAGAACCCTGATTCCACCTTGTCCTTCACAGGCGGCCGTTGCTGCTGTTTCTCTCCCGATGGCAAGGCCTTAGCGGTGGGCTTGAACGATGGCAGCTTCCTCATTGTGAATGCAGACACCCTGGAGGACCTGGTGTCCTTCCACCACCGCAAGGATATCATCTCCGATATCAGATTCTCTCCAGGTCTGTGGTTCACCTTCACAATTCTTCACCAGTTCAAAATTCCTATGAGATGCAAATAGACCTCTAAACTGTCTTTGCCCTTCAAAGCACTGGAGTTTATTGTATGTAGGAGGCTGTGCTGAATTTTGAGTAGGTATGCATGTTTCTTTCCCACTGTGAGCCTGTGAGAATTTTCTGCAGGCCTGACTCAAATTAATAGCTTTTTGTAATAAGGCCAGACCGAGAAACAGCAAGAGAGGACTGAACATCAGTGGGGGTGGACAAGAGAAGAAACTAAACTCTCTGTCATCCGGGCATTTAACCTTACTCTAGACAGCAGAGGATCTTGTTTCTTCACCGAACAAGCAAGAATTCCTGAGAGCACATATCTTAGGGTTGAAGTCTGTATAGAAAATGACAGTATGATTTTTAAAGTGAGTTATTTTTTGTTAATATTTTGTTTTTTTTACATGTTTACAGTTGTGTTAGGTCATTTTTGTTTTACATATTGACATAATTAAAGTAGTCAGTGAGCCACACAGCAAATAGTACAGTTAAAGCTTGACTACCTAGTTTATTATTCAGAAATTCAGCATCAGGTGATAGCTTTTTTTTTTTAGTTCTTGTAATTTAGTAGTTAGTAATTTCTGGGCCCTTTCTTCTCCCACATCAGTGTTTGTTACTATTATTTCTCATCTGCTATCAAATAAAATGGTATGCAGCATAGACTCTGTTTGCACTCCAGAATCATTACAAAAGAAATTCTACTTTTAGCTGTTTTTGTGAAAGCTGGACAGAGATGGTACAGGGGTCACCTCAGTCAAATATCTCATGTTTTGTACCAATACATCTATCAGTTACTGAAAAAAAAAGTTTCTCTGGTGGTGGAGCTGTCTGAAAAGTCAGGTGTCTTTTCAGTAATTCGACCATAAGGGGCAAGCGAGGACCTCTAGACTAACCCTTTGAGACTGACGTGTCATCCTCCCTTGTTGACTCAGGAGCTGGAAAGTACCTTGCTGTAGCCTCAGGAGACAGCTTTGTGGACATTTACAATGTCATGAGCAGCAAACGGGTGGGAGTGTGCAAAGGATGTCTAAATTACATCACCCATCTGGACTGGGACAAGAGAGGTGAATAAGCTTTCTTAAGTAGCCATATGTTATTTTTATGACTTTGTTAAAGTAGAAGAAAAAAAACTAATTTTTTAACCCACACTTAAAGCACTTGGCTCTGTCATTCCCAGGAAAACTACTCCAGGTCAACACGGCAGCTAAAGAGCAGTTTTTTTTCGAAGCACCTCGTGGCAAGAGGCAGAGCATCCCGGCTACAGAGGTAGGCATGAAGCAGAAGGCACGGGCCATGGTTTTGCCGCTGCTGGCCCTTATTTTCCCCTCGAGATCAGACAAAACTTGGGAAAGGGCAACAAAGCATTAACACGGCCCACTTTTCACCAGTATCATTCTGATCTGGGCTGTGAAAGTGGAGTAATGTTTATGGTTAGTTCATTGTGACATTAAAGCTCCTTGTCAGGCGTACGGCAGAGGAGATAATGACAGATGTTGTTAGGTCATGTCTCAGTGGAGAAGCACATGTTCTAGTACTTGCTTTTCCCTCAAAGTTGTAACGCTGATCTTTTGTGTGCTTGATGGCAGGATGTTCACCAGAAGAGTTAAGGCTTCTGCTTTTCTGCTGTGATGGAGGCATGCATGAGCTGAAACTAGCACAGAAAACACGTTGAAAATCTTTTTCTTTTTCAGGCATTACATTAAACTAAGTGATCTTTTTTTTCCATTTGGGAAAATGCTTTGTTCATAGCTGGAAACACCAATAAGAGGAGCTCTAAAATGGCAATGAGCCAAAAAAAAACAAACAAAAACCTTGTAAACTAACAAAGACTCATCAAATCATTACATCACAGACCATAATACATGACAATAACTGAAATAATACCTGGAAAAAAAGAGATTTCAACCAGAAATCAATGTTGTGATTCCAAATTGGGGCTTACTGAGCATAATATGAAGGTCATGACCACATATTTACAGAGGCAGGAGACTGATAGCAGTCTGCTCAGACAAACCTCACCAGAACAGAAATAAACAGAACTGTAGACATAACATTTTAACTATTTTTGCCTCTTTTTTTTGCTGATTCAATGGTAGACATACGACAACTTCAGACATGTTGTTGATTCATCATGCTCTTGCTTCAGTCTTGTTCCAGTCAATCTTTAAAAAGACAAAGACTCGATTAACCTCATCTACATTAGCTGCTCCAAGAAGTTGAAAACTCCATTCAACGCGTTGTGAAATGTTCTGCAGCAGCTTCTCTTTTTGACATTCAGTGTTTTTGTTGTGAATCGGTACACGAATGGCTAACATTTAGTTATTGACTCGATCCAGGTGGAGAAGATTGACTGGAGCACATGGACGTGTGTCCTGGGCATGTCTGTCGAGGGCATCTGGCCCGTGATCAGTGAAGTCACCGAGGTCACCGCTGCCTGCCTTAGTAATGACAAGAGGGTGCTAGCCACAGGAGATGACCTCGGATACGTCAAGCTCTTCAGATACCCTGTCAAGGCAAGACACAACACACAATCACGTGTTGTATCCTGTTAGAGCAATGTTATGATGCCAGGCATCAGTTTTTAAATCTATCACAATGGTGTAATCCTTTGTTAATTTCACAACTGTTAAAAAAAAATAAAATAAATGTTGTCCTTTTCACCCAGGGGAAATATGCAAAGCTCAAACGCTATGTGGCTCACAGCACACATGTTACCAATGTGCGATGGACCCATGACGACAGCCTTTTGGTCACAGTGGGTGGGGGTGACACGTGCCTCATGATCTGGGCCCATGAGCCCGAGGGCCTACGGGAATTCAAACAGTGCGACAGTGAGGAGTCAGATATTGAGAGCGAGGATGATGGAGGCAAGAGATTAATTTCTGCTTCGGTTTTACTGGGTCAGACTTTTTAATTGCGACACCTAAAAAGTGATCATTTTCTGATTTTCACCAGGTTACGACAGCGACGTGACGAGGGAGAATGAGATCACCTACACCATCAAGGCCTTATCCACCAACATTCGGCCAATGACGGGAGTGAAGCCCCACCTGCAGCTGAAGGAGCCTTCTGTGGATGAGAGGTACTTCTTGTTGAGGCTGCGGTGCAGTTTTTCAGCTGCTTCCAGGATGCTTCAGAACAGAAACTCATTAGCACCAATATGTGTCAAGAAGAAGCCAAACCTGTCTTCTTCAGTTAACATTTCTTTTCCTGTGTGAAAATTCTCATCCTGTCCCTTCTCTTTTGGAATAACTCCACCTTTTCTGCTCTTCTTCTTTCCTTTAATGGCTGTCCATCTCTCATTATCCTGCTACGTTCTTTTATTCCACATGAAGACAAGGGGTAGTCAGGTAAGTTCTTGTAATCATATATGCTAATTTTTGCAAAATAAATGATACAGCTGTTCAAATACAAAATTCTATATACTGCGTAAAATAGTGAAAGGTTAAGAAAATCCTGATCTAGCTGAAGAATGTTGTAAAGACTACTCTGGATGAGGTCATCTCAGATGTTTCAAAAGTAAAATTAAAATTGTGGTAAGAGAAGTCGTTGATCTTTCATGCAAAAATTAGATGCTTTTACATGTTCTTTCAGTTTTACACAAAAAGCCTGACTTCTATGAGTCTTCACTGTTACAGCATGTCACAGACTTTTTGGGACTTGTGAGTTCCACATTTGGTTTTTTTTCTTGAAATGATGCAAGCATGCACACAGCGTCTCCTGAACAGCACTTGTCATAGAAATGTGCTGGCTGTTAGATTTACGAAGGCGTTTGACCTGTATTTTGCTGTATGTCCTCAGCTGACGTTTTGTGTTACGTGTGTCCAGTGGGCAGTGGTAAGTGTTGTGAGAAACCTGCTTCTAATTCTTGATTTTTTTTTGTGTGTGTGTGTGTGTTTTCTCTGTTATTGCTGCCACGAAGAGGTTCGAGGTAAGCTTCTTATTCTGTTGTTATCCTACATGTTATTCTCTATTCATTTTTCTGCGCTCAGAAAATCAAATAGTCAAAGGTTATGACTGTTCAGTGTGTTTGTGCTTCTCTTTTAGACACTTGATAGTGTATTTCCATTACCACCATGTATCACCTGTGGAAAACTGAGAGAAGCATATATCTTTGTAAACTCTACTTGTTGGAGGAAGCACAAACTGAAAAAGTCCATTTAGCAGTTAACTAGTCTCACACCCTTCAAAGCAGAAACACAGATCAAACACCCAAATGAATGGCTTGTGCGTGTGACGCGTGCTATGACTTTTTTTCATGCACTTTCTTAAACAAATTGGTAGTTTATCAGCTAAAATCTGATAGAAATGAATGTGAATGTTTTATTGGGCCAGATTGTATCTTACACAGAGCCGAAGGCGCTAAAAATTAAAAAGAAAATCTTTTTTCACTCGACAAGCCACAAAGGAAAATCTGCTCTCCAAGGCAACAGATTTAGAGTTTTTTGTTTTTTTTTCTAGAAGACTCAAATTTCTCAGCTTCACTAAAGAATCCAAATCTAAATCAGATTGAGACTTCCAAAGGGAACCAAAATGTTTGGGTTTAAAAAAAAAAAAAAATTTAAAAAACAGTTTTTGCTGCGGAAACCCAAATGTCACACCCGTGCGTGTGAGAATGCCTTGTGCCACTCGTGATGGCAATAAAATTTCATTCCTTTATCCGCTTTCACAATCATACAGCGTAATGGTCGTCACCAACATCGTTACTGGCGGCATGATGAGCAGCAGCTCTCTCATCCCAGCTGTCTTCTGTTGCAGGCCTCCTGTCAGCAGAGCGCTGCCACAGCCCGAGAAGCTGCAGACCAACAATGTTGGCAAGAAAAAGAGACCAGTTGAGGTAATGTATCTGTACAGTCATATCCACAAAAAAAACACCACAGATATACAGATGACAAATTTTATGTAAGAGGAGTGAGGCGTGTCTCTGCCAGAGAAAATGGACGATTCAAGGAACTAGTTTCTAATGTGATTATTTCAGCTGAAGATGCCATGTGTACGTTCTTGTTCCAGCAGCCTCTCTGGGGACTGAGATGAAACTGTAATCGAATGATGATGTTCTTCTGCCAGCAAATAGCTCTGAGATTTTTTTTTTGTTGTCATGGAGTTAACCTTTCCGAATCTTCTGCAGGATCTGGTGCTGGAGCTGGTGTTTGGTTACCGCGGCAGTGACTGCCGCAATAACGTGCACTACCTGAACGAGGGGGCTGACATCATCTACCACACGGCCTCAGTCGGCATTGTCCTCAACTTGACAACCTGTAAGCAAATCAGAGATTATGGTTCAAAATGCAGACATAACGTACAAGATTTCATTTTATGTTTGATTGCATGTTTGTGCGTGTTTTTCTTAAAGCCTGCCAAAGTTTCTATGTAGAACACAGTGATGATATTTTGTGCCTGACAATCAATCAACACCCCAAATTCCCCAACGTGGTGGCAACTGGCCAAGTAGGTATGTTTGTAAGAAGGTGAGGTCCTATGTTTTATACTCTAAAGATGAGGATTACTGTGCAGTCCTGTCAACCATTTTCCTCTTGACGATCTTATCACGCATTCATCGAAGCAAATTCAGAATATTATTATTTGTACATACAAATATTTTCAGAAATTTCCCATCTACAGCATTTTTGACAGTTTTTCACAAGTTTTACAGATATTTCTCCAAAACAATGTTTGATAGAGCCGTTGTAAAAGGAAATTTTACTGTTGCATTGTGCATGTTTTACAGTTGTTATGAGCATATACACTTACATTTTTTTCTCAAAGAACTCAAAAAGAAAAAATAAAATCACACAGTCTTCTAAATTTGTCAATAAACCTGATTCTCTTTCTTTACAGGTGATACTGGTGATATGTCAGGTAAGACTTTTTCAAAATTAAAATGAAATGTATATTGAAAGAAAATCTGTGTTGGATTACTGCCATCTAGTGGCCGATTTTGTTCATGCACCTTCTTACCAACTGTTATGAACAACATGATGTAAAGTGACATTACATATATTTAATTTAGAGAAAGGAAAGATTTAAATGTTTAATGAAATAAACTTTGATCTTTCAGCCACGTCTCCTTCTATACACGTGTGGGATGCCATGACCAAGCAGACCCTGTCGGTGCTGCGCTGTTTCCACTCAGGAGGAGTTTGCTCTGTCAGTTTCAGTGCCACAGGAAAACTCCTGCTGTCTGTCGGCCTGGATCCTGAACACACCATCACCATCTGGAAGTGGCAGGAAGGTAACGAAGGGAGAAATTTCTTGTGTTGTATTTTGCTCGTTGTTTGTTTTTTCTTAGTTACTAAGGCTTTTTTTCTAGGGTTTTTAACTTAGCAATGACACCCCTACTGCATTCTGCTCTGCTTCCCAGGTGCCAAAGTGGCCAGTCGAATAGGTCACACCCAGAGGATCTTTGTGGCTGAGTTTCGGCCTGACTCAGACACGCACTTTGTGTCTGTGGGCATCAAGCATGTGCGTTTCTGGACTTTAGCTGGTCGAGCTTTGCTTAGCAAGAAGGGAGTGCTGAGTTCCATAGAAGATGCTCGAATGCAGACTATGCTGTCTGTAGCATTTGGAGCTGTAAGTAAATCCTACCATTGTGCTTTACACTTCCTGTTTTTAATTGTCTTATGACATTTTAAATATCCTTTTCAGAATCTGAATCAGAATTTACTTTACTAATCCCAGAGGGGAAATTCTTCTTTCCTAGTTCATATTACATCCTCTCATGGGTTTAATTTGTAAAAAAAAAAAAAAAAAAGCCTCCACACTGCCGTATTAAATGTGCTGTGAAATGTTTGTGCTTTGCTTGTTGTGCTCTTTTAGGCCACTAGATTAGTGCAGATTTGTTTTCTTTTCAGAATAACTTGACATTTACAGGTACCATAAGTGGGGATGTGTGTGTGTGGAAGGAACACATTCTAGTAAGAATAGTGGCCAAAGCTCACACGGGCCCCGTGTTCACTATGTACACCACACTGAGAGACGGCCTCATCGTCACTGGTGGAAAAGAAAGGCCGTAAGTGCTTCTCTATTAAATAAGAATGTTACTCCATAGTGAAATAGACCAGAACTGGTGATTTCCAGCATCCAAGTGATGGTTTGTGGGGGTTTTTTTCTCTGTTTTCTCCACAGGTCAAAGGAAGGTGGCGCTCTTAAGCTCTGGGACCAGGAGCTGAAACGCTGCAGAGCCTTTCGATTAGAAACCGGACAGATCATAGACTGTGTTCGCTCTGTTTGCAGAGGCAAGGTAATTGACACTAATCTGTACAAAATGATCATTTCATAATCTGAATACTGACATAATTCTTGCTTGGCCCGGTGGCAGGGTAAGATCCTCGTGGGGACCCGAAATGCAGAGATCATTGAAGTGGGAGAGAAGAACGCAGCGTGCAACATCTTAGTGAACGGACACATGGATGGACCTATATGGGGCTTGGGCACGCATCCTTCCAGGGATGTATTTCTGTCTGCTGCAGAGGATGGCACTGTTCGTCTGTGGGACATCCCAGAAAAGGTCAGAATCACACATCATTACTGCAGTTTCACATGTTTCAGTTCATCTTTCACATCTTTCAGTTCACCAGAAAATAAGCCTGTGGTTTTCTTGCATTGCCTTATGGGGAAACAGAAGATGCTTAATAAGGTGAACCTGGGCCACCCAGCACACACTATCAGCTACAGTCCTGAGGGAGACATGGTGGCCATCGGCATGAAGAATGGAGAGTTCATTATCCTGCTCGTCGCTTCACTTAAAATCTGGGGCAAGAAAAGGGACCGGCGCTCTCCTATTCAAGATATAAGGTAACGATAGTGGGGTATGACAGAACAGAGTGGCATGATCTGTGGGTACAATTGCAAATATCTGTGTATGTCTATGTTTTTTTTTTGTAATTATTAATGAAGGAGATCATCCTGGACTTGTGTCTTACATTAGAAAGTACTTCTTCTCTCACAGCATGTACCTTTGTTCCAGGTTCAGTCCAAATTCTCGTTATTTGGCTGTCGGCTCCACTGAGTGTGCTGTAGACTTCTACGACCTGACGCTCGGCCCACAGCTGAACCGTATCAACTGCTGCAGGGACATCCCCAGCTTCGTTATGCAGATGGACTTCTCTGCTGACAGCAATCACATCCAGGTAAGGACTTAGCCACCAGTGACATATTGTATCTCATACACTCGCAGTCTGTTAATCTGTGCTGCCTTGGGACAGTTATCCACAGGTGCTTATAAACGGCTCGTGTACGAGGTGCCATCTGGGAAGCAGATCACAGAACAGTCTCATATTGACAGGATTACCTGGGCTACCTGGACAAGGTGAGGGTCACGTGACTTGACATACACCATCATTACACATTTTAAAAAGCGAACTAGATATTTCCCTGTTTGTGTTTAGTGTCCTTGGGGATGAGGTCATCGGGATCTGGTCCCGTAACACCGACAAAGCAGACGTCATCTGCGCCTGTGTGTCCCACTCAGGCCTTAACATCGTCACAGGCGATGATTTTGGAATGGTTAAGTTGTTTGAGTTTCCCTGCCCGGAGAAGTTTGTAAGTATATTATTTTTGTTACTGTTTTTTTTCATGTTCTCATTGTTTGTCTGACTGAATAGAATAAGTTCTGCTTAAGTATAAGACTTTTTTGCTTTCACTAAATGATGTCCCCCAGTGGAAGAACATAGTATCAACAGGAAAAAAAAAGCATTGCATACACATCATAAATCTGAGCTGAAAATATTCCAGAATGCAGGTTTAAAAAACTCTGAGTCGAACCTTTAACTCTGAGTTTCCTCAGGATTTTTCAGTTCAGATGAGCCAGTCCCACTCTGTGGTTAAGTGTGCCCATAGGTGATGGAAAATTGAATTCAAACATCCATTTTAATCCAATGAAGCTAGAAAATAAACTGATACCAATTCAGACCATTATTTTTATCCTAAAAGCCAAATAAGCAACAATATTCAGGTAAAGGTAATTTAACATTAAAGTAATCTGTGCCTCCTCCCCAACTCAAGAAGTGAGACGGACACAGTGAAAGCAAAAGAAAGACTGCAGTAAATAAGATTTTTCTTTCTTTTAAAGAAAAAAACTGCTTACAAACTGGTTTACAGTTGACACATTATGAAGCATAAAAACACTTCACATGATCATGTGGGAGGATGCTGCGTCGCCATATTGTCTGAGAATGTGATGAATTATTGTAACATCAGTGGCAGTAATAATAAAAATAATCTTTTTTTATTTAAAAACCCTGCTTAACATCACTGAATGACTAATCGAATGTTTATGATCATATGATTGACAGCTGCACCAGAATTACTGTGATAAAGAGCTGAGGGGGAATGTATGACACACTGATGGCAGATTTACTCATACCAAAGGCAGGTTTCAGTGCAAGTCATGGAAAGAAAGAAAGAAAGAAAGAAGGACGGAAAGAAGGTGTTGATCCAGATAGCTGATTCTGGAAGAGGGAGTCTATAAAAGTGAACCTGTAAACTCAAAAGCAATAAACAAACAAAACAAGGGTGACAGGGTGACAAAGTTCAAGTAGTTTGTCTCTCTATACCCCTAACAAAACCTGCCTTCCGAATGGATTTTATAACAAACAAAATGATACCACAGATGACTTCATGTACATGTAGAATTCATTTTAACGCCACCATCATGCTCCTTTTTTTTTTTTAAATTTAAGGACGTTCACCCTTAGTGAGGATATGTTTGTTTTCTCACTACATGATAACTTCAGAATCCTAACTGTACCGTGCTATGAAATCCTGAGATTCAAGCTTATATGATGTGTCTGTGATCTGTTTTAGGCTAAACACAAACGCTTTCTGGGTCATTCTGCTCACTTGACAAACATCCGCTTCACAAATGGAGATCGCTTTGTTGTCAGTGCTGGTGGAGATGACAGAAGGTATGGCCGAACCACCAAATGATGACATTTTACAAATGTCTTGACAAGGCAACAGAAAGAAATCATCTTTTTTCTTCTTCTGTCCTCTTTAGCCTGTTTGTGTGGAGGTGTGTCCATGCCCCACACTGAGAATCCTTCCTGAACCATCCAACCTCTAGAAGTGTGGGCATCCGTCCAGAGAAAAGAAGGGATGCATTTAAGTGACGAAGGAGGAGGACAGACCTGGCAGCTTGATAATGAGTTAAAGTAGAGATACGACTTACTGCCTCAAATCTAGGTGCATGCTCACAGTCCTGATTGTGAAAACAGATGGAGGGCATACAGCCCTGTCGTTATGACATCACACTTATCGTTGAGAAAAAAAAATAATCGAATGTGTGCATATCATTCAGTGATGAGTTATTTAAAAAAGAAAAAAGAAAAAAGAGTGTATCTGTGTACATTTTGCCACTTGGCAGGCCTGTGAAATCGTGTTACTGACAATGCCATTTTTAAGACATGTAGCAAACTAAATTAGCCTTAATCTGAGTGTCTGTGCGGGTTTGGGTTCTTTTTGTATCTTTTTTTTTTTTTTTTTTACTTTTTGGATCATGTAGTCCTTTGTTCTATTTTTTACTGGTAACTCCAAATCCTGTGGCCTTCCTCCTGAATGTAACATCCACTGTTATGTTCTGGATGTCAGCATGCCAAAGCATACTATGCACTGTACACCTGACCTGGTCACTGTGTTACCCCGGTGGTTCTTATGAGTTACGTGGTCGTGTTGTTGACTGGTTGACTTCAAACCTCCCTCGACGGTGTTCCCCTCATGACATGTTAACGTGTGCGTACTCGTTTGAGGATTTGTGTTTTAATGGGCGTGCATGGCTTATGGAAGACAATCTGTTCTAACCAAATTCCTCAGAAAACAAGTATAAAACTCCTGTATGTTGATATTTCAATTCACTGTTGCAATTCTTTTGGTCACTTTTCGTGTGCTGCTATGATATGTATTATTGTTACATTTCAATGAGTATGAATAGTGTGACTTTTAACAGTAATGGTAATGTTTTGTGTACTAAGATATTGCATAAAAGGAATGTTTATCTAAGAGAAGAATATAAGTGCAAAACACTTTCCTTGTATTTAAGATTAACAACTATACAAATGTTGCTGCGTATTTTGATTTACATTTCAGTGTACATATCATTTGTAGATATTCTTTTTGTATATTTTTTGTGAGATGTTTCTTAAATTCCACTTTAGTAATAAAAAAAAGCAACCATGAACCTTACAAGTTTGAGCGAGTCTAATCAATTTGATGCATGGTGTCCATAATTAGAATATAATATAAAGGTGCAGCAGGCCAAGGTAGGGTAATTTTCTGCTTACCCATTCATTTATGGGTAATGTGTTTGGATTAATCAAATGAAAGAAAAAAAAAATTCTGAAATGACAGACCATGTGTATTTTAAATTCATTTATTCAAGAAGGAACTCCAACATAGTTTAGAACTTTATAGTACAGGCTTATTTACATAGTTTACATACTTAAGGATCTACACACTGAATATGTGACACTTCAAGTGAGTTGTTAAGATGGAACACGTACACTGAACTCAGCGAGTATGTACATGTTCCATCTTTACCTTAAAAGTAACCCGCCGACCAATAAATACACGTGTTAATTTAGTTCAACTCAATTTTTACACACACAAAAAAAAAGAATGGCTGGAACATAATTACCAGTTTCAGTTCCACTGCTTGTAAATAAAATGTTTCATAGTTCAATTTGATATAATACTCTCAGCCACCTCTTTATTAGACGGACTTGTAGTGTTGGTATCTTTGTGGTTATTGTTTAGGCTGGCAAAGGTGGAGTTCATCATAGTATTTTATGATTATCTGTAGCCTACATGTACATCTAAC
This sequence comes from Arrhamphus sclerolepis, assembly GCA_037176975.1. NCBI lineage: Eukaryota > Metazoa > Chordata > Actinopteri > Beloniformes > Hemiramphidae > Arrhamphus > Arrhamphus sclerolepis. The sequence goes on along the minus strand of JBAMYA010000015.1, from coordinate 9,828,332 downwards.
AAACTGCTGAATCAGAGTATTAAAGAGCACTGATTATAGTTTCACAGAGAAAGAGGTGCCGCAGGAGCAGCCATGATCAGCCTGAGGGTTCTTTAGCACTTGGAACGTGGACCGGATCAGTTCCTGACTGAAGTCAACAGTGGCCCCTTTCACAAACTCCAGACTGTCCTGGTCCACGATAATACCCACATCTCCCTGTTCAAACACCCTAAAAGGGAAGCAGAGTTGACATAACCATGAGTTAATATTCAACAGCCCTTTTCGGACACAACACATATGGATGGCTTCATCCATTTGAGCAGACATTTTTCACGGTTTTGTGAATGATCCTCAGACTTGATCCAAGACATGCCTGTAAAGATGATGGAAAGAACTGTGTTGCCCACAGGAAATTTAGATTTTTGTCAAGTATTATCCACTTAGGCCATATTTTCTCACATCATGTTGTATTCATTCATCCATAGTCAGAGTTGCAGAGGGACTCGAGGCTATCCCATATGTCATCAAGCAGCAGGAAAGACACAGTCTACACATCTAGCCTGTTCATCACAGGATCACATAGAGACGAGGACATCGAAGTTGGAATTTTAATTGATTTTTTTTTATTATTATTTTTTTTAATAAATCTGTGTTGTTATTCCAATATTTGATTAGTGAATTACATTAACCCCCTGACAGTGGATCAGTTAACAAATTCCTACTGATGATTTAGTTTCACATATTTACAAAAACTTCACACAGAAAGACCCCTGCTCAAATTACAACTAAGACCCTCTTGCTGTGGCAATATCACCGTGACATCTCCCTGAAATATCAATATATGTAGTAAACTACCATCAGCATGCAGTTATTATGAAAAACATAGCTGAAAATAAGAAGAAAGAAAATCACTACATGTCTTAGCTTAATGCAAAGTAAGTGATATTTTAGAAAAATTTGAATGGCATCTTTTATGTGAATAATTTTACTTCACCACAGGAGCACCATATGTGTTATCAGCTCATGATCTTTTACTTTCCCTTAAGTCATAGCCATATGAGAAGCTATTTAGTTTACAAAACTAGCGAAGTCATTCTAAAGTCACACTTCTTTTATTCCAATCTGTCATTTTTTCCATAAAAAAAGTATTCAAATAATGTGCATGCTGCATTGTGTTAAGACTGCAATAGTAGAGACCAGAAGCTTCAGGTGTTGCTCCAACAATGACTCAGTTTTACTTTGTGTAATTAGCTCTTATGTATGTGAGAATAAAAGAACAACTTGGTGCTACATTTTGTCATCACAGATGAACCATAGATGAGGAAAGTTTGGACAGCGCTACTTAATAAAGCAATCTTTATCCACTATCCAATCTATATCTGTTATTGTAGCAGCATTATTTACATCACAAAACGTAACAGAAAAACAGCAGCATGTTAATAAGGACATAACAGAAACATTTTCAGTTGCCATCAAGCTAGGAAAGCAATGTATGTCTGAAAGTAGCTAATAAGGAAACAACACAATTGATGCATAGCAACAACTTAAAAACTAAATGTCTTCTTAATTTTTACCTGTCATCTTCATTTCTGTTAGAGTCTACAGAAAACTTGTACTGGAATCCAGAGCAGCCTCCTCCCTCAACGAGTATCCTCAGGTACTCGCCCTTTTCCATGATTTCTGATAATCTCTGAAATTAACAAACGAGAAACAAGAGACACATTTACTACCAGATAAACTGAAGAGCAAGTGATTTCAGCAAAGTGTTTTGGTTGTTTTTTTTTGCAGTTCCCCTTTATGACATTTTAGACATCTGTAAACCTATGTCGACAAATCACAATGATTACAAGCCTTTGCCCTTAAAACAAACTTTTAAAATAGAAACATTGTTTAAAACCGTTTCAGGAATATATGTAATGCTAAGATAATAACCATGCTCAATACAAAGTTTATAGCTTGATATGGCTGGTGTTTTTTATTATTTTGTTCAGCCAAAATTGGATATAAACTGACCTACATTTCAAGTAACTTTACTTTTACTTGCCTAAGATGATCTAGTGCTGTTTCAGTGCATGATAAACACTGGTGTGTAGCTACTAACCCTCACGCAGGCTTCAGTGAGATGGACTTTATCTTCAGATGAACCCGAGACCCCTGGCTTCTCCTGGACGGAGGCGGTGGTGAGGCACCGAAGTCCCGCTGTGTAAACGGGCTGTACTTTTTCAAGAGGTCGGTGGAATTGTTCAGACACATTGGAACTGCTCAGAAGAGAAGTTGTCCTGCAAAATATAAAATTTAAAGACCTTACGACAGCGCTGCTGCTAGCTGGTTAGCCGAGCCGTTACTTAACAGCTGCGTCGTCACACTTGTTTTATCCCACCGCAGGTTATTCACAAGTAATACATTTACCCATATAACATCATAGTGATGTGTACAATATGGGAAAATCGATATTACCTGGCAAGACTGAATATTCTTGACTTTGATGCAGTTATCATTGCTCCTCTAATAACCGACATCTTCCACAACAAACGACGTCCCTTCACCTGCAGCACAACAGATCACATGACCCTTCCCAATCGCGCGTTTATTGGCTGCAATGTGTATCTCTCACATACAGACACGCCCACAGTTGGTCATAACAGTGTTATGATTCGTCCAATTATCTGTCAATTAACATGATTTGGGTTGCGGTCTGGTTGTAGTTTGGGTACTCGGCAATATGTCTATTCTCCAAAGGATTTTAAATGTGAGGTCAAACTTAATGAGCACGTTTATAGTCTATTGTTTTTCCTCTCAAGGTCTGTCATTTTCGATAAGAGGTGTTTCGAGACTGTATTGAACTGGGTGGAACCATTGATTGTAAATAACAACAACAACAATAATAATGATAACAATAATACAGTTGTCGTTGATATAAAATTTAACTATAGAAACGAAAACAGATTTTGGTACTTTTGTACCAGGCAGTAAATATGCTTATTTTGTAGCAAGGTTGGGGCTTTTAACATAGGAGTCAACTCTGTTTTGGAGCCAGCACTTCTATATCATAGTAATGGTCAGTAAAGGAACTGCAACAAAAAGGTACTTAATTTTTGTCGAAGTCATAATTTTGTGAAATTTGAGATATTTTGACAAAAAGTTTGTTGTGACATAGTGAAATTTACTATTTTCTACAAAAATGCGAGATTTTATCATAAATTTTTTTCAAACAAAAAGTTACAATATTATGAATGTTATTCTTGACTTTAGAACAGAAATTCAAAAATTTAAATCGGTTAAAATTTTCCGTCAAGTAAAGTTGTAATTTTTATGAAATTCATTATTTTATAACAAAATGTTGTGATTATATGACGAAAGAATCAGTTTTACAACAACATAAATGCCTTGAAAAAATGTATTTATTTATTTTTTTGACAAAACTACTTACAAAAAGAACTTGATGAGTATCTATGACTATAGAAAGAAAGTCGTGTACCAGCAGAACTATTTATTTATCAGAAATGAATGACGTGTGCACCACTGACTTGATATAACTGATATATAATTTTTTTATATATATTATTATTGGTATAACATGAAATTGAAACTCTCTGGGTGGAGATAAATCCTGTAGGCGGCGGTAAAGCAAGTGCTCGGAAACCCGATACCTTAAAAGGTCGAGGAAGAAGAGGAAGAAAAGGCGTGACAAGATCTCGTGATCCGGACAAATAAGAGCTTGTTGGCGAAACCACCGCTGGAAGAAAGTGGAAGGAGTTTTGTCAAAGGTACGGTATGTTCATTTGGAGGTTGATTTATTTATTTTGTAGTAGTTCCGTAGTGTATAGAGGAGTTGTCGTCGTCGTGTGTCTGTTGTTTTGTAAGCAGGTGCATAATACGTCTTGGTTAATTTGATAAACTTTGAAGTCTATATTTTTCTAACGCTGTTTATTGACTTTCGAGGTCAGGCTGATAAAGTTGAGCTGTTTCGTCATGGACATTTCTTTATCTTTAGGGTCACAGTCACTCGCCAAAAGAGAAACATGGATGGTCGGATTCTGTTGTTCTGCCTGATTGGACTCACCTGCGCGGACCCGGTGAAATTTATAGACTGTGGTAAGTTTCGTTTGACTGCGTCCGTAAGGTTTTTGGTTTGGTTTTATCTTTTAACGTATGTGTACCCGCAAAAGAACACTTCGAATCCAGTTCAGAAGTGAAATCACGCTTGATAATGTGAAGGGGTGCAAAACTATATATGGCGATGTCAAAGGTTAGGATCTCGCTTCTGTTCTTCCAGATGTGCTGTTAGGAAGAAAAAAAACATTTCATTTACAGCATTTCATTTTCCCTACCTGACTTTATACTTCTAAATATTACCTGTCACATGAATTTAATCTTCTTTTTTTTTTTCCCTTTTCTTTTACATTGCCACTTTGGTTTCATTGGACAAGCCATTCTAACACTGAGTTGCAAAATTAAAGATGATCTTTGGACATTAATGATTAACGGCATGGTTTTTCTGGGGCAGGATCATGTGATTGAAACGTTGGCCCACTTTAAATACAATTATGCAGAATTGATGTGTATGTTTTGTAACAAGTTGGAAACTTCAGAGAAACTGTCATTATGTTTCCTGGGTTCTTTTTATTATTATTATTTTAAGTAGCAATAAAAGTGTATATTTAAAACTGTTTTGCATTTGTTTTCAGGCTCTTCTTCTGGCAAGGTGTCCATCGTGGACATTAACCCCTGTGCTTCACAGCCATGCCAGCTTCACAAAGGACAGTCTTACAGCGTCAATGTGACATTCAACAGTGGTGAGTGGACCTTTCTCATAGGAACGCTTCTCCCCCATAGATTGACATGAATTTTATCTATTTTTACCATAATTGTTTCCTCTTTTTAAGGTGTGGAGAGTAAGACGAGCACAGCGGTGGTTCATGGTATTATCGCCGGTGTTCCCATCCCTTTTGCCATTCCCATAGGAGATGGCTGCAAGTCTGGAATCCAGTGTCCCATCCAGAAGCAGCAGACGTACCACTATCAGACTGCGTTACCTGTGAAGACTGAGTATCCTCCAGTAAGTGTTTTTGTCTTTTCCCCTCCCACAACTGCTGATTCACTAGTGATGAATCATTGGTATGTTGCAGATGAGAGCTAACATGAACTGTGAAAGATGGTTTTTTTTTTTTTTTTTTCCCTTCATGGGAGAAAGGTGAAATACGTTTTATACGGTGGCTTAGTTTTTACTTTAGAAGCTTTTGTTTTTCTGAAACTTGTGCAAAAAGAGAAACATATTGCACAATATTCTAATCTTCATGATGAACCCCTTTTTTTTTTTTTTTTTGATTATTCATGTTTTAACCACAAATTCATATGTTTCCTGTGAAGTACAGCAAAGTGACTTTGTTGTTTCTCCTTTAATTTTATTGTAATCTGAGAAATGTTGTGCATTGTTTCTCTCTTTTGTAGATAAAACTGGTTGTGGAGTGGGAACTGCGAGATGACAACAAAGAAGACTTGTTCTGCATCAGGTTCCCAGTTCAGATTGTGTAACGTTCAGTCAAATTAGCAACAATACCTCTGACTGGTGAACATTTATTAAAGGGATTTAGCTTTTGACTAAACTTGGGTAATGGCAATTGAATCTCGTATGATCTCTTTTCTTTTTATTCATTCATCAACTTGATTTTTAAGATGTGTCTTTCACTAGCTTGCCTGACTCTGCCATACACGCATCTTAAATACTGCTGAAATAAGACCTTTTTTGTGCTGTAATCTGCCTAATGGTCAATTTTAAGAGTTGTGGATGTAAAAATGAGGGTAATGTGAATGTCTGAATTACATTCCACTACAGTGCAAATGTCTTACTGGCTGCTGTGTAGTCAGAAGGTACATCGCTGTACTTTCTTTACCATACGTTTTTGTAATATTTCTTACTGGCCTTGTGCTACCAGACCTGTGGAATTGGGTATTATAAGAGTATGAAACTAAAGTCCTAATAAAGAAATCTAACACACATCCAGATGGTGTCCTCTGTATATTTTTAGTCATTGAATTGAAAGGCCTTGCAGCCACTGGCAGCGCATTTGTCAGACACTTGTAGTCGCACCTTTGAAACTTCTCATTCTCAAGGCAATAAAGATGGTGTAGTAATTAAAGCTTGCCTGGTTTCTGTGTAAACAGATGATGTGGGGTGATGGCTTTTCAGAACTGGCTCCATTAAAGTGGTACCTATGAGTGCATCGTCTACTAGCAGAGGAAGCTATCTGCTTCCTTTTTTGTGTTCTTCTATAAATGCTGAAAATGTTCGGTGCAGCTATTTCAAAACATCAGCCATAAAAGTTTTACTGAACACTTCTCTTGCCCTTATGTTCCATTTAAGAAATTGCATTTCCTTTATTGCCAAGAGTAAAATATTTTACCAACTTTTCTAAAGGAGTTGAGGTCATGGCAGACCTGATATTCACAAAGAACCACTAAGAATTTTTTTTTCTTTTTAAACTACTGTGGAGTACCACTCTCTTCATAAGAGACTCACCATTCAGCCAACAGGACGCCAGATCATCTGTAATTTTGTGCCACATGACATGATGGAGGTGCAGATGTGATAATTCACAAGCTTATCATGCTTTTCCTTCATACTTAAATCTTGGTTGGACTGTTCGGGTGGTTAGACTGTCATTCTGATATTTTCAACTTAAATTCCTGAATCATGTCTAGTATAAATTTTTAAATAAACACTTGCTTCAGATCAGTGGTAGAATACTGACACTTTAGGTTGCAGAACTATGTACTGTAATTAATGGGGTCTTTAATCATCCACAGCTTTCAGATTAAAGAAACAGGTATTGTAAGTAGCACATAAGAAATACTTGAGTTAAAATACCTTAACGGTGAAATGGATTAAATTTCACGTGTAATTTATGAGAGACTGAGACTAACACATTTCTGGGATTTTATTGGTTTTCGCAAAGGCCAGCAACAAGGAGGGATGGAGTGAATGCAAAGATGGATCTTCAAGTTTTCTTAAAGGAGATTTCATAACACTGAAGGATGATGACCATATTACATTTACAACTTTTTAAAGCAGCTACAAAAGTCTTTGTTAAAGATTAACAAATGTGCATTCTGACAGGAAGAACCAGGAGACCGAATACAAAACAACCACAAACAAGGCAGCTTGCTTTGTTGATATATATATATATATCTGTATATATAATTTTACTGCTTAAATGCAAGCCTGAAATGTAATGCACTGTGCAATATAATGGAATAAGTAACTATGATGACTGGGACTGAGAACAGTACCATCTTATTTTGCAATCCAATCTACTTTTAAAATAGATTTGAATTGTTTTTGGGTTTTTTCAACCTCCTTGTGAACTGACAGCCCCACAAAATACCATCATCTCAGTCAGTATAAAATAAGTAAAAGCTAATGAGCTAATTTCAGTACTTTTTATATTAAAAGTCAGTCATTAAGGCAGTGTTCACTTAAAAAGAATATAGCTTTGGCTCTTGCCCAGAGACAAAAAACTAGTCTGGCATTTTTGAGCAGATATCACTTATTAGGTCACAGTTTTAGTGCGAGTAGCAGGCCAGAGGGAGAAAAAGGGATTACTTAACATAACTTGCTGCTTCTTTTTATGAGAAAAAAAGGAAAAGAAAACGAGAATAACTTTAAAACAACACCTGCCACTAAAAGGTTGTAGCACAGGGAAACTGGGAGACGTTTCCACAGTAAAGTCAATAGCACAATGTCGCAATAGATCTCGTACAGCCAATCTGAAGCAGTCACTAAACCAAAGCTGCTAAAATGAAGTCAATGATATGAAACTCAGAACAAAGCAAAGTTGATAGGGCTGCGTGGCCCTTATTGTAGTGGCAGCTCGGCAGCTGGGCATCACAGAACAGGTCAAAGGAAAGACTTGGTTCCAAATGTTACCCATATTATCAACCTCTTGGTAATTTTACTGTCCGTTTTGCTTCAGCCTTTCCAGCCGCTGAAGCAGAGCGTTCCCAAACGCTTCTCTATAACCCGGACTGAGCGTGTCCAGAAGCGAGTAAACAGTCTCATGATACTGGGTGCTCAAATCGTCATCCACTTGATCGAAAGCATAGCCCACCACCTGTTAAGGGAGAAATTGTTTACTTATTGTAAAAAAAAAAAAAAAAAAAAACTATATATGCTTTAAAAGTATGCTTAGATCAAAGAAATGAAGCTAGAAACCACCATATCTTGCTGCAGGTGCATCCTACCCTGAGTCCAGCTTCTGTGAGCTCCAGACAATAACGGTTTCCCTCTTTTGTCTCCACATTTATGTAGGCCACATCTGATGCACTGTTGAGACTTTGCGACACGTGCATTTCAGAGACGGCGAAGAGAACATCGTTGACCACTGCTTCTGCTTCCAGTCTCATGTCTTTGACGTCACCGAGTTCAACACAGTCCTCGTCAAAAGTCGAAGCAATGGACTCCTCAGGCTGGTGGTCTACCTCCATCCCCTGTAACACATTAAAGTATTTATTAATACAGCTCCAAACTATGCTTAACTGCCTGTACTCCACCCAAGCAAGCACATGAGTAGACCTGTGGTGTTGTTTTTTTTTCTTCCATGGCAACTCGTTACATTTTGCCTCGACTTATATCACTCCCGTTAAGTATTAACATGTGGAAATGGGAGGGGAAAAAAAGAAAGATCTATCAGAAGCATCGCAGTGCTGTGATTCAGCTGTGATCCTTACATGATATTGTGTTGGCATGTCACATGTTTCTGAAGCAGAAGTGAAACACAGACATCTGACTGCACTGTCAAGCTTTGCAAAGTAGAATATTGTAGCATCTCACACTCTGTTTTGTTCTATGTGACTAAAGGTACAACCAATTTAAGACGAACTAACTTCAAGATTCCTGGATGAAATATACATGCTCTGACAACACATAAGCGGTTCTTTCCAGTTATCAGTTGGAGAGACTTTCTGAAACATTTCCTTCTTCCTCGTAGGTTTAGTCACTATTGTCTTTGTTAATTCTGATTTTTTTTATGTTCCCAATACTTGACCAGAAGCTAATACAGTCTAATCACTGGTGACCATTGCATTCCATAAAAAATATACTTCATTTACTACTAATCCAAGAAGCACTTCTTCTATTTCTACACAGTTTGTCCATTTGTTGAACATGTTAAAACTTTCCATTCCCCATTTATGTAAGCGTGCAGTTCGCTACATATTACTGTGTGTGTCAGCTGTTGTCTGTTACTTCACATCTGGCTTTGTCATCATTCATTCTTTTGGCTGGAAGCCTGTTACGGAAATGACACTCAGCAATCTCTACAGAGCCCAGCGAGTCATCCATTTTTTATAAAAGCAGAACATAGGACAGCTGTTGTTGTTGTCTTTTAACACAACACCAACACAACACAGTTTTTTCCCCCCATTTCCATAATCAGATAGTGCAGATTTTAATTTGAGATATTTTTAATGTTCATTAAAATGGCTTAAAACAAGACTTCTGGCAAAACATCTTGTGGAATTTGTTACTTCTGAGGTTTTCTGAACCCTTAATAGCAGCTTTGTTCCAAATTCAAAGATTAGGGTAATGAAATTGATTGACTCAATTATGTAATGAAGTTTATTTGCTGATAACTAGGACATTTAAAGTGCGTTTTATATTCTAATTTTAACTTAGTCATGTTTATTTAGACTTTTTTCTGGTTTATTGTCATATAGATTCCTACATTTCCAGTTGAAAAGAAATGTAAAAAGGTGCAACAAGAAGTGTTGATCTCATACATGGAGTCACTTCCTCATTCAAAAAGGGAAAAAAGGACACACAGTGACACCTAGGTGTAAATAAATTGTCATGTTCAGAATATGCAAATCCCTGGCCTTATTTAGGTGACCATGTTCACATCACACGATGTAGTATTTACATTTTTATATGGTTATGGCCACTTTCATAAACTCTCATCAACCACTTTGCTGTTGAATATAAGTAATTGACACTGAAATATCAGCTTGATATGTGTAGGATATTTAGCAGAGACTAATAATAATGCAGATGATTTATTGTCAATATTACATTAAACTTCTGGATTGTAGTTGCTACTGTGTTACTATCGGGCATGCGTGTGATGCATTTAAGTGTTGTAGTTTTTTGCAACACAGATAAAACGACAGCGACACCTTGGGGACCATTGAGAGAGTACAAATAAATGAAATCGTACGTAAATAAATAAAAACACGTCGAATAATGATTTTTCTTCACACAAATACTATCATTGCTCTCAGCACTGCGTTTATATAGCTTTAGTGATCAAATCTAGCAGACTTTAATAGCCCATTGAATGTTAAATTCAGAGGTTTGGCAGAAAAGCAGATGATCACTCACAACGTATCCGAGTCTCTCCGTTTGGATGTAAGACGTGAATGCTGCACATAATTTAAAGATGTTTGGTGTATTTGGTGGATTTGTGCATAAAAATCAGTTGTAGCTAAACTGCGTTCATTTTTCTCACCTCCTCGTTGTTTGTGTTCTTCCGGCTTGTGGAAGCTTCCAGCCCACTCCGATGCCACTCAAACCAACGTCACCTCACGTTACACAAATTCAGTTTAAAGAAAACAAAATTTGAACCTCGCAAATCTCTCTCTCTTTTCTCTCTCCCTTTAAAACTAAGTTAGCTGTGTCCAAACAACTGTTTTGTATAAATCTGGATCCCAATAACGTGCCATACGGGCAGTTACACCGCGTTATGACGTCATTAACTAATCCCACCCTTTAGATTGTAGGATTATGCTACATTTGTGTACATGTAGGAATTCTGAACTTTAATAATCTCACATTAAAAAGAAAAATAATTATGACCACGCCAAAAAAGGTCATATATCTTACATATAAACCCTTGACAGAGATACAGCCCCCTTTATTGTGGGCTGAAAACAGTGATGTCTAAAAAATATGTAACTTTGCGTTGTAATTCCCAACTTCCAAGGTGTCACGAAAGCGGCATCAATTGGTGCGGAGTCATGAAAGTGTTTGTAAACAACTCAGTCGGAAGGTAATTAAAGAGCTGCTTTAAATCCTCTATTCCGACAACTAACTATTCAATATCGGCGTATGTAGCTGGTTTATATGCGTGGAGTGGACTTATCAGTGCACGTTTGACCTGGAAGACATGGTATCTTAGGAAATGCTGGATTCTAGGTGAGCTAACTAGCAGACTGCTACTAGCCTGACGTTAGCCGGTGGTGCTAAAGTTGCTTCAGTTTGCGACTAACGTCACACACAATAGCCGGGTAGTTGGCATAATGACATGCTTTTGTTTAACCAGCAATCAAAGATGGCATGATATCTCAGTATAAGTTGTTGTAGCTTATGTTAGACATTGATTGTTGAGTTTGCGTCATGTTAACTGTTCTATGTAGGTTTACACTGACCTCACTGCTGATCAAACCTGATCAGTACACACATGTTTTAAGTTTCTGCCGCATTGTATTTTAATATCTACTTTTGTCTCTGTTAACTGTTAAGAAAACGTGTTGTTGTTTACAGGCTAACTCGTCACATGTGGTGTCAAATTACAGAATGGGTCGGTTTGTTTATGTTTTTTTGTTTTGCTTTGTTTTTTAATGTAGGTGCAGCAAACTGGAGTCGGACCAGTTCCTAGACACATCTCTGAGTGTCAAAACATCCCTAGAAGTGCCCCTAATCTTGGGATTTGAAGGATGTTTAAACTCACAGCTTCCCAGTGTCTTCAAGTCAACAGGATGACACAACTATAACATAATTGATCTGCACATATCTTATCTCAATAACAAAAACATTGCAGTTGCAGACCTTCCAGATCCTTATTCATTAACCCTTCTGTTGTTCAACTACTAAGTTAAGATGCCTTGGCCATTTTCGGAATCCATAAAAAAGCGGGCCTGCAGGTATCTCTTGCATCGATACCTTGGCAACTTTCTACAGGAGAAACTGAGCTTGGATCAGCTCAGTCTTGATCTTTATCAAGGCACTGGGTCCCTTGCCCAAGTGCCGCTGGATAAATGGGTATGTTTTGTGGACACAGAAACTGAAATAAGTAAGACTAAAGGCGAAATGATCTGCGTACAGCCTCAAAAATGCAATGTGGAAAATAGTCACAGTATTGGTAGAACAATGGCAACTAAAGCAAATTAACAGTTGACACAGCTTATTAGCACTTTTTTTGTTACTTTACAATCAAATTTTCACAATTGTCATTTCCCATCGCCTACATAATTCACTCTAATTTGAGGATTCTTAGAAACACAGTACTTACTTTTATTTATATAATTCTGAGTTTGTAGCTCGTAGAGTGACAGTGCTCATATAGCAAAATGAGCAAATTGCAGTGAGAATGATCTAAACCTGTAATAAATGTTGGTATGTTAGTTTTTCTTTGGAGAACATCTCTCTCTAAGGGTGATACATGACAATGAAAAATACAAGACTAAAAGAGCATAACTTCTTCTTTTTTTTTCTCAGTCACTGAATGAACTCCTGGAGAATGCAGATGCCCCTTTTGAGGTAATTGCAGGGTTCATCCAGACAATTTCTCTGACTGTCCCATGGGCAGCGCTGTTGCAGGAAAACTGTGCGCTAGAGGTCAAGGGTTTGGAGATGGTGCTCAGACCAAGGCCAAGAGTGGGTAAGGAGATTCTTTACAATGCGTAACTGCGTAATAATATATGGAAATGTGTTCAATGTGTGGGAAGGAGCTTAGTTACCCAGTTTCTATTTTACCACATCTGAATATTTTTACAACTTTATTTTACTATGAAGCATGTCACCTCTGGTATTTCCTCCAGCATCTGGCAATGAACCAATGTACTGGTCCAGCTTCATGACAAGTAGCATGCAGCTGGCCAAAGAATGTTTGAGTCAGAAACTTACCGATGATATGGGAGAGAGCTTTCAGCCATTTGAAGGATTAGAGAAGTTTGCAGAGACGATAGAGACAGGTATGTTGATGATGAATATCAACATTCAACAAGATTAGTCCAATATTCCATCAATTCATTGCTTTTGCTTTCTCTTTCTTGCAGTTCTCAGAAGAGTCAAAGTAACCTTTCTGGATACTGTTCTCAGAGTCGAACACATTCCAGAAAATTCTAAAACTGGAATCGCACTTGATATTCGAATCAGCAAGTAAGCAATGACAATGATTTCCAATGAGTTTCCAGATTTCAGTTCCCAGTTTCCAGAATAAGATAATCTTTTTTTTTTAACTACTTGTTTAAAAACTACTACTTATATCAATTCTGTTTTGGATTGTGTGCAGGATTGTGTACTGCGATGAAACTGGGGAAGATGGTTCAAATGTAAACGTACATCAGCCAACCACGTTTGCTCATAAAAATGTGCAGATGGAAGGAATCACTGTATTCTGGGATGAGTTCTCAGATGTGTCTCGTGGGTGCAAATCTTCTCCCACTCCAGCGGTTAGTGTGGCCATTATTTTAAGCTTGACATGGAAGAGATGTACTGTATGTGGGATCCTTTTAGAATATCTTTCTTAACTTGCAGGACACTGAGCCAAAACTATCTCCAAGCTGGAATCCAAAAATTATTTGTGAGCCTCATCCGCAGTTCACAGAGCCAGTATTCTCCACGACACCGTTTGAGCCTGTGCAGGTCGGGAGCCTCAGCGGTAAAATTGAGTTGTCCCTCACTCTAAAGAACAACCTGACTTTGCCTGGAGCAAAGGTAAATGAACTACTTCTTGTTTACAAAATATCACAAGAAGAGCTAATCTCTGTCTCTTTTTTTTTTTGTGTGTGTTGAAGTTGTGCTAATAGTTCTTCTGGTTTCTATGTGTTTGTTCTCAGCTGGATGTTGTTGGACATATTGATACACTGCTTATTCTGCTATCTCCACGGCAAGTTCATCTTCTCCTGGACTTATTTGGAGCCTTCTCTGGTAGAGGTGAGTGTCTCGTTTATTAATGATAGAAAACCTTGGACCCACACAGCGGTTATGTCATGTGAAATATTTAGAAATGGAATTTCCCCTTTCTGTCGTGAAGGTGCACAGGAATGGGCCAAGGATAGAAAGAGTCGCCCCATGCAGCAAGAGGATGAGTACCGACTCCAAATGGAATTGAACCGGTGTCTGAAGAAGGACACAGCTGTGCCGGGAACAGACCCTGACCTCTATGAAAGCCAGACCACCAGAACTGTGTCAAGTCGAGGTTGGGATCAAACATAAAACACCATCCTGTAAACTTATGTAGGCTGAGAAGTACGATATCAATGATTGTTTTTCTGTGCACATTAATATTACTCTGCTTTTAGCCAGGATATAACAGCGTTCAGGGTTTTACACAGGTCATATAAACTTAGGCTTCATTTTAAACACAGCATTTGATGTCAAGAGGTTAAAGCATGTCTATAAATGCTCCTTTTTTCTTTCTTTTTTAAGGTTTTAGGAGTGTATGGATTGTACTCATCAGTTAGGGTTTTCACTGCACACAGACCAGTTAACCAGCAATCTGTAAAGCCTGTGTAGAAATGTGTGTCCCAAAAGGCCTCATTTCACACACTTATTAAATCTGGGGCTTGTTTTTTTTTGTGCATGAACGTGTTGTGTTGGCTAATCTTATCTAATTAAAAATTATTTTCTGGTTCATGTAGATGATGTCTTCTTCTCCATGGCTGACATGGACATGTCTCACAGCTTGTCATCCCTCCCTCCTTTGGGTGAACCCCCCACTGTAGACTTGGATTTATCTTTAAACAGCAACTATTCTCCCTCACCAGGGGAGTCTCCTGGAAATGCAACAGTAAGTCTTCCGTTTTTTTTTTCTTCTCATCATACAGCCATAAATGCAGTATAATCTGGGGCAATTAAAAGTTCTCTGTGGTTGGGATAAATTTGAAATCTTCAACAAAGTGTGAAAAATGTTGTAAATGTAAGAGTTACTGTTTTGAACATGGGTGTCTGTGTGTTTCTAGTCTCTGTGGGATGACTGTATGGATGTGCCACGACAAAGAGAGAGGCAGACTAGCGAAACACCTGTCCAGTCACGGGATCCACAGCTCCCTCAAAAACTGTTCAGACAAACTTGTGAGTAATTAAGTACATCGGTACACGACCATTACATTACATGCTGTATCGGGTCCTCTGGGTTTATTTTCTTTGGAAAAGGAAAACTTGCTTCGTTTTTACTTACTCGATATTCTCCTGGCCTGTGCTGTACATTGTTATTATTGGACTTATTTATCATCTTCTTTTAGCCCATTCTTCCAAAACCCATGGAGACGAGTCAAGGCCAGAATTGGTGTTGACGTTGTCCCTGAGCAGTTTCGCTGTTTCAGTCCTTCACATTGACCCTCTGCCACCACCGCATGCTGCTCCCAGCCCTCTTGGCCCCATGGCAACACACTTCTTCAGCATGGTGGGCCCAGGCCAGCTTTCCCCAGATGCTTTCCTTCAGTCTCAGACGGTGTTTAATCAAGCTTGTCCTCATGATCACCTTAGGTACACTTTTCACAATTTTTTATCATTCAAGGTTGTTTATATTTGCTTTCTGTTGACTAGGTTTGCAATTTAAATGTGTAAATAAATATCCATGTGTCTTGTGATTGTATTTGCAGGCTTGTTGGCCAGGGTCTGAAGGTAAACTATGAGCATTGTCAGGGATCCAGCCTGTGGACCTTTAGCACTGAAATTTCCCTTAACCGGATGGAGTTTGTTGAGTGCCTGTTCCCTTCTGAAGCTCTCATTGGTGGCTCACAAAGAGGAATCCAGTATACAGAGGTTAGATTTGCAAGTCCAACCTAAGTCCTAAGCATTTTTCACAAAATTGGGCTTTGGCTGTTTTAACTGTATGTTTATATTTAATGAACATCATAAAGTTGTAGCTAGCTTGACTTTTAAGAGTAATTCACAGTAGCTTTTCTGTCACACCTCAGCTCTTGGCATTTGACACCGCAACCAGTGCTGACGCACCACTTCCCACCTGCCTTCATCTGCTTTACAAACAGGCTGAGCGCAGAGGCCCTCAGGTAACTTTATAAGCTCACTGTGAAACTGCAACACTATAGATGCAAGTTGGTACTTTTACAGCTGATCAAACAGTGCTTTGTTTTTCCTGAAAAGTGATGACATTAAAAGTAAATTCTGTTTTTTTATCGTACATCTGCATACCTAATTACATGTATGGGAGGAAAGGATTTTTTCATACACGGAAATTGGAAAATGACAAAGAATTGTCCACAACCCTTAAAAATAATAATAAAATGACTGTACTCACATGTCCAACAAATTTTTAACCTTTAGTCACGACATGTAGGAATACCACTTCTGTCCACAGGGGGGCAGCATATTACCGGAAAGCTCATGTGTCGTCCCTGGTGCAATAATACCCAACTGCAGCCATGCAGCCGCTGCAAACCACGCCCCTACAAAACACACCCCTACAAAACACGCCTCCTCATTGCAAGAGGGGTTAGGGTTAGAGGTAGTGGGCCTCGATAGCCACCTCAGGGCATGGTTTGTAGGGGGCGTGGTTTGTAGCGGCGCTGGCTGCAGCTAGACCCTACTCCCCTGGTGTAATACACAGTGAAGTGCATTTCCGACCATCCCCATTCTGCACATTGTCTGTGCCTCTTGTCGGTGGCAGATCATGGAAGCTCTGTATGCCCTCATGTGGTCAGAGGTGGTATTGCTTTCTCTGGTGTCTTTTAGGCCGTTTAATAGTAAAAGAAACTGCAATGTTGTTTGATATGATCGTGTACAACACATTGTATGTAGGTCAGAGCGAGCAAGAGAGAGATATCTGTTGACCCAAAAAACAAAATTACATGTTAAAAATAGAGGCTATAAAACCACCTCCATGCAGTTTAATTTTCCTGTGACTATACATACAAATATTCCTAAGAAGTTAAAGGTCCATGACGCTACAGCTAACCTCACAGCATTTTGGCCACCTGAGGAAATGCAACCCTTGATTGACCATAATGGATAGTTGAAGAACCAATGGAAAACTGAACTCCAACATTGAGGTACATCATTCTCTGATTGTACCATTTGTCACCTTTTGAACAACAATGGGATCTTAGTAAAAAAAAAGACACAGAGGGGCTCCCCTATTAAAAAAAAAAAGAGAAAAAAAGGTGGATGTTGTTTGAAATAATGAGATAAAACTAAAGCTTTTTGGTACATAGATTAGACTTTTAAAGAAAATAACAGTTATGCTTGGGACTGTTTGGCTGCCTCTGGCATGGCATCATAAAGTCTGAAAAGTTTATTATGCACGAGACATCCTGGACCAAACTTCCTGCCCATTGTCAGGAAGCTTGGCCTCAGTCACAGCTCATTGGTCCTGCAACAAGATAATGACCCAAAAGGCACATTTAAAGCACACAAAAATGACTAATAAAAAAAACTGGACTATTCTTAAATAACCCTCTAGTAGCCCCGATCTTAATTCATGAAAAATATGTAAAAAAATAAAACTGGTAAAGTCAGCGTTCAAAAATGAGACAGCTGGAGCAAAACAAGTGGACCAAAAATACCAGATGCAGACGCAGAATCTCACTGAGAGCTAAAAAGCTCCCTTATTCGCAATGATTGTCGCTAATCACTGTGCAACAGTACCAGGTTAAGGGTACTGTCATTTTTATTTGTTTCATTCCAAGTTCTATTGAATCAGAAAGGCGAAGTCTTATTAGTTTTAAACTTGGAATGTTGGCTGTCACAAGGGATTCAGCAAAGGTGTCCATACACTGTGCCTCTCTAAAGCTTTCCCTCCATGCACCTTTTGCCTCTCTGCAGGGAGGCCAGGTGCGACTCAGCACCATCCCAAGGAAGGCTGAAATTCAGGTAGAGCTGGGCCCTGTACATTCTGAGCTGGACATCAGCATCGTAGACCGTCTCAACTCACTACTGCAGCCTCAAAAACTAGCTACCACAGAGATGATGGCCTCCCATATGTATACATCTTACAATAAGCATGTCAGCTTGGTAAGGTTTATTCTCCAGCTCAAATCCTAAATTTAAAGTTGCTTCTTAGATTTAATAATGAAGTTGATATTGAATATGTATATTTATGGGTGTTTTACAACTTAATTTAAATATTTCTGTCTTTCTAAACAAATTTCACAGCACAAAGCCTTTACAGAGGTTTTCCTTGATGACACCCATACACCCTCCAACTGTCATGTATCACTGACAATTAGTGCCCCTTTGCTGGGCATTGCAGTGCGCTTCCCCATCCCCGATCTGCGTTCAGATCAGGAGAGAGGCCCTTGGTTCAAGAAGTCACTGCAGAAAGAAATACTTTTTCTGGAGGTGGAGGATGTGGAGATGAAAACGGAGTACATGGGTGGCAGCTCCCCCGACCAAACCAAAATGGAGCTGACATTCAGGGAGCTTACTGGTATGTCATCTTCTATACCAACCTCAGAAAAACATGTTATTGCAGATTTGCTTTTTAATTGTCTTCAATCATCTGTATTTGTGCAGGAAAGTTCCAGGAGGAGCCAGATCAACTGGCGAGCCGCTTCCTCAGAGTATCCCACACTATGGACGGAGACATGACGACATCTGAAAGTGCAAAGTTTGACTGGCCCAGGTAAGCTTTTGCAGCCAAGCTAAACCCGTGCTGTCCATTCAGCAGTAGTCTGCAGCTTTCTTCAATTCCTCCGAGCAGAATTGTGCTGAAGATGAACCCCACTGCAGTCCACTCAATCCTCGAGCGTGTCACAGTTGAAGACGACGAGGGAGCTGAGGACCATTCACTTGAGGAGGAAGAGGAGGAAGGGGCTGCTCATTCGTTGAAGGATGTGTGTGATTTTGGGAAGCCAGAGCCATCGCCCTTTTCATCTCGTAGGGTTATGTATGAGAACGAAGAGGTGAGTCATAGATAAAGGGTCACGTTCATCATCAGGGTTAGATTTCAGCCATCTACTGTTTGTATAAACAGTCCCTTTTTTTAAGTGATATATATCTACACATCAGGCCTTGGACAAATTCATGCAGTCCTCCTAGTTCTTACTCTTTGAAATTCTGCACTGCATCTACATCCACAAACCTCAATAGCTCTATAATGCCAGATAACAATCAAAGCCTCCATTATTTCATGATTGTGCTTTGGTCTGTTTTACATCTCTTAAATATTTTAACATTAACAAATATTTTAACATACAACAAAGTACATTCAGGCAAATGGATGCAACATTGAAATTTTAGCCTTGCATCGCAACAACTGAAAATTCCAAATAGATTTTCAGTGATTTATTATTTTTTTTGTCAAGCTTTATTCAGTTTTTAAGAGACTTAAATCCAGTTGTAAACACTGCAAATTTAAGAGATTTTTTTCCCCCTGGAAAATTATAGATATTCTTTCTCAAAACAGAACAATCAGTTACTTCCAGTTCAAGTTGTAGGATTCATTAGAGTCTATAGCAATAAATGCAATATTAGGCTTTATTTATAATATTTAGTTGTTGTCACAAACAAATGCAATTTATTTTGTTAGCTGTCCACAGAGTTCAAAGAACAATAAATAAAGCAAGCTAACTTGTTCAAAAGACTTTTGCTTATTTTTACCCTTGATTTTTTTTATTACGTATGCTGGGAAGGGGAATTTGGTCTCTTTAGTCAGTTGTAGTCTACAACCAAGAATGTATTTGGATTAAACTTCACAGACAACATTTCAGGTTCGAAAGTCGAGTTGTAAAGTCAAAAGCAGAATTCTGAAGTTATTACTTTGAAGGCATGTATGGAATTACACCATCTGGGATTACTACTTCGTCTTATGCCACCTCCTCTCTCTCACATGGGAAGGCTACAGGTGTCTTTTCAGGATGCTGTCAGTAGCCATGAAAACACAGCACTTGGATTATCCATAAGGAAATAAAATTATAGCAAAGTATCAGGCACAAAAATAAAAATAATGAGAGGAAATTAAGAGGCTGAACATCACGTATTTCATTCTGTAGACATCTGTTTTCCTGACGTTGAGAGCCGTTGTAAAAGACTATTGCAGTGGACAGGATGTTTTAGAATGGTACATGTCTTAATAGTGGTTTGGGAAAGGAAAATTTAACTCAGACAGACATCAGATGGATTATATACAAATATTAGGAGGTCAGTCAGTGCTAATCGAAACTGAAGACCCATCTATTGAGTGCAATAAAGAAAAAAAACACCCATGCCTGCCAGGAAGAATGTGACTTGTGTCTAACTTATAGATTCCTTTGAAATCAATATTGCTTTTAGTCTGAGTGGGGTATACACATGTAAATTCACCAGAGATGATGCACATTATTTTAGCCAGCAATGTTAATGATTTTTAAGAATGCCTAATTTGTTGTTCACAATCCATCATGTTCCCTTTAAAAACATGCCCTTTCAAATTTGCTTAACAGAAAAAAAATGATGTTGCTGTTTCAATCACTCGCAAGGCGGGAGCACTTTGTCCAAGTGGAAAAATTTGCATTCAGAAGGGAGAATATTCTCTGGTTGGCATATTAACACGCATTACAGATGGATATTTATGCAAATGGGCCACTGCTTTGCATACTTAAGTTGTTGTCAAAACAGACAGTGACAAGGTCAAGCTTTCTTTTTTGTCTTTCTTATTTCAGATGATCAATCCTGGTGATGTCGCTGAGATGACAGAATTCCAGGAAAAAAGCATGAACAACTCTCGTTTTGTCCTCGAGTTGTGCTTCCCCAATGTGCAGTTAGCTCTCCCGAACAAACCGTTCTATGAGAAGCTACACAACAGGTACATTACTTGTAATTTGAAAGACACTGCCTTGAAATGATTGAATTGCTTCACATTATTTAAAAATAATTTTTCCTTGTCAAATCTTACAGACTAATGTCTAACATGTTATGAGAAGTCATCTTTTTGTCAAATTGCAGCACAGTCAAACTTCGGGTTTGCCCGCCTGTTGTCACATCAGTGAAAGAGTACAGATACCTGGCTCTACTTGCTGAATAATTTAAAAATGAGCATTCTCCATGTTCTTAGGATAAATAATGACCTGTTGCTGTGGGAACCCACTGCTCCATCCCCAGTGGAGACTGTAGAGAGTATGCCTTATGGCGTCGGACTGTCTGTTGCAAGTCAGTTGATCAACACTTACTCCAAGGACAGCTTCAGCCAGTTCCGCTCAACTGGTCCTGAGGGTGAGATGACAAGAAAAAAGTATTTGATATAAATGATTAGACTCCTAATCCCATAGTTGAAATGTATAATGTGAGATTATTTTTAAAAGTCCACCCCTAATTGTTCTAATAGGATGAGTATCTGTTGTTCTTGCAGAGGAGACCAGTGGCTCCGAGGAGGAGAACATGTACTACTCTCCTTCCTCTGATCTCGGCTTCAGATCACGAAAGAAGAAAAAGCCAAAAGCTCACAGCAAGACTTCCCAGAGCCTTTTCTCTGTTCTCCTCAGTGTCAATCATGGTTTAGTGGCAATTCAGACAGATGCAAAGGTAAAATCAGTTTGACAAATGCTAAAAAACAAACAAACAAACAAACAAAAAACATTTATTTAGTTAATTCCTTCCTTCTTTTTTTTCTTTTTTTTTTTTACCTCATTTGGCTGTGGGTTGGGTTTTCTTTTCTTTCTTTTTTTCCCCCAGAAGGAAGATAAAACTGTACTGAAAAACAAACATGGCGAGTTCTGGCTTGAGGTGAAAAATGCAGCTTTGTTCAGCGTCACTCAGTATGAAGGCTACAAAGATCAGCACTACATCTGCTTCCATACCAGTAGCGTTTGCATGTATCACCAAGGTAAACCTCCTACACCTGTGATAATGCTGTGTCACCACCATACTGCTATGTCTGTCGTTGTGAATACGTTAATATTTGTTCATCAACCCAGGTCTGATAGACGAGGGCGCCCCCACCTCAGACATCAAGTTGCCATGCAGGACACATCCCCACTGGCTGGAACCAACAATCTACCAATCAGAGACATCTGCAGAAAGATCCTCAACACCTTCAGAGGGCATTGGTCTGGAAGCACGGAGCATGGTCTCTGTTGCTGTCAAAATCTCTTCACAGAACACAGACCGCAACATCAAGGTCAAATACTCTTAACTTAAGACTTTATTGATCCCTCATGCTGATCACATTATGCAGCAACTCCAGCAGCATATTCTGCCCGTGTGTGCTATTGCATTTAAACTGCCTCTAAAGGCTTCAGTGTGTAACACTATCTGTGGTTCACAAAAACAAGAAAACATCTGTTGTAAGCCTGCTTTAGCAATTTCCTTTGTTAATTACATTGCAGCCTTAAATACTTAACCTACTCTTGTCTGATTGAACTTTTGCCCAAAGACTTTGTTTTCTAAAGAGACTAAAGGTGCATATTGATTAACGGCGACTAGAAATTAACCAGGCCAGGGCTTTTTTTCAAGGAGCTTATGGATTGTTTCAGCCCTGAGTCTGCTGGTTTTCCATTTGGGACTAAGGTACAGGGTAGATTAGTTTAAGTTTACTGAAATATGTCGTTACTCTGACACGCTGATCACGCCTCAGCCTATGAAGCAGGAAGAGAGTTTCAGCTATAGGAATGTAAAATCTATTAATTGTATGCATTTGCATTCACTATTAATGTTTTGTTTTTTTTCTAATTGTGTCTTCTACAAAGCAATCAAGAGAATAATTTTTCATTGCTGTCTTGTTATAACAGACTATCTCTTAGCTTATTTTTTTTATGAATGTCAACAAGCATGACAACTTTTCCTAGGGCACAACTTAAATTGAGAATATTTTTCAAATTACTGTAGACATAAAGCCTGAGATGAGAGAGACGGAAGGGCAGAAATACGTTTCTGGAAATACTCGACAAGTCACAAAAGTGCAGAGCTTTAGGCCTTACTCCAAATGTTTCGATGTACTCTAAAAAAGTATTGCCCCCATACCAGAGTATCTCTCTGCTAAGCTACTTACACTCCTGGTTCCTTTAAGTGGAAATAAATGAGGAGCTGGTTAAAAAAAAAAAAAACAGCCCAAAAAGCTCTACTCCCTGGAAAAGGTTCCTGCAATTAAAATGCAGTATTAACAGAAAGTACCAGGTATAATTATAAGTTGATTATCAATTATTTTCAACGGTGTTTGTCAGCATATTATGTAATGCCACCCTATTTATAAATTCAAATTTTGTGTGAAAAAAAGAACATACTTTTATTTTGTTGCTCACTGTGTTTTATGTGTGTTTTGACACAGGAGTTTCTGATTGCTGTGGGAGTTAGAGGAGCCACCCTGCAGCACAGAGTGGTCCCTCCCAGTTTGGGCTGGTACGACCAGGTAAAATAAACTCCAGCATGTTGCTAACTAATCACAAAACCTGCGTATCATCTACTTTGCATGTGATTTTTTTTAGGTGCATGAACAAAAACATTTTTGATCTTATTGTCAATTTATGTGCAACAGATTGTTGACTTTCTGAATGTTTCTGATGAACCTGTGTTGGGCTACGCTCCTCCTACATCTGTCACCACCCTACATTTACACTTATGGAGCTGCTCCTTAGACTATAGGTAAAGTGAAATTCAAACCATGTCCAACGTTTTAGGTTGTTTGTTAACTGTGTGTACTTCAATATGTTCCTTTTTTGTTTGGTAGACCTCTTTACCTTCCTGTTAGATCACTGGTGGTTGTAGAAACATTCAGCATTTCCAGCAGTGTCTCTTTGGATAATTCTTCATCAACACTAAGGTATGACACTGCAGCTGTTTTTATTAAAAAAAAAGAAGGATTTCTGTGTACTGAAAAATGTGTTGTTCACAGGATTATTTTGGATGAAGCTGCTTTGTTCCTCTCGGACAAAAACAATGCAGTATCTGTTAATCTAGTGCGCGGTAAGTGGACTAATGAGGAGAAAAATGTGTGTGTGCATGATCTTCGCATGCAGTTTCAATA
Organism: Arrhamphus sclerolepis; assembly: GCA_037176975.1. Lineage (NCBI taxonomy): Eukaryota > Metazoa > Chordata > Actinopteri > Beloniformes > Hemiramphidae > Arrhamphus > Arrhamphus sclerolepis. Next base: position 9,804,459 of record JBAMYA010000015.1, on the reverse strand, counting down.
AACTTGCCTTTGTATGACAGACTATGTTCAAGTCGTGGACATGGGAACCCTGGAGCTAAGAATCACAGCTGTCAAACCTGGTCCAGATGGAAAATTGGTAAGTTGCTTGTCGCAAAAAGAACACAGTTGATCAGAAGCAACAAAATTCTAATTGCATATTTCTATCTTCGGTAACAGTCTGAGCCTAGATTTGAGCTGCGCTGCTCTAGTGACGTGATTCACATCAGAACATGTTCAGACTCCTGTGCTGCCCTCATGAACCTTATCCAGTATGTGGCCAGTTACGGGGACTTAATACCTCCGACAGAACCAGAGGCCAAGCACAGCAGCACGACACATAAAAGCAAGGTCAGTAATGACTACAGATTTAGTGTTACACCAGTACAATGCAGTCTCAAAGTTTTACTGCCTTACATATTTGTTGAGGTTTTTTGGTTTTTTTTCCCTTTCCAGCTGGAGGTTCCAAGCAGATCAACATCACAGACTCAGCTACTAGCTGAGACTGAGCAGCAGATGCTGCAGGATCTGATGAGTGAAGCTATGGAGGAGACTGACGGGCAGCAGGCACCAGGACCACAGCAGAATGGTTCAGAGTTTGCTTAGTTAAAGTCTGCATAAAGCAAATGTGATTTTTCATTGTTTTATTGGGATCCCTTTTTTTTTCTTTATATTACAAACCTTTGATGATTATGTGGAAGCAAAAGATACTGTGATAGCTATTTCATTTGAATTTATTTGGAATAAAACGTTGTGTCATTGAGGGTCATGCTTGCATTTAATGGTGTTTGCATATATTTTCATAAATATAAAGGTACTCATGAGGAGCAGATCCATGACCATGACCCGCCTTGCTCAGACCTGTTCCTGTTCCCTGACGAGAGTGGGAACAGCAACCAAGATTCAAGTCCCACCTATCCAATGCTTCCTTCCCCTCTGATCACTCCTGCTCCTAGCCTGGCCCAGGAGACAGATGACTTTTGTATTTTGGAGACTCCTGCTTCTCGAGGAGAGGTTGGAAAATGCTTCTTCTATCAGTTAAGGCCACATATCGCAATAATTCCTCAAGTCCCGCATTGCATCACCATAAGACGTATTTGTTTCAGGATCGAGATCAGGAACCTGTAGTGAAGCTGCTTTCCTCAGGCCCCGTGGAAATCAAAGATAATCACTTTAGTCAGCCTCTGGAAGGGGGTGATCCCAGCCGTGGAGCTATGAATTTTCCCATCCCAGAGGTTCGCTATCTCATCAAGGAGATCTCAGTCATCTGGCATCTTTATGGGGGAAAAGACTTTGGAAGTGTGACTTGTACAGCCTCTCCTGCTAGAAGCCGGGGGTAAATCATGAATGTTGAATTCCCTAGAAATGTTTTCAGTGAAAAAAATATTTTTTCTTTAATTTTTTTTTTTTTTTAAACCATTTGCATCTTGCAGATCTACCCCTCACAGTTCGCCATCTCAAACTCCATCCAGACAAGTGAGAGCTTTAGGACGAGCAGCAGGTGGAAGGGGAAGGAACCCTGATGTATTAATGGAGATCCAATTCAGCAAGGTTTTATCCCTAGAAATGAATTTTACCATTACATGAGTGAATGCGTACATTCTGTATGGTAATTTCCTGATCATTTAGCATTTTGTGTTTGTTTCTCCAGGTGAGATTTCAGCATGAAGTGTACCCACAGGCTCCTGTGGCACCTTGTCCTGCCGTAGACCAGCCAGTGTCGCGGCAGGTGTTTGTTGTGCAGGACTTAGAGATCCGAGACAGACTGGCCACCTCACAGATGAATAAGTTCCTCTACTTATACTCTAGCAAGGAAATGCCCCGAAAAGCCCATTCTAACATGGTGAGGAAGGCTATTTCTTCTTTTCTTTTAAAAATATCACATCATCTTAGTGTGGACTTCATGAGTACTTTTGTTATTAGTTGACAGTTAAAGCACTGCATACATGTCCCGAGTCAGGACAGGCTCCCCCAGAGTGCTCCTTACGAGTGTCCCTGATGCCCCTTCGCCTAAATATTGATCAGGTAATATTGAAATGACTGTCACAGTGGCAGATACATGGAAAACTCTGAGCATCCTTAAGTGATACTATTATCTTTCTTTCATCTCTTTTTACTTAAAGGATGCACTGTTCTTCTTGAAAGACTTTTTTAGCAGCCTCGCTACCGAAGTTGAGTTTTTCTCACCACCGGTTCAAGAAGGTAAGACGTAATGATTAAAGATGCATCTTCTATAAAAGTCACTATAATGTAATTACTCCCGGTCATGATTTGTTTTTTGCAGTTGTCTGTGTGACCACAAAAAAAGCATCAGCCCCAGAGATCTCCTGCAGCTTCTCCAAGCATACTGTTAGCAGCCAGGAAGCAGCTCCAATCATTTCAGTTCCTGCTCAGAGACAAACGAGCCACAATGGTTACTCCGCTTCTGGTAGGGAAGACTTGAATGACAGTGAAGCCACTGCTTATCCCTTCACAGACCAGCCAATCTTCTTTAGGTTAGTGGTTAAAAACATTTATACTTCTAAAGGGATAAAAGTATTTGATTATGTTGGATAAACATTGTTTCTTTTAAACAGGGAGTTTCGGTTTACCTCTGAGGTTCCCATTCGTCTGGATTACCATGGGAAGCATGTGTCAATGGACCAGGTATGTAATCTAAGATTACAATTTACTATCAGCACATTGTGTTGTGATTGTTTTGCTAATAAGTTCATGAATGTGTTTCAGGGAACATTTGCAGGGATCATCTTTGGATTAACACAGCTGAATTGCTCAGAGTTGAAACTGAGACAGTTGTGTTACAGACAAGGGTACGTTGTCTCTAAATTTCTTTTCAGACAGTTATTGAACAACTTTCTCTCACATACACATTATACAGCATATTAGTATCAAGTGTTTGATTATTGAAAGAGCAATTCATTTTTATTAACACTCGCCTGTGTTTCAGATTACTTGGTGTAGATAAGCTGTTTTCTTATGCAATTAACGAGTGGCTAAATGACATAAAAACAAACCAGCTCCAGGGACTCCTTAGTGGTGTGGCTCCTATTCACACCCTGGTGAAACTGGGTGAGTATAACACTTCTTCTGGTAGCTCTACTTGCTCAGTCACAATCTTAACATATAATGCAAATGTGCTTTTAGTTTATTTAAATCTATTACTGTTCAAATATTTTTATACAGCACACCATAAATTTGGGTTTATAAAATAACTAAGATTTTATTTATGTATTGCTTATGTCAAACATAACTGGGGTTGATTGAAAAAAAGGAAAACATATTCACTTTACTGAATGTCTTTGTAGCTAGGATAAGTGGTAATCTCTGATTGCTTTGATACTCTAAATTGTTATAAAAGACAAAAACATTTAGCAGCGCACTTCAGATTCCATATGTCCACTTTTCAAAGATTAATGTTTTCTTCAGTTCATGGACTCAGGGACTTGGTGTGGCTCCCTATTGAGCAGTATAGGAAGGATGGTCGCATAGTCCGGGGATTTCAGCGTGGCACCGCCTCTTTTGGAACCTCCACTGCTATGGCTGCTCTGGAGCTCACGAATAGGATGGTGCAAGCCATACAGGTAAATTGGTCTCCCGCTACTAAGAATGCTTACTCTTTCATAGGGCATCCAACAGTGGCATTGTTTGGTTTGTTTCTTTAGGCAGCAGCTGAGACAGCCTATGACATGGTATCGCCCGTACCTGATGAGAGGGATACGAAGAGGGTGAAACGATATTCCCATTATGGACTGGCTCATCAACCTGTTGACCTGAGAGAAGGCGTAGCCAAAGCTTACACCGTGGTGAAAGAGGTAAAGAAACGTCAGGCTTCTCAGACTAATGTTTTCCTTCCATTGACTTCATTTTTTTTTTTTCTCTTAAGTAAAGGAGTTCATGATATTTCCACTTACAGGGCTTAACAGACACGGCACTGACCATCTACGACACAGCCACACGAGAACACGAGCAGCGGGGGATGACTGGAGCGGTTGGTGGAGTTCTCCGCCAACTGCCACCAGCAGTAGTCAAGCCTCTCATTATGGCCACCGAAGCCACCTCTAATGTCTTGGGTGGGATGAGAAACCAGATTCATCCTGATGCACGTCAGGAGGAGTCACAGAAATGGAGGCAGGGTGAGGAGTAATTGTCATTGCCACCTGTTGACTTCAACCATGACTGTGCAGCAGCCACAGCCAAGGACCGTTTTTGTGCATTTATATGAAGATGAAGAAAGGAGGTGGACAACCTGTTATGATGTAAATAAAATACAGTAGTATTCATCTCATGGCATTTTGAGGTTCTCTGAGTCAGCTTATAAGGTCCCTCACAGTGCCTTCATGGTCTTCTGCATTGTCTATTGTTTGCTTAATCAAAGGGATAAATGAGTCTATGTGCAGACTGTCAAATGGAAAAGCATAAGATTGATGGATTAAGTCATCACACTAGTGTCATTTTCATTCAGCTCTGTTTACTGATAGAATTACATTCTAACTTGATGTCAACAAACACTAATGTTAGAAATATACTCTTAATTTATTACTTGTACTGTATGTTGGCCTTACTTACTGTAAATATTCATATTGTGTAACATTTCATCAATAGAACAAATTTAGAAACTGAAGGTGATAAATGTGTGTAAAGGTTTTTAGTCAGCACTTTTGAATGTCTTGAAGGGTTAATTGCCCAATGAAAGGAGTGATAGGAGGAATACCCAAATATGTTTAAAGTTGGCAGTTTTATTTTAATTTTGTAAGTACGGCATAATTTTCACAAAGGCTGCTGTACTGAAAAGCTGCTTTTCAAATTAAAAAAGAAAAACTCGGTCGGCATTTTAAATTGCTGGTTGTGCATATACTCAAGATATTCAAACTACGTTTTGCTATCCTGCTCAGCGTTTTTTCTTTCTTTTTTTTTAAGTGTCTGAATGTTGAAGTTTGTTGTGATAAGTTGTTGCCAGGGGTGAAAGTAAGCCAGTACGGTTCGGTACTGCATACTTCCAAAAGATTCAGTTGCGGTACGCAGTATCAGGAAGAAGGGAGAGCGGCTGTCCTTAAATGTAGCCCTCAGTCAGGGCCGCATTCTGGGTCAGAAAGTAGATTCCCTAGCAATATGCAGTCTTGAAAACCTCTTTATCCGTTAAAAAATTTTTTTTATTAACAGTAGGAGAGTAAGCAGTTGTGTTCCGTGTTATTTACGATACAGAACAGCTCGAAAAATAAACTTCTTATGAGCTAACGACCTGAGATTTCATACTTGAGTGTGCATGTGCGTCTACCGAAACGCAGCGTTGCTATGGGGATCCATAGGCCTACAGGTAGCCTATAGTAAAATATTGAAATGTTTTTATTTGTTTGAGTTTTGACTTTGCTATTTTAAAATGCATGAAGTGAGAGAAAGATCAAATCAAAACTTTATTTATACAACACTTTTAACACAATTACATGTATCACAAAGTGCTTAATGTTAAAACAAGTGTGGCACCCTTATACACACATACACATGTATACAGTGTCAAGAAAAGGCATGCGAATCCCATAATCAAACAGATGAAGGTTTTGGTAATCGTACCGGCAAGAATTCAAAATTACTTTTACCCCTGGTTGTTGCTGACATTTGATTTTTTAATTTCTTGTGTTAACATATTTTTTGTACATATATGTACATTTAATTCATGAATTTGTATTAAAATACATGAAAGGGAAATAAAACGGTTGAAAGTATTTGTCCCGGGTCTGGTTTGATCTTGTTTCCTGAAATTTTATTTTGAAAGGTGTATCTCAATAAATCGGAAGTGCATGTTTCCATGGCAACAAAGAGGGCCCTTCTTTAATATATGTAGCTAACCTTATAGCTCGTGTAAAATGTTGCCAAAAAAGTGTTCAGGAATGATGGTGGACGTTGCTGCTGATTTGAGCAGTTTATGTTTTGAGACGGGCCTGACTGACGATGAAAAGCAGTTAGTTTACCTTCGTGCACGCTCGACTGGCCTCACGTTTTGCGGGTGCGTGCACGCGATTTTCGTGTGTGAACAGATCCACGCGTTGAGGTAAATGTGTAAACCTCTTTAAAACGATGCGTGCTCTTACTTTAACTTCAAACGTACTTTATATTCTGGTTGCTGTGTGTTCCCAGATGTGCCCTTAAACGTCACGCTGATGTCAGAGACTCTCTTTCATTAGGGGACCTCTGTGTTGGGGTCCTTGGTTTTGGTCACCTGGGGAAACAGGTGCTCCTCAGTCTCCTTGAAAAGGCCAGCATCAAATCATCACATATTAAAATTTCAACCAGAAGACCAGAAGCTGCAGGTAACACTGTGTTGGAAAACAGAAGTCATTGACAGCAGGATTTAATTTTAATTTGTCCTGACAAGGCCTTTTGTTTTATATATCACAAGTCCTCCTTCTTCTTTTGAGTTTCATTGCGACATTTTAACTGAAAACTAGAGTGGAGTGTGGAATAGGAGATTTGGCAGACATGAAATCCTACATTAAGACTGACATAATATTGCCCAGTTTCATCCAGATCAATTATTTCACTTGTTTGAAATATTCAGTAAATGACCATGCATGCAAAAACCTTGTCATATACAGTATACGTGTGTGTGTGTGTCCAGTTGGTAGTTCCTATAAGAGATTTCTCAGTTAATGATTGAGCACATGTTGATTTAACTATATGTCCCTTCAAGCTTACTTCCTATTCTGACAGATTTCTGCCATGTTCTGTGTTTCAGTGGGATATATACCCCCAGACGTCGAGTGTTTCTTTGACAATTGCAGACTGGCAGCATGGGCAGATGTGCTGTTCATCTGCTGTTTGCCCTCTCATCTCCCTAAAGTCTGCGCTGACCTTCGTTCTCGTCTGTCAAAGCACTGCCTCGTGTACAGTTTCATTTCTGCTGTGCCAGTCACCAGGTACTACCACACTCATGCACAGATGCCTGTGATGCTCTTTTTCAGACTCAACAAATTCCTAACTTTTTATTTTTATTACTTACTTTCTTTCAGATTAGCTTTACTGCTTGGACATGATTTTATTCTTAAACCACAATACACATTTGTCAGTTGTGATACAGCAGACATGTGGTTGTCTTGCTCTCGCCTGACCACAGCACTCACAGACACATCTCTGATAGAAGCATCATGCCCTCTTTCTACAAAAGGTGCGGTATTCCATGTTTCAGTTACTCTTGCAAAGCCTTTTCCTGATATTCTGTAATACGTAAGGACAGTTACAACATCAGTGTTGTAAAGTGTGAGATTTCCCTTTAGTTTGACATTAATATGAATACACTTGATTTCCTTTGTTAACCATTGATGCTGATGTTTGTAGGTGGTATTACTCTTGGTTTGAACTGGGTGTGTGCAGTGTTGTACAGCCTGTTGAATATCTGCACCTCTGCTGGTCTGGGATCCAATGAGACTCTGTCTGTGATCAATAGTATATTTAAAGACACACAGCCAAACATGATGCAATTAAATGCACTGCATTTCATCAGTTCATCTCATGCATCTACTCTTCCTTCAGATGAGTGAGTCCTTTAAGTTTAGTGTTGGATGTATTACTTATTTACTTTATTGCAATGAGAACAAAAACTGTTATCTAGAAACATGAAAGAAAAACCAATTAACCATGTTTTTTTCCCCACACAAAGGCCTTTTCCTTGGATTTCACTCTCCGATGCCCAAACCAAGGAGACACCACTGCTGCGGTTCCTGTCAAGCAGCAAAGCTTTGCAACAGTGCATCTCTGCAGCATTCATGTCACAACTTCAGAGACCAATAAAATGATGCTGTTACATCATAATTCAGTGGTCATACATTTACCTTAAACTGATAAGCCATAACATTAAAACCTCTTACAGGTAAAGTGAGTAACCCTGCTTATCTTCATGCAATGCAATGTTTTGACTTGTCACTCCCACCAGCACCACACTCTGATGGGATCTGATGGCATTTGTGGGAAGCCAGCATAATCCAGAAAGACCCAACCAAACTATCCACATGGTCCAAATTATCTTTATTTTATTTGATGCAATTATTAATGTTTTAGTCAATCAATCACACAGTAATATGTGGAAACAATACTTCTATACTGTAGACTGGATGACTTGACAAAATGTAAAAAGACTTGCAACTTGACTTGGATTTATACACCAGTGACTAGTGACTTCATTTGGACTTGAGCCTGTTGACTTGAAACACCCAAAAAAAATTAACATGTGTTATTTAAAAAGTGTGCACAAATCAATTTTATTTAACAAGTGCAGACCGTCTCTTGATCTTCGTTGTGCACATAACATTTAAGATATAATTGCGCTGTTGTTAAAAGGACTTGAAATTTGAAATGACAGCACTGTCACTACAGTCTCTACTGTAATGTATATTTTTATTGCATCTCACATCATTGTGACAACTAAACTGGAATGAGATTACAGAATGGTCAGATAGAACTGGGTTTTGGGGGACTTCAATTCCAGAAGTCAGAACCAAGTCCAGCGTATGATTGCAGCAGCTAGTGGGTCCCTCCACATGTTGACTGAATCCAACCGAGTCAACTAGAGCAGTAAAACTAGAAACATTTGTGGGACTTTCCCTTCTTTTCAAATCTATTAACCCTCAGATTCACCTTTAAGATTTTTATGTTAAAGTCCCTTCACTCATAAATGTACATGAAATAAAAACAAGTTATAAAAATGTTATAAAAGAAAATTTCAGATAAATTTTCCAAAATGTTTTTGGACCAGATCATACTATGAAATATTGATTAATTTTTCAAAGTCTTTAACACTTAAATTGCCATGTTTCAATCATGATGGAACTCCATTTTATTGTCCAAAAAGCAGGAATTGATATATTTTCAATATCCTTTATGCAACTGAAATATTTATGGTTTGACTTTTGCAGCCTGGTATATGTGAAAGATTAGCAGCAACATTTATTTATCATTAAATTTTGCTCAGTGTCGAATACTAACATTAAAGACCCTTTCAAACACATTTTTGTGTCCATAGGAATCCATTCAAATCACTTTCTTTTTTTTTTTTTAAATCCTGCTCTAAAACAGTATAAAACATGCATCTTCTTATTTCTCTACTTCATTTGAGGCCTGGAGCTTGAAGTTTGTGTTCTTAGGTATTTTCTCAATGTGCCTTTTACATGTACTTTTTACGGAGGAGTATTAGGGCCACTGAATAAAAAAAAAAAAGAATTCTGGCTTTAATCTCAGAATTGTAAAATAAAAGTTAGAATTCTAACTTTAATCTCAGAATTGTGAGAACAAGTAATTTCCCACATCCACATCCACGGCCGAGGTGCCCCTGAGCAAGGCACCCGAAACCCCCACCTGCTTCCCGGGTGCCGCACCGTGGCAGCCCACTGCTCATGGGTCAAATGCAAAAACAGAATTTCCCCATGGGGATAAATAGTAGTGTACAAAAAAAGGGTCAGAATTCTGAATTTAATCTCAGAATTCTCACTTTTTTCTTAGAATTCTGAGAAACAGAATTCTGACATTTTTTTTCTCAGAATTCTATTTTTTTTTCTTCAGTGGCCCTAATACTCTCATGTAAGTTTTTATTAGAGCAGGATCAAAAATGGTGGTTTGAATGGATTTCAATGTGCATATTTTTGTGAGCAACGTGAGTATTTTAATCCATATTGTTTAAAATAGTATAAAAATGAAAACTGTTTTAAACCATTTTTAAAAAAATTAAGAACATTCAAAAATGCCCAACCTTACATGTAGCCCGTCATCAATAATGAAATGTGCAATAAATTAAAATCACAAAAATGTGCTAGGGTGCATCAAAGGTTAATAAAAGGTAATATTTCGTAGAAATGTGAGGCATCCGTGCAGTAATTGTTTCCAGGGCAGCTGCTGCAGCAGAAACCAGTCCTCGGCTGCAGAGTCGCTGATTTTCGTCAACACTCGAGAAAACGCGGAAGTCTCTGAAATTCCTCTCAGTATTCTTTTTTTTTTTTTTTTTTATCCTGTGAGGAAGCGTCGTGGCCAGAACTGTCACATGATTGTATGGATATGGATGCGTTTTTCTTACCGGGCTGAGTCGGATGAAAGTTAATATTCCTCTCAAATTTAACGACGCAGATATCGTGGTAAGACGATTGTTTATTCCGACCTCAGCCTGAGCTGCACTTTTACTGCTTGCTACGTAGCTCCGGGAGCTAGCCAGCTGCAAGCTAATGTCACTTTACAAGAATGGAGCTCGTTAATGGAAATAAAAGCTCAATACACGCGAATATGCGCTGTTCTTTACTGCAGCTTTAGTCTCCGTTTACTGCGTTTTGTTTTTTGTTTTTTTCTGGGCTGCAGTTTGTGTAGTCGCCGGGCTAACTTTGTGTTTCTCCTTTCTGGTTGTGAGGGGAGGGGCTTCATCTCCTCCAGCCACGCAGACGGCGGTGTTTGTTCTGTCATGACAGCCATGGAGAGATTAGAGGCTACATCAGAGCTCCAGTCACGGTTGTCATCCTTGTCCTTCTCTTCCTTTCCCGGAATAACATCCAAACAGTGTGACAGCAGACCACCGGACAGGTAACCTGTTGCGTGCATCCGCTATACGGTCTTAAACCGTGTTGTTTCTGTTCTTCTGTCAAAACCATGTAAATGCTCACTTTTTTCCCCCCCTGTAACTTCAGGCTTCAGAATACAAATCTTTCAGAGAGCTTTATCCAATCCAAAAAGAGCAACAGCATGGATGAAACCAAGGACAGCTCAGGACAGCCTTGTGAGGTGGTTTGATTTAGTTTTTTAGTTCAGTTGCAATACTGTGAAGTTCTGATTTATTCCCGATAGCATACGATTTGATTTATTTTTTATTAATTTATTTTTAGGGTGAGGATGAGGCCCCTGCTGAGCTGGCCTTGAGGGAAGGAGATGAGGAGAGCACAGGTGCTGGGAGTGGTCAGCCTTCTGCTGAGATGAAAGGTGAGCACCTGCTGAGTGTGCCATAGTTTTCACAAATCCATCACTAGTGACAAGTGAACATTGGTACATGTGTTAAAAGTACTAAATATGATGATTTTTTTGTTGTTCTTTGGCTTAACCAAGACGGATAAATAACTTTCAGAATTGACATCATTTCTTCCAGCAGCAGCCCAGATGCCACCCCTGCAACCCCCCAATACTTGGACATCTGCTGCATTGAAAGAGCTGAAGGCAAAGCTTAAAACGGAGAAGGATAGCGTGGTGACAGTGTACCGAGGTGACATCATGACAGTTCACGTCCCCACTGTCCCTGAGGCCAAGAAAGTGTGCTGGGAGTTTGCCACAGACGGTTACGACATTGGCTTTGGCATATATTTTGACTGGACTCCTGTGACGAGCAGGTCCATCACAGTGCACATCAGTGAGTCAAGCGATGACGAAGACGAAGAAGAAGAGCTGGAAGGTCAGTTTCCTAATTAAGATTCTAAGTGGCTTAAGTGGGGCTTTTATAGTCGATGATTCTGTAAATTAACTTTTCAGATATGTTGTATCAATAAAACTAGCCACAGTTGAGAGTTGTTTTTTTTTTTTGTTTGCTTCCAGCTGGGGTCCGGGTGGATGTGTTGACTTTGTGGTTTATGTAATTTGCGTTACAGGGCCTGTCAGTAATGGAGACATAGAGAAGGGCTCCAAAAGTCAAACCAACTCCAGCTTGGCTGAAATCCTACCCGTGTATCGTCAGGACAGCCATATGTCCGTCCAGGGCGGGAGCCATGATTTTCCAGGTGAAGGCACTTACCTCCTAAAGTTTGACAACTCGTACTCCCTTTGGCGAAACAAAACTCTCTACTACAGGGTTTACTACAGTGCCTGAGATACCAATTTATTGCTTATGAATGTATAATTTACAGAAGAATATTACTCAAGAACAATTTACTATTTTTGATTTCACACTTGGAGAAAATAAATAAATGATACTTAAGATTAAATGCAGGCATATCTATTTTTTAACACTTTCAGCTTGTGTTATTACATGTTGAATATATGTGAGGCTAAATAACTTTGAAGGCATCATTTGCTCTCAGTGACTTTCTAGCATATATTTAGAAATAAAATTAAAAAAAGATTTAGATATGTGCCATATTCCCATGTATGTACTGTTATTTGATCAAGTGCCCGTCATAAAATATATTCTCTTGACCTGTAACATTTCTATGGTAGCAGGAACACCTGCACCAGGCAGGTGTAGTCTACAGTACAGTAAAGAAATTCCTTCCTTCCTTTTGTTTCTATATGTCAATGCACCTTTCTATTATTGCTCTGTTGCTTTTTTGTGTGTTGTATTTATCATTCAGCCATATAGCATAACTTATTTTTTTTAATATATTGAATCCAATCATGTGATGATGCACAATATAGAATAATTTCTGAGAATCTACTGTCACAATAGTGTGTTGGTTGGAGGTGGTTGAATGTACCAAAGCAAGTGGTAACAGTTTTCCAGAGCGTTCTTTTTATGACACAAATAAAAGCTCTCCCTTATCACATAAAGGTCTCATTATGTAATATTGACTCAATATTTACATTTGCTTTGCCAATGTTTTAATTAGCTGTCTTGAAGGTAGATGCTACGTGGCGCATTTCATCTAAATGTACTTTGTGCACACATCTATGTACGTGAAAATCACAGTTTGTTTTTAAATGCTCTTTGTGCGTTGGACCATCTTCTTTGTATAAAGTCGATGCTTCACTTTCACTTGTGCGCATGTTTCCCAAAGACATCCCAGATCTGGCTGCTAATGTTGTATGCAATGTAAAGCAACTGATTTAAGGCTTCCCATGTTGGCTGCTCTGTACCTTCATTGTAAGTTATGCTGATGACATTTGTTCCTGAAATTTATATTCCACAATAAAGAGAAGGTTCTGTAGTTTTCATTGTCATTGTTTGCCCTGGTAGTTGGTGGACCAAACCTATGATTTGAATGTGAATGGCAGATGACTGTTGGTATATAAAGTACACTTAAAATACTCCTGTCCATACAACTCAGGGTGCTGAAATTTCCTAATAGTCTCACTGCAGATATAGGATTATAGCGCCTAAGTTAGGTCCCTTGTGTTTCCATTAAACTGCGCCATTAGGGGATTGATGTAATTGTTACAGAGGTGCTGATGAAACCTCGTTTTATTTTCAGCTCTCCCTGAAGGACAGCGATAATCCTAAGTCGCATTTAGTTTCACTCATGCTTCACTGGGTTCAAATATATTCTTAAAATCTCTTTATGTGGCACAACTGCAGTCACAACTTTGTTACTCAAAATACATCATTAACTTATATTCTTTAAAACTGAATGCAGCAGTGTTCTGTTATACTATATTTTCAGTTTCTTTGGAGATATCGATCAGACAGAAATGTTTAGCAAAATAAGTGTTTCCTCCTGATCATTCTAGCTAGTACTCTGCAATCTATTAGGTATATATGCATACATCAGAGGTATATATTTTACAGTCTCTACACTGTGATGACAAGGACTTAATTCATGATAAACGTACATATTTAACTTGACTTAACGTGTATAATACTGCCCTTTAAAAATGCACTTATAAATATAATATGTATTGTCAGCAATACATTTCTTAGATTATTTTACTAGCTAATTGTAAAATCATATTAGATAATTTCACCTCACATTCAATACATTGGGAAATTAAGGATTTGGTTAAAACAACCCTAATCTAACCAACAA
>JBAMYA010000015.1:9772329-9790677 GCA_037176975.1 Arrhamphus sclerolepis | reverse complement strand
AATCAAAACAAAAAAGTTTTAACTGCTGTTTTCGTCTTTTTCCCCTTTCTCTTCTACTTAATTTTTAAATTATACTTTTATTCTGCACCCTTAATTTTTTATTTAATTAATTATTGATTATTTATTTTGGATTATTTATATGTTTCATGGAATGATTTTATTTGCCTCTTGTGATTTTTATATAGATGTAAAGCACTTTGAATTACCTTGCGTATGAATTGTGCTCTAGAAATAAACTTGCCTTGCCTTGTCTTATCTCATAGGAATTTATAGTTCCATATCATCCCAACTGAGTATAGTCAGGATGGATTCCTTTATATATAAATATACATATACACACACACACACACACACGTATGATTGTAAGTGTGTAGTGTGTATATACTCACCTGCCTCTAATATGAATATAAGTGACATCCTATTCTTAATCCATAGGGTTCAATATGATGTGGGTCCACCCTTTGCAGCTATAACAGCTTCAGCTCTTCTGGGAACGCTGTCCACAAGGTTTAGGAGTGTGTTTATGGGAATTTCACACCGATGTTGGATGAGAAGGCCTGGCTCTTAGTCTACGCTTCATCCCAAAGGTGTTCTATTGGTTTGAGGTCTGGACTCTGCAGGCCAGTCAAGTTCATCCACCCCAAACTCTCTCATCCATGTGTTTATGGACCTTGCTTTGTGCCCTGGTGCACAGTCATGAGAGGAAGGAGCCATCTCTAAACTGTTCCCACAAAGTCGTGAGCATGGAATTGTCCAAAATCTTTAACTGGAACTAAGGGGCAAAGCCCAGCTCCTGAAAAACAAACCCCACACAATAATCCTCCCAAACTACACTTGGCACAATACAGTCAAGAACCGTTCTCCTGGCAACCTCCAAACCCAGACTCGTCCATCAGATTGCCAGATGGAGAAAGAACCATGATTCCTCATTCCAGAGAACATGTCTCCACTGCTCTAGAGTCCAGTGGCGTGGTGCATTACAACCGTGCATCCAACACTTTGCATTGCACTTGGGGACGCATGCTTTTGGATGCAGCTGCTTGGCCATGGAAGTTTATTCCATGAAGCTCTCTACACACTGTTCTTGAGCTAATCTAAAGGCCACATGACGTTTGGAGGTCTGAAGAGACTGACTGCAGAAAGTTGACAACCTCTGCAGAGGTCCAGGCCAGTTTATGTGACCTACCACCTCGTGGCCGAGTTGCTGTCGTTCCCAATCTCTTCCACTTTGTTATAATATCACTTACAGTTGACTGTGGAATGTTTAGGAGCAAGGACATATCTCAGGTGGCATCCTATCACAGTATCACTCTGGAATTCAATGAGCTCCTGAGAGCAACCCATTCACAAATGTTTGTAGAAACAGTCTGCATGCCTAAGTGCATGTGGCCATGGAAGGGATCTTGATTACTTGGATCGGTGAGTGAATACTGTTGGCAATATAGCGTAGATATGTATGCATGTGTGTGTATGGGCCCTCTTTCTTGTCATCTCAGACCCTCATGTGGTCAAGGTTAGGTGCCCTCAATGAGTCTAGTTCTGCTGGAGTTCTGAAAATTCAGTGCATTCTGGTTACTTTGGACTCCACTGCAATGAATTGGATTATAAATTGTACTATAGTTTATTCAATTGGATTATATTTGGCTTTATAAATTTTGAGTTTTCTGTGTGAAGTGCCTTGATATGACTTTGCTGTCAATAGGTGTCATACAAGTGATACAAATTAAGTCAATTTAACGGAAGTGAATCCTTACATAAAGAGAGATAATTTTTGGCATAATTTGGGGTCCATGTTTATTTAATAGTTTTTACAAAATAAACATTTTTTTGTTTAATGTGAAGAGACTGTTTACAGCTACAAAAGGAAGATTAAAGTTGTAATTTTGTGTTTAGAAAACTAAATATTTGGACAGCGAACATGTTAGCATACAGGCTACATGTAGCTACATATTTCCCTGCCATACTTAACGTGTCATCTTCAATGTTCACTTTATGCTTTATATAAAAGTGCAGCTCTAATAAAATAATATTTTTCACCTTTCCTATCAGGGGTTATATCGCAGAACTTCACTCACAGTTCATTGTGGACTTATAATTTTACATAAACTCTATAGTCAACGATAAAAAGTAGCGCGCGCGCATGGATCCCGAATTAATTGCTCTTCGCTCACACGTGCGCATCGTTACAGACGCCTCGAGCTGGATTCAGCCAACAACACGTTACAGTCGGAGCACTAAAGTCACACCAAAGCTGCTTGAACTTCACACTTACGTATCCAGACGAAATGGGAAAGATGAATTTCTATGTCCTCTGGTCTCTGCGTGACGCTCCAAGACAGTTTATCAGGTAGCCTCCGCCTCGAAAACCTTCACGCAGCTGTTTTCACAGTGAAGCATCGTTCACCCTCATGTTCTTGGCTCTGCAGCAAATCTAACCGAAGGTACTTTCAAGTCCACGTCCCTCTGCCTCTTCCCAAGCAGCTGGTCATCTTTGGTCTGGGAGAATGGGCCTGCAAGGAGGCCGCGCTGTCAGCCGAAGTTGTGGTTGGTGAAGCGGCAGAAGCACAGAAAGTAGGAACTCTGTCCTCACAAGTGAAGTAAGTAGATGAAGCAGAGGGGAAAGAAAAATAAGATTGTTTAAACGAGGAACCTGCCGAGTTAAGCTGTAAATCAGGTGTCTAATCTGGGAAGGTGACTGGAGAAATGACATTCTGACAGTGGCTGCAGAGAGGGGAAGGAGAGGAGTCTATGGCAAGATTGTGCTAAAAGTCTGCAGCGAGGTATGAAGACTTCAGTAGGTTTAAATCTTTGATGCACCCAAGCACTTTTTCTTGGCCACATTTCATTCTTAATGTGTACATAATATTGATATCTGCAAGATTGTGCATTTATTAATGTTGCCAATATTTTTCATGCACTTTTCATCATCAGCAAAACTGAAATGCATTGTAGACCTATTGCACATTCATCTATTCAAATCAATATTTTTAAACCAGCATGAAGGATGGATCAAAACAAGTGATTTTTATCCCCCCCTTTCATTCCTTCCTTCAGGAAGACGCTGGGGTCCTCAGCAGTACCCCTTTGGTCCAGAGAAAATGTCTGTTTCCACAGCAGCACAGTCTGACAGATCTCTCTGGCACATTGCACCAAAGTGCTGAAAATGAAACGGTGACATAAATGAGGTTTAGTGTTTTTACTTTGGTTTGGATGTGTCACAGTGCTTCAGGTAACACAGATCCTTACAGGTGACCTTCAACTCCTCACACCTGGCGGAAAGTGTTTGTTTTGCTGAGATCCAGGTCAACAAAATTGATACCAGCGACTCTTCCCTTCCCAGACTTTGGCCCACGGTGAGTCTCGTGCTCAGGAGTACTGTTAATGTCTGCATGCCAATAAAGTAATGGTCGATCTGTGATGTGCTCTGAAGGGTAGGACACCCAGACGTACAGTCATTAGCAGGGGAGGCTGCTTGACGTGGAGTTCAGAGGATGTGGACAGTGTGACAGAAGACACGGAGAAGGTTTCTACCCCTGTGAAACGGAGGCTTTCCAGGATGAGCAGCCAGGAGGAAATTAGTGTGCAGATTAAACATGAGCACAGAGAAGGTCAGTCACAAACCTTGCAGCCATTGTGCTGACCACACAAAACAGGAGTGTTAAAGATTATGATTTAGTTTCAGTCTGTCCATCAAAGCGTTGGAGCCATACTATGTGTCTGAGTGACGCTGATACAGCCATCCTCTTCGGAGGGGAAACCTCAGATCAAGACCACTGCAAGGATTCTCTGTGGAAACTTGAGTTAGGTGGGTGGAGAGTTTGTATGGTGACGTATTTGTCTGTATCCATTAAGCATGTCTACTTGTTTGATTAAAATTACGGTGCTAACTTATAGCTCCAGAGTAATTAAGACAAACCAAGAATCCCTGAATTCTCAGTTAGAACCTGGCCTCTTTTCAGATAGTGACTTCTGGTTCCCAATGAACTCCTGCACTTCTGGACCTGTGCCACCATGTGCCCGAGGACACACTGCAACCTATGACCCAGACTCTAAGACGGTCTATGTGTACGGTGGCCTGAGGGAGGGTCAGCGCTACAGCGAGCTCTACGTCCTCAATACTCTGACCTGGAAGTGGAAGATTGTCACTGTGGGTTTATTGGGAGTTACACACATACATATCTATTCCCTGTTAAATCATATGGGTGATTATATGAAATGCTCTTATTTTTTTTCTCCCCTCCTTTAAGGCTAAAGGAAATGTGCCAAATTTGGCACATCACTCTGCTGTTTTTTACAAGAAAGAACTCTTTGTCTTTGGAGGAGTTCAACCAAGTACTTTCTCAGAGGATAAAACCTGCAGCAATGCACTATACATCTTCAACCCAGAGTATGGACTCTGGTACCAACCCATTGTGGAGGGCAACAAGCCTCTGCCTCGCTTTGGGTCAGCCTCGTTTACAAAATCACGTCATTTACCCAAACCTGAGTTATGTGTAAAACCTTCTTTATTTTCCTTTTTGAAACACTTACTCTGTGCTCATTAACAGGCACTCGGCCACACTTATCTCTCAGAAGTTGATAATATTTGGTGGGCGGAAGACGGCTGCTTACCTTAATGATCTCCATGTTTTAGATCTGGGTAAGGAGACACAACCATTGCTGTTGGTGAGCCTGTTCTGCTCAGATTTGCACTGATTTGTTAAACTGTCCTCTCTGAGTAAAGGATTCATGGAGTACACAGCTGTGAAGTGTGCAAACATGCCTCCGCTGCCCCGAGGGTGAGTACAGAACTAATCAGCCCTCATAAATGTCATTGCTGTACTCATCTGGTTCCAGTATTTTTGGTGTCTTTGCAAAAGGGGGAAAAAAGGGGGGGCTAGTGCATTAACAAAAAAAAAACACAGGTTAATAAAATCTCTTGCATGTAAATGGACAGGTTTCATGCAGCACTTCCACTTGATGACAACAGGATTTTGATCAGTGGAGGTTGCAGTGCAATTGGAGCTCTGCAGGATATACATGTATTTAACACAGGTGGGTTCTCATACCTTTTTATTTGTGTACATCTGGATATGGAATCCTAAAATTACAAATTTATCCAGTCTGGACTGTGTTTGTTCAGTAAGAAAGACAATGTTGTGCTCGGTTTCTCACAGATACCAGTATGTGGAGTTCAGTGGCGTCTCCACAGCTTTGCTCTAAGCCTCGGGCTGGACACAGCATGATAAAATTGCGCAGTGTCATCCTAACAGATGCTGAGAAGCAAGGACAGGTTGAGAACCCAAAAATCCAGTGTACCTTGCTGGTGTTCGGTGGTTCTGATTGCTGTGGCTCCTACTACAATGACACTGTTAAGTGCACTGTGGAGATTTGTGGTGACAAGTGATTTTATTTAAACTGCAGTAAATGCTGTGACCTGATGTGATGGAAAAGTGCCTTTTCCTCAGCTCGGCTTGAGTCTTACATAATCATCCTTACTCTCACCACACAGGCAGTTTGCTGCAAGCAGTGATCTTTGGAGGCTTGTACTTTGCATAACAAATCTGTGGTCTGCATGTTTCTGCACATTATGCCCTTTTATTTATTCTCTGAGTGTTAAATTCTGGGCTGATGGGAAAAACCTGATTTTGATATTTAAAAAAAATTCTAATAAACACTCAGTCTGCTTGTTAATTAAAATTATTACACTGATGAACATATTGCTTCCAAAGAACTTTATTCAATGTTGCTGAATCATTGTCATACATGTAATCCATTTCTTGGCTTATTTTACATGCTACATGCATGTTTTTATGCACGGAGATCAGCAGGTGTATCAGGTTGTCGAGATGGGTGACTCACATTGAAAGCTTCAACCTCAAGTAAGGTCTCATTCAACCTTTTGATAGTTGGATACTTTCCAACGTCGACTTTAAACCTACAAATATGTGTAGAGTTTGTGAAGCTTGGGATATACAAAGGTGAATTTCATGTAAACAAAAACGGTAAAAAGAGGATAACATGGTGCAATTGAATACAGGCTGTCATTAAAAATAATAGTTTGAATCCTAAGATTTTAAGTTGTTAGAAATTTCACATTACATACCTCTCTGCATTGTAGACTTGTGGGACCAGACAGATGTCTGCCATGGAAATCTAATAAGAAAGCAGCATGAAGAATGAAATCTCTTTTGCACCTCCACCTTTTTATTTTTCTTGAACTGATATCCAGCTCTTACCTCATCACCTACACAGTATTTTCCTGAAGTCTGCTTCAGAATTGGCTCCAGAGCTGGAGGAGGAAGAAAAAAAGCGCTCAGATCCTTAACGGGATTTGACTGATTTGTCCTGATCAGGACAGCAAGGATAGGCTTCCACATACCTTGAAAACCACGATCAATGAAGTGCTGAGCCCACTGCACCTTTTCTGCTCCAATTTTCTGGAGCACATACAAATTCTGGAACATCCACATAAATTATTTCGCTGATGTTTATGGAACAGTCACTAACTTCCTTCAGCTTCCTGCTCACCTGCAAAGGTTGTATCCCCGCTGCAATGAGGTCACTTATCATCCGAACCTGACCCCGTGCCTTTGGGTCCGTAGGAAGAAGACGAGGTCCGGGTCTGGTCTCATCGATATACTGGATCACTGCCAGCTATGAGCAAAATAACATTTTCAGTAGTATTTAAGTGGAAGTAAATTACAATTTATAAGGGTGAAATGGATGGAGTGCTCGGACTTACTGATTGAGAGAGGGTGATGCCATCTATCTCGAGTGCAGGCACCTGCTGCATGGGGTTTAATTTTTTGTACTGTTCTGTAAGCTTAAGCAAACAGAACCTTAGTCAATTACATTTCTTAAAAGTGCATTTTTATCCACTGATTTTAAACATATTTTCATATAATCCTTAAAAAGAAAGGAGAATGTAAAATGTCAAAGATGCGCCGAATAGCAAATCATTTAAAGTTATTTATATTGGTGACAGGGTTGCACTGCAGGCAGGCCATATTAGCACCTGGACCCTTACTAAAGTGATACTTTTTGCAAATAATTGTGATTTAGCATTAAACTGGTGTTTAAAATAAGCAAAACCACAGGAATTTTAAGGGGAAAAAATGAATTCTAATTGATGAATGTTAACCTCAAAGCTTTAGAATTAATGAGTACACAGATGTGCAATAAACCATTAACACACTGAGAGCAAGTCCTCTGTCTCTCAGGATGTGGTGTCTGTATTACTAATTCAAGTTTTCCACCACACTTTTGCACATCTTCACGTTTTGTGGCTTTTTTTTTTCTATTTATCACTTCTTCACAATGGCAGTTTCATTGTGTAATGTTGTTAAAACCTGTAATCTTTAGCAAATTATGTGATGTTTTTTCAAGGGCTTTCCTAACTACATGCAATCGTTTATATCCTTGAATTTTGTTTTTAATTAAGAGCTGCCCTAGAGGCAGGAAATCTGAAAAGGAAGGACTGAATGCCAATACTGAATAGCTTTCTGCTTTTTATTCAGCGGTTTCTCCAGATTCTGTTTTAATTCTGCTTTGAAGCATGCATAATGTAATATCAATATTTGCAAATCCATGACACAGATTCATTTGATGAAACATTCTTCTGTGTAGTCTTGCAAAGTGGTGAACCCATTCCTACTTTTACTTCTGAAAGATTTTTTTTTTTTTTTTAAATAAAACATCAAGGCCTGTTCACCAATTATCAGAATTACATTTTTCAGTTTGAACATTAGATATGTTCCTTTTGTTCTTATTTTCTGGACCTGAGATTATTTCAAAGGCATGTTTGTATTCCCAAAAATAAGTCCTGATGTACTATCTTTTTTTCTTTTCTTCATGTGGACCATGTGTAGATGTACACTATACCTGCTGACCTCCGTCTTTGATTAGATTGACTGGAACCTGGTCATACTCGATGCCTTTCAGAGCAAAAGCTGAACACAGAGAGTAAATTATTAACATGGAGTTAAAATGACTTGCATAACAGCTATGAAGTGCAACCTTATGGAATAACTTACCAATGCGAACCCTCCAGGAGCAGGAACTTCTGAAGTAACTATGAAGTACAGGCTAAACAGAGTTTTAAAAAAGAGAGAGAGGAAATGGTAATAAGTCAGCTTGAAGATGAGCAATATTCCTTCAAAACGTATACATCTTAGTTCACCTTGGTTTGGGTTGCCATAGCTGTCTCCCGATTTTCCTAAACTAGAGTGAATCAAACCTCCCAAATAGTTTTCCCCAACTTCCCATCACCCTCCAGCAGCCAATAGGACGAGCTCCTTAACCCCCTCCTACATGCTCTTTGGTCTTGACTAAGCAGTATTTTGGGGCCGCATGTGGTTTACATTACGTCTTTTTTTCTTTTCTTTTTTAAACATACTTAAGAGGAGACAGTTAAAGTCGGTACAGTACCTTTCCAAGGCAAACTACCGAGAAGTGCATTGTTGTGGCCGTTAATCACTTAATTTCAGGATATAATGCACGTTTTGCTCAGAGAGTTGTAGACCATATTTTGCACATTTCAGTCCAACGTTTTGGCCTCTAGGATGAGTAAATAATAAGAGAGAGTTCTGAGATTATAACACAGCTGGTCACAGTTCATTCCCAAATTACATAACTTCCTGGTTATTTATTCAACCAATTACAGTCGAGTTACGTAGCTAAGGTGGGACTTGGCTTAATATGTTAGAAGGCCATTGAACAGAGCCGTCATACAAAGAACCAATCATGTTGCGTTATTTATGATAGAGCGCACATGGAGCCTATAGGGAGTCAGCAGTTTTCCTCAGGACCCGCCCACAGGTAATTCATCCCTGTAGGTACCAACCTGAGCGCTGTCTGCTGCTGGGCACCATCTCACCTGGACAGGAGTTGGACATTTTTCCACCATGGCGTCAACAGCGTTAAGATCAGTGTTAAGAACCAAGGTATGCTTTAAAACTAAAAAGCTTTTACACTCCATTGAGTTGGAAATGGCGCAGGCAGGTCAGCTGGCACTGTTTACAAAGTGACTGTCAAGTGCTGTATGTTTTCTTTCTGGATTGTTTAACAGAAATGGTGTAAAGCAACACATTTACAGTCTTGGGTGTGAAATAATTGTTTCCTCTCTTTTAAGATCTTAAAAGCAGTTATGAATGTCTGACCACTGCTTTCTTGCTTTATTAAGTGGTATATAAAAAGTGGAGTAAATTGTGCTATTACTCAGTGTATTTGTTATATTTAAACACACACACACACAAAAAAAAACCTTTACAATGCACCTGCAGTTCACTCCATGCAGTTTGACTTTGTCCCCTTTTCACAACACCACACAAACTGGTTGCTTATTAATCTGGGACACCAGCAAGGTGCAACTGGAAACAACAGGTTATCTGCAGGATTTACAGATAACAAACTTGCATCCATAGCTTAATAAGAGATCTTCAAATAAATTATAGTACTGGATCATTTGACTCCCTGCTGTTTCTTTATCAGGTCCCACTTAAAGTTGGCCATGTGAGCTACTCCTCTTCTTCTGCTGTGGTGAGTGAAAATAGCGTACCCGTAAATGTAATTGTGAAGCTAACTTTTGATGCCAACTGACAGTGAGAAATAATATTATTATATGTCTGCTCACAGCCAACTGTTAAACTTTTGATTGATGGGAAGTTTGTGGAATCTAAGTCTTCAGAATGGCTGGACATTCACAACCCTGTAAGTATTTCACCTTGCACGGACAACTAATCTTTAGCAGACAAGTGACACTTCTTACCACTTTCATGCAGGCCACCAATGAAGTAATCGCTCGTGTGCCCAAAGCAACCCAGGAGGAGATGTTGGCTGCTGTAGACTCCTGCTCCAGAGCATTTCACTCCTGGTCGCAGACCTCCATCTTGACTCGTCAGCAGGTCTTTCTACGCTATCAGCAGCTCATCAAGGACAACATTGTAAGTCAAAGGTCCAGAGGGACTCTGAAACAACTCCAACAAAAAAGAAATGTTTTATCATTTTGTAATAAAAAGTTCAACTTGGTTTTATAATGTCAAGCAGTAGTTCAAAGCTGCTGTTTACATTTGATTTTTAGGATTGAAAATCATATTCAGTCTTAGGTTGAAAAGTCGGGACCAATGTGAATGTCTGTGTCTGTGCTTCAGAAAGAATTAGCCAAGGCCATCACAACTGAGCAAGGCAAGACTCTTGCAGATGCAGAGGGCGATGTTTTCAGAGGACTGCGTAAGTTTATTTGATCCACACATGCACATGGAGCACACAGTCATAATCTTACAACCCATTCATAAAAAAAAAAAAAATAGAAAGATTTATCTACATGTCTCCCTTTGTAAATGTGTCTGAGTTATTATAGCTCTATCTTTGGGGCAAAAAAGGGTCAATTTACTTCACAGACATGTCAAATGGCAAAAACTAATTAAACTAATACTTTCACAATAACTGTATTGTGAAATATTTAATGCATACTGTCAGTCATTTAGTCTACTTTAGTATGAAAACTATTGTTTTCTGTGAAAAGCTTGTGGTTTTTAATCTTAGTTCTTTTTTTTTTTTAATATTTACACTTGGTGTAAGTGAATACAAAATATTGATGAATTTGTCGGCACAAGAGTGTCATTGAAGTTTGAAGGTTATTTATTTAAAATGGAGTCAGTGTATGTTTATGAACATTACGAGAATGTAAATGTTCAAGATTAGCCACAGGGTAATTTCCATCGTTTGTCCCTTGGACACGCTGCTGGTCCCTAAATAAATAAGAATAAAACAACTGTGACAATAAAATGATATACAGAAGTTTTGATAGCAGCTTTGATTTTCTAGCAACTATATATTTTTAAAGGTTTGGAAAATTAGCTCAGAGTTGACAGTTCATGTATTATATTCGCTATTGAGTTCTATGTTTTAGAGGTTTTAAAGGAGAACACATCTTGTCCAAACATTTATTTTAAGTAGGATGGTGTAATCTCCTCTAGAGTCTGCTCTGGTTGACCTGTTTGTATTCTTTTTACTGAATTCTTGCAGTGGAGGTGGAGCTCAACCATGGAAGATTTTATAAACTAAAACAGAATCGGTGTATCAGTATTTTCACAGTTAAGCAGTTCATGTTTTTACAAGATATGACAGTGATGATGCACTTTTGGCTTCTTATCTAAAACTTTCAGAGACTGTTTAAAAACTGTTTCATAAAGATCCTATTGTAATGGCATCTTTGTGTAATCAGTATTTTATGAAGTTTTTCTTTTTTTTAATTCAAAAATAAAAGGCTCAGTAAATTTAGATTTTATTTGTTCAAAATGTTGTAATTTAAAAAAAAAAAAATTCTGACCTAAGGCTTTGTTTAAATAAACTGGCTAAAACATGAATTTTGTAGAAAACTGGCAACTCGAAAATGCTGATCAGATGTTTCTGTTGCTCCGGGCTTGACAGATTAAAAACATTTTAATTACAAATTAACCATGAGCAGACCTTTCATAGCTTGATGAATAAATCCACATTGACTTCATACCATTTCTGCGCAGAGGTGGTGGAGCATGCCTGTAGCATCACCTCCCTGATGCTCGGTGAAACTCTGCCCTCCATCACTAAAGACATGGACAGTTACACCTTCCGTTTGCCGATTGGGGTGTGTGCTGGCATCGCTCCCTTCAACTTCCCCGCCATGATCCCCCTGTGGATGTACCCTATGGGCATGGTGTGTGGCAACACATACTTGCTGAAGCCGTCAGAGCGCGTGCCAAGCTGCTCCATGTTGCTGGCTAAAATGTTGCAGGATGCTGGCGCTCCAGATGGGACACTCAACATCATTCATGGGCAACATGATGGTAAGAGTCCATCTCTGCTGCCTTCTGTCAGTGTCTTCCAGTGTATGACTGAGGTAGTGGTGCTGAAGCATTATGATAGGCCCGGAGAGTTTAGTTTAACATCTATAAACATGTTACAACTTCTTTCATACTGACAGAAATCAACTGACTGGATGCATACAGTATTGAACTATGTATTTGTATTTGGCATATCAGTAGCTCTGGGTGAACCATGGACATTTTTAAAATACGTTCTATAACTGTCTCCCTGTCTCAGCTGTGAACTTCATCTGTGACCATCCAAGCATCAAGGCAATCAGCTTTGTGGGCTCAAATCAAGCTGGGGAGTATATTTATGAGAGGGGCTCTAAAAATGGTAAAAGGGTCCAGTCCAACATGGTGAGTATTTAACAACAAAGCACCAGAAGTCTAATGTCTGAGACCTGCTGTAAATGCCCAGGAGATGGCAGCATTGGCCAACACATTCATTTTTTTTCTTATTCTCCATACAGCTCTATAGATGAGAAAATGTGTTAAACAGATTGCAGTTGCACATCACTGTGGGTCAGACACAGTGTGAATTGTGAATTGTTCTGTATATGATTAAGGTTTTTCCCATTATTTCTCTCCCATTCACTAAATTTAGGTAACAGGTTTACAATATTGAATTATGTCAATCCCTGCTATCCTGTTACTGCTCATGACTAACTGGCTGCTTTGAAAATGTGCAGATCAAACGACCAAAGGCTAACCACTTCTTGTGTACCACAGGGTGCCAAAAACCATGGTGTGGTGATGCCTGATGCAAACAAGGAGAACACTCTGAACCAGCTTGTGGGCGCAGCGTTCGGGGCAGCGGGACAGCGCTGCATGGCTCTGTCCACAGCCATCTTGGTGGGCGAGGCGCGAAGCTGGCTGCCGGAGCTGGTGGAGCGTGCCAAAGCTCTGCGAGTGAATGCAGGTACCACACCCCATCACCCTGCCTTTTACCTCCATCTCTCCTGAGCATGCTCTCCCAAGGGCCTTTGGTTTAGTCATGCTGGGGCCACCCACACCGCCCTAACCTCACCTCTTGCCTGATTCCCTGTTGTAATTTCATTTTGGAGTCCGCAGGGAGTGAGGGCTTGTTGAGTCAGTCATGCTGCAAATTTGTGGCCAAATATGTGGTCTGGACCTAAATGGCGGTTTAGACCATCAAATACTTTGAGAAAGAAGTTAATGTGAGGTAAAATGGAGAATGATTTTTCTCTGTATGTAGTCATAGAGTTAAAATTTGAGTTGTACACAGGAAACCCGCAAGTATCCATTTTGGTGGGAGTGTCCCAGAGTCCTACTTGTCTTGGTTTTTGAGAGCTTGTGGCTAAAATAGAAAAAAAAAAAAAAAAGATGTGAAAGTCATTGCCTTCAAAGTACCATGGCATGTAACATTACACCTGGTTGTTCTTGGGGCCCTGCTAGGAGACCAGCCTGGTGCCGATGTGGGACCTCTAATCTCCCCAGAGGCCAAGAAAAGAGTCTGCAGTCTAATTCAGAGTGGGGTGGACGAGGGAGCAAAGCTGCTCCTGGATGGCCGAAACGTCCAAGTTAAGGGTTACGAGAGTGGCAATTTTGTAGGACCCACCATCATTGGAAATGTCACTGTATGTTGGTTTCTGTCTTTAAGTATGGATGATAATTGTACATGCTATTTGAAATAATTACCAGTAAAAGTGTTCCTTTTGTGTTCTCCCAGCCTAAGATGAAGTGTTACACCGAAGAGATCTTTGGACCTGTGTTGGTTGTTCTTGAGGCCAACACTCTTGATGATGCCGTGGATTTAGTCAACAAGAACCCTTATGGCAACGGCACAGCCATTTTCACCACAAATGGTGCCACAGCACGCAAATACACTCATGAGGTGGACGTGGGCCAGGTGAGTGGCTGCAGCCTCCAAATGTGTTCCTCTGTTTTGGGAGAAAGGAGGCATTCACATCCCTCTGTCATGTCTGTACATGACAGAGCACATTGCATTTTTTTTAATCTTTTTGGAAACTCTTTATATACCCCTATTTATTTTAAAAACAAAAAACAAAAAAAACAACAACAATTAGTTTCCATGTCACGTATCCTTCATTTGCTTCTGACCTAAAATATACACCTTGGGCAACCCCCCTTTCTCTCCACTTCCCAACCCACTACGACTCCATATAGCTACAGCAAATATATGTCTGTTAAATGAAAACAGGGGGGGGCACAGAAAAAACTTTCCAGGTAATGGTCAAGGAGGGGAATTCTCAAATTAAAACTCAAAAGGGATTCCTCTGAACCTGTTTAGCAGTTATGCATAAATATGGGCAGCCTTCACCCTGTTTGTTTGACTGTGGAGCCTAGTTATGCCCTGTGTTTGCTGTTCACATGTCGGGGAATGTTGTGCAGGCCATGTGCTGTACTCCTCCAAACCTCTGTGCAACAAACATCTACTTTTCTCTTTTTTTCCCTCCCCTCCATTCACTTTCACCAAAAGGCCTTAGTGTGTCCAAACTTATTCCTACTGTTTCAAACATTCTAAACCAACCATGCCCCTTCAGCCTTCACAACAAAGTGTTTTATTTAGTTTTTCCTCTCTCTCATAAGAGCATGCTATGGTCTTAAAACAGCAAATATGTAAGCCAAAAGTTTAACTTTGTTTAGTATGATCATGTGGGCTGATTTTCTAAACAGCAAGGCGGCACATCTTTCATCAGCCGCACCTCGCTTAATCTAGCAATTTAGCATCGCGGAACTGTTTTAAAAAAGTTAGCAAAGATAGAAATTTAAAAGGCAAACACTTCTTATGTACAGATTGGAGTGAATGTACCCATTCCTGTGCCACTGCCAATGTTCTCCTTCACTGGATCAAGAGCATCTTTCAGAGGAGACATGAACTTTTATGGAAAACAAGTAAGCATTGAGTAAACACACTTTTAGGCATGGAAACGGGGGTGGGGCTGGTGGCAGATACAGCAAAGTTTTGATTTAAATCTTTTAATTTTTCCTCCTTAGGGCATCCAGTTCTACACTCAGATCAAAACTGTGACCTCACAATGGAAAGCTGAAGATGCCACCTTGAAAAGTCCTGCAGTTACCATGCCAACAATGGGACGCTAAATATTTAATCCTGAAAGAGTTCTGAAGAGAATGAAGCCTTTTTCCATCGACATACAAAACAGACTTCCAGTATACATTCACTGAGAATAGTTCAGATTAGTGTCATACTTCTCCTTGTATAGTCGTTTTACTGGATGTGTATAGTTAGAGGCTCTGTAAATGTCCTTCACTATCTAACTATTTTGACATGTACAGATGTTAATACCTAACACCAGTATTAAAAATTTAGTATCTTTATGTTTTATAATGTAGGTTACAATGACACCACCATCCAATGACTGTTTTATCATATAAAAACCTGTGTTATAAATCCTAACGAATTCTATTCTATATTCTCCCATGCACATTTTCCACACTTGTGATCAGCAATGATTTTTGAGTGGATAGTGACAAGATTCAAACAGGCTTTATATGTAAAAGAAAGCACTGACACACCAAATATGCGTGCATGCTAAAGCATTTTCAGCGGGTACACACACATCTCATATTCACACCATACTCATGAATGACACTCTTTTGGAAGCATGCAAGCCAGATTAATTCAGAGCGCGATGGAGGCTACACTGAGGTCATGTGGTGTCCTCATCCGGCCGACTGTTTGGGGTTGCAGGCAGAATGGTCTCAGGCGCCTGGGGGCTGATGGTCGCCAGGCAGAGCTCCTCTCTAATTCTGGAAGACAGTCATCATTATGCAACACCAAAATGCAACCGTCTTGATAAATCACATGTAGGAACTGACGTTCTCGCAGCCACTGCTTTTTCAGATAAACATGCAATGTGGGACCAATAAATCTACACAGGCTCCTAAATTGCAAGGGTAAGGTACAACTTTTATTCTTGTAGACTCTTTTTGAATCTTACTCTGCAACATTGTTGTCAATGACACTCTTCAGCATCTTGGAGGAGGAGAAAGAAGCACGATCTTGGTGGAGTTTCCTATCAAGAAAAGGCAGAACTGAAGTTAAACAGAGGACATTATATCTTTAAAAATATGTTTTATTGCACACTGGTGAATCTGCAGCCTGCCTAAAAGGTTAATTTGGGTCAACACAATGCTCGCAGATTTGGATGCTGCTATCCGTCTTCACTTGCCAAATGTTCTGTGTAATTCTGCAGGACTTGGTGTCAGACCACTGCTAACATGAGTATATTTCTCTCGCTTGCCTTATCCTGTACACCCAGACCCTGAGCACACTCCTTTCTGAAAATCATGTTACCAGCTGCTCTCTAACCACAAGTGTTCAAAGAACAAAATAAACTGCTAGTGCACGTGAAGAGGGACCAATAGGCTGAAAGAAAATCGACGTGACCAGATGTTTGTTTCCAAGCACACGACTCTGTGGCCAGGCCTATTTTTACTATTGTGCCCAGACTCTTTCTTCATTCTTTTTAAGCAGCTGGATGGAAAAGAAAATTGGTTGAAGGCTAACTTATGTTTTATGGTATCCTATTCTGCTGAGAAACTGGCTGTTTAAAACATTAAAAAGAGGGAGGAGTCAGCAGAGGTTCTGCTTGGACGGACCGCATGGTGTCACTCTTTGTTCTTCAGTTAATTGATCCAGAAGTTTCAATCCATTTTAGACAGATTTTGATGTTTTATCTGGGATTAAGTCTGAGCAAAACAACCAGCAAGGTGACTGTCAAACCCGAGTTACTGGGATTCTTTATTACCTTTCTCTTTCTCCGTTCATTTTTGTAAAGAGAAGTTCGAGGACTTGTTCCCTTTGCTCCCAAGTGAGTTGAACGTCACTGCCTGGAGGATGAGACCTTCAAGCAACAGAATCACACCGATTCATGTATTCGGTATCATTAACATTACGATTACCACAAAGAGATGGATGTACCTCTAAATATGCAGCAAGTAGCTTTAACAAACAAGACATTTTTAAATATAACATTCAACCACAGATCTACAAGTCATGGTACCAAGTCTGAATAGTCAAAATTAGTACTGTGGGGACTTTTATGGAAGGTACGGATGGGTGGGAACTTTATCTTTCCTGCTGTGGCTTCTCTAAATCTTCTATGATATTCCTGCAATCCCTCAGTTTTGTACCTAAGTATGATGGGAGCAATCTGCTTCTTCACATGATCCAGCGCCTCGTGGAAGAACTTTTCTGGTTCTTTGCACTTCTTTACAATAGTGCTCACCAGCTGCTTCATTTTCTGCATCTCCTCCTCTTGTATGACAACAACCTTCTTCAGTCTGTCCAACTGTGCCTGGCTCGTCTGGATGGCAAACAGGTCCATCTTCTCCTTCTTCCTCATTTTTTCAAGGGTTCCAGCCTTTAGCTCCAAGGCCTTTTCTAGCAACGCAACCTTGGCCATGAGTTTAGAAATATTACCATTTACGACCTTCAATGCGCTTGTGCTCTTCTTTATGGTCGACTCAAGCATTTCCTGGGTGAGAAAGCACAAGGCCAGAGTAGTAAAACGGATGGCACACAGTTACCTTTGTTAACCTTGCATTCATTTTCATGCCAAAGCAACAGTTAAATCAGATAATTATTTGTGCTCCAGCATGTACTGCAACAGCCAAAGTGTCAGCAAAGCACATTTACCCTCATGATTTGCTGTCATCATCAGGAATCGGACTAAAATTTATTTGCCTTAACAAATCAGTGCCAGAAAACTGCAAAGGATAAGCCACTGAATTTAAACCCAGACACCAGTGGAAACTCACCACAACCACTGAGGGGCTGGATAGTAGTCTGGGGGTCAGGGGGTGGGGTGGGGGGTAGTGGGACCACAAGCAAAATACACAGGGTCAGCACAAGTAAATAACAGAAGGGGGAAAAAAAACACCTGAAATATATTCTGCACAGATCCAACAAGTGTTTCATAACTTGTCAAAAAAAAAAAAAAAAGACTTTATGGAAGTAAATGGTTTCCATACTCGAACTTTTGCTTTATAGTTACACGAATGTTTACAGTGCTTTGGTTCAAACATACCTTGTCCTGTGCCAATGAGATTTTTTCCTCAGTCACTGAATGTGTAAATTCCTCCAGGTCCTTCTTTAGAGCATTTTTAAGAGCTTTATTTTGGCAATCACGCTCTTTTTGTGTAGCATCTTTTAGCTTCCTAAATTGTAAAGAAGACAAAAGAATCACCAAAAGGTCTGTCTGCAGACCTGAACATATCTTAAGAAGTCTTAATAATGAACTCATTGGGGTTTTAGTTTAACCTTGCATGAGTTAGAGAAAACAAAACTAGATTGCTACGTTTGATGTTTTTGTTCAAAATTCAAAAATCAATTGCTGACATTAAAGACCAAGCTTGCAAGACCACACCAGTATCAATATTGGTGTTTATATGGTGGAGGCCGAGTGCACATCCCATGGCCTCAAAAGTAATAAACATGTCTTTCACACATGCTTTACTCTCTCCTTCCTGTAGGAGTTTCTGGCTGAAGATATGATCTTCAGCCAGAAACTCC
>JBAMYA010000015.1:9733664-9767100 GCA_037176975.1 Arrhamphus sclerolepis | reverse complement strand
CCATCCATCCATCCATCATCTATACCCGCTATTTCCTGTGCAGGGTCACAGGGGTCTGCTGGAGCCCATCCCAGCTCACTTTGGGTGAAAGGCAGGGGTCATAAGAACGTGTACAAGTTATTGAATTCTAATTGATTGGGAGGTGGGGAGTGTGTTCACAGAGTTCATCAATGAACAAAAACCCTGCCCACCAAATGAGGAGGTGCAGACTACCCCATGATTCACTTGATCTAAAACCTTCGGGCAGGTCCGACTCACTATTTTGCTGTCCTAGGCGCAGTAAATACTGGTACCAAGCGTGCTCAGGTCAGCCAGTTCAAGCCAGTTCACTTTCACAATGGAAATTTTTCCATAAGTAGTAAAACATACATGTAATTTGGCACACGGTAGAATTCCAGTTTTTTTGTATGCTATATACCGTGTACTGAATTTTGTCAAAATCAGTACAAACCTGTAGTATAGCATGTGGTTTTAAAAATTTAACACCACAAGGTACAGGAGTACAGTAGAAGCTAATAACCTTTGTACCCTCAAGAGCATTCCCTGCAGCATTTGCTCATGAGGTTTTCTGCTGTTCATCATTCCCTTGTCTTCGAAACATACATGACCACAGAGAGAAAAACAAGCCAAGCAATCCATCATGCAATTTATTGGTCCTATTTTACTTTATTTTACGATTTTATGCACTTAACAGTTTTTGCCTTTTGATTATGCCTTTCCCACTGAACAGCTGTTGTATGACTGCCATCCTGCAATCGAGTAAAAAAGAAGACGTGTGGTATTTGCTTACAGGAGCCACATAAACAGAGGTGGCCATATGCTGAGAAGAGTCCTTGGAGGATGATGCTTTTTTAACATGCCATCCCGACACCACAGGAGGCTTGAAAATTGAACATATTCTTCCTTCTGACTTAGTCTGGGAGCCCATCTGATGAACAAGGGATACAGGAAATGAGGTGAAAGCAGAGAGGCAGCGAGAGATAATGATGACGACTCACATTTTTCTCTGTCACCTTCAGTAGTGTGTTGCTGTTGCTTTCCTGAAACCCAGCACATCTGTTCAAGGGTGTAGGATGATAATGATTACGATCC
Source organism: Arrhamphus sclerolepis (assembly GCA_037176975.1). Lineage (NCBI taxonomy): Eukaryota > Metazoa > Chordata > Actinopteri > Beloniformes > Hemiramphidae > Arrhamphus > Arrhamphus sclerolepis. The sequence continues at coordinate 9,766,008 of JBAMYA010000015.1, read as the reverse complement.
GTAAATTTGTGAAAACTTTTCTATGGATTAATGTATACTGTTATTCAGGAGCATGCTGTTCACCCTGAACACTTCTAACAAAACAACAACATTGCTTGATTCCATTCCTTGACATTAATTTGTGCACTCTTCAAGTATTGGTTTATTCATGAACTCATGTACATGCATGCAGGGCTTGTAGCTGTCTCGATCGTGTAGTATCTGGCAGGGCATTTGTGTTTGAGCAACCAGAAGCAGTTTGAATAAAATCACTGGTTTGTAAGTAGTAGAAGAGTATTAGAAAGTGGAATGTGAGCAAAAGAGAACGCAGGAGATAGCAGCTGGCTAATAGAGGGCTGTGTCTGGAGACATGGGGTAAAAGGTGAAATAAAACTGGAGTAGCCCAGATAAGATGCAAGCTCGTCTATTCCTAATGACAGAATTATTACTCTGCTCCATCTGCCACTCAATCATGACCAGCAAATCAGACACTCTCCAAGCGGCACCAGTATGGTTTGACACTCCCATCTGTGCTCACCACCCAATTAAGAATATAATCAATGCTCAGATGTCAAGGAGATGGAAAGACTTTCTTGGATTTCATCAAGTTCCATGGACCATGTTGTGCCAAGCAGTACTGCTTCAAGCTGAGATCTTTTGATTTTTCACCACTACTGACAAAGGGCAGAACTTTAGAAACAGCATTTCCTTATGCCTCGTGTGCTTTAAAGTGCTATGATGATGAATACATATTTAATTGAAAAAAAGGAAGACTGTAGCAGGAGTCTGGCATCCAGTACCAATACAGCATCATTTGTTTTTACTGCATGTGTTGCATGTGTGAGTGTGTGTTTGTGGCTTTTGTCTATCTGTTTTGGGAAAGAATGTTTTGTGAATATGCATTAGAAAGTTTTATACATTTCTAATTATATCTGGCTTCTTTCCAATTTTTTTTTTTTTTTTTTTTTTTTTTTAGTTCTTTCTTGTCACTTTGACGTAAATGGTGGTTTACCCAGATGCCCATTGCATATTCCACTTTTCTCCCCTCTCTCTGTATATTTTCTGACTTTATTTGTTTTTCTTTCCATGCTTTTTCTCTAAAATCCTTCTTCCTAATCATGGTACCACTGCCTCCTGAATGCCTGACCTGGGCGAGCTTGTGCTGCGAGGGTGGGCTGTAGAGAGTATTTGAATGGTTTGGTATGCAGCAACAGAGTCATTGTGTTTCACTGCAGGGTCCTTTGACTTATCTCTTTAATGGATTATAAGCAAGGGAAAAGAAAAACTCATTGTGGCAGAGAAGGAATGATTGGACTTCATATAAAGAGTGGGCTGGAAATGGACAGCTCCCAGATAAAGAACATATGCTTCCTGTATATTCCCTCTGTTACATTTTATTGAAAGAGGATGACAATGGTAACCACTAGTAAATAAATAATTTAAATATGTAGATTTAATCTTTGCATTCTAATTTGCTAATTTACAGTACTTGTTTTAAAGAGATATGTGTGTATATACTGTAAAATAGCAGCTTGTGCTGGTTGATTATGTAAGCCTGGATACTAGGGATGAGCAAGTATAGGGGCCTAACCTGGAAGTGGGTCTGTTGTCTTGATTAGAAAACTATTTACAGGACAGCATCAGCATTGAGCTTCAGATCAATAGTTTTGATCACAATAGCAAACAAACTATTTACAGAACAAGTTTTGCAACAATGAAAACAACACGTGGTTGCAATTATGAAATGAAATGTAATGAACAAGAGTTTTCATACTCAACATAACTTTCTTTTTTTTTTTTTTACTTTTAATTTTTATAATAAGTGTGATTTTTTCTGTTGTTTCTTTTTTTTTTATCTCTACACCAGGTGTGTGTGTGAATGTGTATGTAGCTTAATTTGTAATATTATTCATATCACTACTACCTAGAAAGTGTCAGACACTCAAAAGTGCTCTATCCGTACCAGATACTCGTTTCAGCTGATTATCCAGGTCAACCCTGCTGGATACGTTGGATTTTTATCTGCAACGACTTCAGCCTGGAAAAGAAAGACTGTCAACCAATAGACAGCATTCACTGATGTCACAACTTCAGCTACTTTGACCCAACATCAGCATTTTGAGGGTGCATTAGGTTATTTACTCATGTTACTGCAGTCATGTGTTCCCAAGTTACTAAATATCAGTTGTCAGAAATGGATGAAAATGACCAAAGAATGACACCCAAACCCAAACCAGAAGGCCGAAGGTGGAAGAAAAGCAAAGAAGTACTTTGAAATGCTTGATATCTAATTTAAATTTCCTTATGTGGAAAAACAGCAGTGATTGATGGAATTGACCAGTATGGAAAGCTATAAAGGAGTGGACACACATTTGATTTTTTGCATTTTTGTTGTTATACCCTGAAACCCACAACTATATTTTTCATGAAAAAAGTGGCTATTTTTTAGAGGAACTGAATGCCTACAAGTCTCAGTTTCTGCATGGCTGGGGGAAGGATTTTAGCTACATTTGGGCTCAGTGTTTGTTTTTCCTTCTACAAAATGCTCCTCCTCCCGTGCTCCAGCGATGCAAAACCAACTGTCCCTGTACTAAGTGAGGATTGGCTTCGTCCTCCATGTTTGTCATCCCCAGATGAGCTGATTTGATGATGACCCATTCATCGGCACCTCTGACCATGTCTGGTGCTACACTTAAAAGGGACCCGGACACCTTAACTCATGGGCAGCTACAGTTTAGGCAGCAGCTCTGTCCTTAGAAACTACATTCAAATCGACTTTTGAAAACTAAATTATGGAAAGAACTTGTGATTAGTGCTTCTGACTTGTTGTGAGTCTGTTGTTTGTATTTGAGATGTTTCTCTTTGGTCACTTTGTTTTTTCTAAGAAAGCTTAGTTTAGTCTTTGGTCTACTTTGCTTTCTGTACTTTAGATTACAAATTCCACTTTTCCATCTGGGCATATTTTATGTTATGTCCTGCTGTCATGAGCAGAGCAGGTCGTAACATAAATGGGGGCTCGTCCAGTAATTTGGAATCTTTCCCGTACCTCTAGTTGAAGTGTTGATTTTTCTGCTACTTAATTTTAAATGGCTTCCTCATTCAGTCTTGAGTGCTTTTTAGCTGCTCCCTCTTTTGATTTCAATGATATTTGCTGCAAACATGATCTGCTGTAGCTCGTGGATCACTTTAAGTTGGAGGTCCCAAGGCAGGGTGTTAAGCTGGAGTTACAGGCTCCTGTGATGACCAGTTGATGGAATGTGGCGTGCTTCGTGTGCCTGATAATTCTGCTGTGTCAGGTCAATGCAGTGAGCCGCCATAAAATGAGGTGCAGATGCTGGGGCGGAGCCGGATTGGACACCTGTCCCTCTTCCTTGGTACGATCCGCTCTCTTCTGGCGCTTCTACTGGCCGAGATGAAGCTCGGTTGAAAATTGGACTGTCACGTGTCCAGATGGAGGCTCAGGAGAAAGCACAGGCTCAGTTGGAGCTCGAGATAAGGAAACTAAAGATCGAGGCTCAGAAAGCTGTGAAGCTGTGTGGGCTTGAGTCAGAGATTCAGGCTCGAGCATCGTCCGTCATGAACCTGAGCTATCATTGTGAGCATGTGAACAGAATGTTTAACCTTGAAGAGCAAACAATCATCCAAGGGGTGTGTGTTTGGTACAGGCAGGGCCTGAAGAAGTGATCAGGCCTCTGTAGGTGAGAAGCTAGACTCAAGTTTTGCAGCAGCAGGCTGTACGCGTTTTAAGAGATACCCGGGAATCCCAGTCTGTCATCCTTGCCAATGCGTTGCCTTTTTCAAAGAACAAGGTGTGTAAATTCTATTCTGTTTTGCACATCAAAATGGGATATGTTCCCAGAGCTCTACACCATGTTCGTATAAAATCTAAACTTACCACTACTTTCTTCCCTATTGCCATTTATCCAGAGTTACCAATAAGCAGCGTCACTATGTTAATGGGAAATTATATTGCTGGCGGTTTAGTGGTTCTGAATTTTATCAGTATTGGTATCTGAACGTGTCAGACGAACCATTAACTATTAAATCTCCAGCTCAAGTCTGACTCCTGGGCTGTATCCAGCCTTTGTAGTTACTCATGCTCAGTCATGCAAAGACCCAGACGTTGTGCTTTCTGATCTGGTGTTGATGTAACCATTTGGTGAGGATGGTGACATTCCCAGTCCTCCTGCTTCCTTTAACATGTGAACACTGGTCAGCAGAGCAACAGGTGGACCCAACAAAGCAACGAAGAACAGCATGTGTACATGACTGAACAAACTATACTTTTGCATAAATGGCCTCCAGATTATACTGAGGGATCAGAGTGGACAGAAGTAAAGGAGATCGTGGTGCCATTTATGTACCCACAGAAGGTGTTATCCTTAGCTCATGAAGGCCAGTGATTGGGGCATTTGGACATAACAAAAACGTGTCAACTACTATTAAAACATTTTTTTCTGGCCTGGAATGAACCACAATGTATCCAGGTTTTGTCGTAGCTGTCCATGTGCCTAATTGGAGGAAAACCAAACCAGCTTATACACCCATGTTACATGTCTGCAACTGAACGATCTTTTGACCATGTTATAGTTGATCTTTGGCAAAAACAAAAAGTGGAAATCAGTTTCTATTCAGCATCATGAGAGCTGCAACCGTTTCCCTGAAGCCATCCCGCAGTGTAAAATCACTGCCACGTCCATTTTTACAGCGCTAACGCAGCTTTTCTCTGTGTTTGGGCGACCAAAAGTCATACTGACTGATCAAGGCTCAAATTTTCAGTCTAACCTCTTTCCACGAGTCGTTCACATCTTGAATGTCAAACATGTTGTCTCTGCTGCTTATCATCCAGTCCCAAGGCGCTCTGGAGTGATGGCACCAGACTCTTAAATCCATGCTGCAAAAGTACTGCTTGAAAACTGATCAAACTGGGTTGAGACAATTCCTTTAGTGGAGTTTGCTTCATGTGAAGCTGTGCAGGAGTCCGTCAGATTCTGTCCAGCAGGACTGGCATTTGGTCAAACCCCCCATGACCTTCTCAGAGGTCTGAAAGGAAGGTTCTTATTTACACTGATCAGGTCCACTCGTGTTTCTGCCGCAGATGTACGACCGTGATTAACGAGTCGTGGGGGGGCTCTGCTGGTCCAAGATTGTCATTTAGACAGACATCATTAGAAGGGGACTGGAAAACACGTTTGTCCAGGATGTGCAGATGATTGTTTTCATCAGCAGGATGTGTCCTGATCGCAGGTTTGTTAAAATTAAGTTCAGGATTTGAGCACGTCAGTATATTTAGCTTGTAACTGTCATCCATAGTATCAGGAGGGCAACATGATTTCTTTCTTTTTCTTTCTTTTCCTTTTTGGGAGGGGCTTGTGTGTGTGTGTGTGTGTGTTGGGGGGGGTGCTTTTCTGTATTTTTGAATGTTTAAAAAAAAAAACTGGACTGAAATCTATATTTTGGTGGCTGTTAATATCTGAGAGGGCTGGGAGTGTTAACGTTATTTATATACTTTTCTTGGTGTAAAATGATGCTGTATTGTCTTTTGGATTTTTTTTGTTTTGTTTTGTTTTTTTAACTAATGGTTTTGCACAACACCCCACAGTTGTAGACCTGCACACTGATGTTAAATTGTTTCTTAGAGTTAGCCGTATGTTGCTAGTGCCAAGAGGGTTATGTCTGAAATTGTACTGAGCCCTAACTGAGAAGATTTGACCCTTTGAATATTTTACGTCTATAGGCAAAATGTTGTTTACATCCTGTGCTGCTTAGGGATACATCTAACTTCCTTAACCATTCTATTTGTTTGTAAATTAACTGCTTTGGGTTGTCTTGTTTTATTTTAATCTTCCTGTTTCTCTCTTAAATGTGTAAATGTAAATGGTTTTCTGCTTACCAGAAGACACGGCGCTTCGATGTCTCGTTCATGAACGCTGCTAAGATGTAGACTTTTCAGTGCTGTTTTACTGGCTGCCATGTATATTTCTTTATTTATACACTCTGCACAAGCGTTCCCTGACAGGTGTTACATTTTTAACGCAGGGAAGACGTTGCTGAACCTGCCATTGAGGTTGTTAACATGTAAATGTTCCTTTCTTTGAATTGTGTAAGAAACACAAATACCCTCACAGGCCACTTCCTTAGATGCAACACAAATAGCTAATCAGCCAATCACATACATTTAGGCATGTAGGCGTGCTGAGGTTCAAACAGGGCATGAGAATGAGGGAGAAAGGGCATTTAAGTGGCTTTGAACTGGTTGTTGGAGCTCTACAGACTGGTTTGATTATTTCAGAAACTGCTGATCTTCTGTAATTTTTACACACAACCATCTTTTGTGTTTACAGAGTATTCAAAAGAATTTTAAAAAAAAGTAAATATCCACTGAGTGTCAGTCGTGCAGGCAGAAGGGCCTCTTTGACGTCAGAGGAGAATGGGCAGACTGGTTTGTGACGATGGAAAGTTAACACAAGAGCAGCCCTCGTTCCAACCAAGGTATGAAGAATACCATCTTTTGATGGGCTCACCATGTGGAAGCTTAAAGCAGATGTGCAACAGCAGCAAAGGACCACTGCCTCCACTCCTGTCGGCTGAAAACCGAAAACTGAGGCTGCAGTTAGCTCAGGATCACTGAAATTAAACAACAGAAGACTGAAAAGAACGCTGCCTGGTCTGATGAGTCTGACTTTCAGCTGCAACATTCAAATACTGGGATCAGACAACATGGAAGCATGGATGCTTTCTGCCTTGTTCCAGTGGCCCAGGTGCTGGTGGGGATTTTCACTGTACTCCAGTGGTCTCTAAAGTCACCAGATCTCAATCCAGTTTGGGATGTGATGAGATGAGATGGGAGATTCACATTACGGATATGCAGCCGACGAATCGGCAGCAGCTGCATGACGCTGTCACGTCAGTGGGGACCGAAATGTATCCGACACCTTGCTGAAAGTATGCCGAGAAGAATTAAGGCAGTTCTGAAAGCAAAACAGTGCCCAAGCAAGGTGTACCTTACTGAGTATGTGTATATAAATATATATACATATATATTCCTGTTATTCAAAGCAAACAAGATAATATTAATTAAAGACAGTTTAAAGATGGGACTCTCGTATTTCAGCATTGTTAAGCCTGTGAATTGCTCTCTGTAGTGTGTACCTCGGACAGATGTTACCTAATGATGCTTGTTCACCAGCAACAGCAGAGGTCCACTGTGGTGATCTTTCTTTTCCATCGACTGGATGATTTGCAAGTTTGGCTCGGTCTGAGAACTAAGGCCTAGAGTTTGCTAATGATTTGTTTCATTGTGGGTTTTCCAGATTTATCTCCGTCCCCTCTTTGTGAAGTTCTCGTCTCGTTGAGGTTGTTTTGTGAGCTGAGTACAGTTGGAGATGAAAGATTCAGTTCAGGTCTGCCAAACAGTTCTCTGTGTGTTCCATAAGTACTCCAGAGGAAAAAAAAGCATTTGTGTGAGCAATACCCTTCGGGGGTTGCACCAAATGAAAATGCTTTTTTTTCTAAACCCTCCACACCTCACTCAAGAAGTGTTTGCTTGTTTTCTGTTACTATTTGCTCTATCTCTCTCTTTCACTCTCTTTCTCTTTTATTTTCTTTTTCTTTTTCTTTTTTACCTTTGGTTTGAACTCTGACATCCAATCTGCCCCAGGATGTCTGTCACAAACTGCAGTCCAACGTTGTGACAATGCTTTCTTTCTTCCCGTGCCTTTTATGACCTTCTTTTCTTGTTCTTTCTGTTCTTTTTTTTCTGATTTTTTTCCCTTTCAAGGTCTGGCGCACCTGACGTTAAACGACCAAGGTATGGGTTCATTGCTTTTTTTTTTTCTTTTTGGTTTAGGTTTTTTTTCCAACTTCTTTTAAAGAGGAATTGAGCCTGTTTGCTCCCAGTCACTCAGAACTACTGCTCTCCTGTACAGTTTTCTCCTCTGCTTTTTACCTTCCCTTTGTGCCATATCAATCCATTTATTCTCTTCAAATCCCCACACACTTGCAGACTTCTCATCTTTTCCTGTTGCTTCCCCCATCTTTATCATTTCCACCTCTCCATCATATTGGTTTCACCTCGTGCTCCTCCTCCTCCTCCCTGCTGACATATCTTTGTGCTTTTCTGTGACCTCCACCAACGTGTGTTCCACTCTTTGTCCTGTCCTATGGCTCACGTCCTGGACCTCACATCTGACTACCTTTGACCCCAATGACCTCACCTCGGGGCTGAAGGTAACGTTTCTCTGCTACCCCTTCAGCTCGGGTTTAAATTCCAACAAAAACAGGACGATGCCCAAATAAAAGACCAGATTCTACTGGAAATGTGTTTGTTGGTCAATGTTATGACAGCATAATGTGTTCAGGCTTCCATTTACTGACACTTCAACATGGAAGTGTTGTTGAATGCACAGAGTTCCTCATCACCACTCTGCTGACATTCCCATTGTTTGGCAATCAGATTTTTTATTTATTTTTTAAATTTATGTGCAACAGTTTTAATTCTGCTAAATGTTAAATGACATGTGCTTTTCTGCTTTGTATTGGAATGTCTGTCTTTACAAATGTGTTTACACTGACATAAAACACTGTGTTGTTGTTTTCTGTGTATTTACAGCACACAAACATGCCACTCTACACTCCTTTCCTGTGCCCTAAATCTAATTTTGATCAATTTTTAGAAAAAGAAGGGCCTTTAGTTTATCCATGAATAACAGCTTTTATATGCATTTTAAACAATACACCATGTATTAAATTGTTCTGCTCGTTCTCTGCCCTTTGCCTCTGGCTTCCCAGTGAGGAGTGTTCATTGAACATTTAGGCAGATTTCTCAAGAGGGAAGTGAACATGTTCTGACCTTTACTTGGAATGGGAGAGCTCCCTTTCTTCTTTTATTATATTGTTATACTTCTCACAAGTGCTAAAAGGAAAACCCCTATTGATAATCATCATCAGTCATTTTTTTTGCAATTACAGTACTGTTGCTGCTTTTTTTTACTTTAACATAGGCGTCATGGGAAAGAAAATGTGTTCTTTATATTTATCCAAGCCCCTGTGACTAAATATCTGAGAAAGATTGAATGTAAAGACTTGAAGCTGCAATACAAGAGGTCAGACAACAAGCTGCAGGTCACGGTGAACAACCCAAAAACAGGATATCACAATTAATTCAGGCATAAGCTCAAAGATTACAGATGCTTCTGGAAAAGTCCGGGAGAATAACAGTATCTGATTGACACACCTTGTAGATGAAGCAGGGTATCTTGTCTCCTCTCAGGCCGGAGCCTGAAACTCGATTATGCATAGATTTCTCTCTGTTCATGAGGACCCCTCAGTGATCATTATAACACCGTATCTATGTTCTCATTATTTCCTTCACAATACGTTTCCTGTTAAATTAATATTTAGTCAGATACTGAAGAAACAAGAGAGGAAAAACATAAAGTTTAATATCAGAAACACTGTGTTGAACCATGCTACGTTCATTTATGGTCAGTCCTTGAGAACATTGATGTGGAAATACAGTATCCTTAGTTTCTACCATTTATAGTTCAGTCAAGTAAGGCAGATTTCATTAAAAATAATTTCCGGTATAATTATTATGCAAAGAAAACACTTTGAATGAAGAAGTATAAATTTTGTGAGAGAAATATAATCCTTCTCTTGTGATGTGATGAACCTTTTTTAAGAAAAAAAATGAGTTGACGAAGTACAGAAAGTACTGTTTGGTAAGAATAAAGAACCTTAAAAATATGGAAATGTAGTATATTGTTAATTAATTCATAATTCATGGGAAATACCATATCTAAATGATTGGTATGTACCACATCCAAACCATCATTGCACTGCTGTCTTTCTTTAATATATACATGGAAGTCAATAAAAGTTTAAATTTAACAAAGCTGTATCTGGCACTGAACACCTTAAACCATTGAGCATTACATTTACTTGGGTATTTTTTATGTATCTGCACTATTTTGTATATATTTATGGTTTAAATAAAGAAGGCCTAGTCTGCCCAAGTTCCAAACAGCATCACTGGAGAAACAAGGTCTTGAAGAGGTGCCAGACCACAGACCACCATACCCGTACCACACCATCTTATTGATAAAGCGCTTTCACGCAACCAAGGCTGAGACAAGGAGTATGATTTAAAACATAATCCTCAGCTGTGAAATATGAAAAAGAGATTTTAAAACACACACACACTGATGTACTTCCTTACATTTATTTGCAATTCTCTTTTTAATCTCTTCCACCACTTATATTATATATCTTACCCTTTGTATACAGGAAACATGTTTTCAACTTAGTTAGACTGATCTTAGGCTGAATGGAAAGGTGCACAATTTTGTTGTACTCCTGTATAATGACAGTAAGATTCTGATTCTTAAACAGCCCCCCCATTGAAATAAAAACCAAAGTATCAATAAAAAATGGGCACAACATTGTGAAGCACACATGAGATATTAGGACTTTATATTTGGTAGACCGTCACCCTCATCACTGGCTTGAAAGTAATCATTTATAATCACCACAGCATCTGCAATAAACGAAAGAAAAAAGTACAAAGGAAAATGTTTGAGATCAAGAGAATAATACCATAATGCCATAATTATAACTTAATTTGACAACATATAATATTATATAATTATCATAATGGCAAAATACAGCATCCATCCATCATCTATACCCGCTATGTCCTGTTCAGGGTCACGGGGGTCTGCTGGAGCCTAACCCAGCTTACTTCGGGCGAAAGGCAGGGGTCCACCTGGACAGGTCTCCAGTCCATCGCAGGGCCACATACAGAGAACCATTCACACTCTCATTCACACCTAAGGGCAATTTAGGAACACCAATTAACCTATCAAGCATGTCTTTGGACTGTGGGAGGAAGCCGGAGTACCTGGTGAGAACCCACGCAAGCACGGGGAGATCATGCAAACTCCACACAGAAAGGCCCCTTGTGGGGCTTGAACCAGGAACCTTTTTGCTGTGAGGCAACAGTGCTGACCACCAAGCCACCGTGCTGCCCGCTTCTCAATTTCTCTTGTGTAAATAAAGGGTCAATTAATGAATTGATAAACCAGTCTCTTTAGAAGATCACATAGGTGGATGTTCTCTTGAAAAAAATCTTCATACGGACATCGAATGACTATAGTTGTCACTTTTTTTGTAATTGCGCCCTTCTCAAACTGGAAACTATTAGGATGTTTGTGCATTATCTCCTCCCACAGGATGACATGAGATACACTTGGCTCCTGTTTGCAGTATTGTCCCTGTTGTCCTGAAAAGAACCATATGTTTTTCACAGCCATCCCTGGTTGTTGTGTGTTTAAGCGATGGGAAAACCGCTAAGATGAGTGTTAATGCAGTTTGGCTACATCTTTTGAGAAGTTCAGCCAAGAGCAACAATGTAAAGGCAGGTCTTAAATTTAAGCTGAAAACCGCTGAATTTTCTCCGGTGTCTTGTTCTGCTTTGTGCATACAGGAGGCTGAGTGTCCAGATCTGATTGATGACTGATATTTATCTAACAAGAAAGAGAGAGAAAAAAAAGGTAGTGTAGGGTGTAGCTACTGTAAACTCAATCATATAGGGTTACTCTGTGCTCTGGCATCACAACGAGAGTTTGAAGACTAAATTTAAAGGTAATTACTATGACAGTGAGGAGAGAAAACTGAAATAACCCAGACTTTTTCAAAGCTGTCATTATCATTGGAATTGTAATGACAAGGTTTGGGTCTCTTCAATGGACTTGTTGGGGTAGGACACCCACAAACATGGCATTCCTGAGGGCAACATTGCAGCATATTAATGATATATTGCACAGTGCAGATTACAAAGCTGGGGTCCTTTCTTGTGCTTTTACGGTTTCAGTTAACTTAAAACAAAATACCAAACCTTGAATTGAAACTAAGTCTTGTTTAACACTGTGTTTGTAATGTGCTGTGTCATGCCTCAGACAAGCATGGTCGCCTACACCGGGTTTACAGAGTAACGGCGCATGTTTGAACACCTTAACATGATTTGGTTACTTACAAATTCTCCAGTAGATGCATATATTTATCTATATGTATTTATGTATTTATATCCTTCATTTTTCTTTTGTAAAATCCTATATTCACACAAAATAGTATTCTGCATTGCAATATCATCATATTTTTTACAAAATTGACATTCCTATTGCATCACTATAAGTTTTAAAAATAAATGTAGGTCTGTGCATGTTGGAGGCTAAATCATTGTATGATTCATGGCAGAAGCACCAACTATACTAAATGGATTACTGCTGTCCGATATAAAAGTTAATTGCAAAATTACATACAGGATCTGTCTGAGCATACATCAAAAGTGGTTTGAAGTTAACACACACGGCAATTCAGAAATGAGACATTTCAAAACAAGATAAATTTGTATCAGGTTTTATTAATGTCACATCTCTCTAATAAAAACCAAGACATCTATGGGTAGAAGTTAGTGAGAGGTCCTGCACATATACACTTTGATAGGGGCGAACGACCATTCTGGTAAGCCACAAGATTGAAGAAAGTAGCCACAGTATTTAGAAAAAAAGGAAGGAGGAAAGAAAGTCCAATATTTTTAGTCCAAATTACAGTGTTGGAACAGTGCTTTGCACAGTTGAGTGTCCTGGGAGTGGAATGGCATGATGGGTGAACACTGGTGCCAAGCCCCACCCTCCCCACATTGTGTTCACCGTGGATATCCTGCACTTTCCTGTGCCCATCGAAAAGGACCTTTGCTCCTCCCCTTACCCTCTGCCTGAGCGAGCCAGCATCTCGGTTTCTGCCACAATTTTTGCATGAGATGAATCGGAGGGTTGAGAAAGGGTCAGTTCTCCAGGGATGGCAAAGTTGCCATCTTTTAGAGCACTCTGTCCTCTTTCTACAGGTACAAAGTGGGTGAAAAATATCGCAGCAGGGTACAAATCAGAGGTTCATGTGAGGTCTTTGGAGTCTATGTCTCTGTTCTGTACCGCTGTGGGATATCCTGGGTGATTTTGCGTCTTGCACCATAAACCAGTGACTCAGAATGAGAAAGCATTAGCTGATACACCACAGTACAGTACAATATGGGTTTGATGCCACAACAAACTTCCACCAAAAGCACAGAAACAGCTACTTATGCTTTTCATGCATTCTCATGTGAAATGTCCTGTGCAGCTCAAATATTTTTCCCTTGGAAAGCCTGTGGTTAACACAAAGATGAGTGGGAGTGAGATGATTGCGAACATTCTTTTAACTTTTATGCCAGCTGGAGTGCAGGTTGCATTTGCATTTTTTAAGGTTGATGAAACAGCTGCAGTGGATTTTATGCGGTCATTATTGCAGAATACTGAAGAGAATGTTGATTTATTTTGATTTTATTTTTTGATTTTATTTTATTTTTTCAGGTTCATTCAAGCTGCTCAACATGATTTAGTAGTAGCTGTATGATAGTCACTGAATGAGTGTTCAGTTTGCCATCTGCAATATTCATTTTAGGGTAAATCATTGTCATCTTCACAAAGCCATGTTTTAAATAGACACATGGTAAAAACTAATCCCAACATTAGAAGAGTGTAACATTTATGAACTTTACTTTTACAAACTGCAGAAGAGAGGGAGAGAGAGAGAGAGAGAAATAAAATTGTCTTTTTTAACAAGGTAACAAAGAACTTACATCACTCTTAAATAAGAATGGTGAAATTTAGCACTTGTAGGCTACAGTTGTGAAAATCCAAAGTATTGCTGCATGAAGGAATTTCTGAGGCATTCTCCAATACAAGCCTTAAATACACCTATAAAAAGTATTTTAAGACTATTTCTCTTTTTTTCTTCTTCAGTGTGAGCCATTCATTTTAACTTCCTTTTGAAACACTTTCTTAAAGGGGGCTGGGTTCATAATAACCAGCGAGGATGAGGAGGGGAAAAACACCACCAGAAATAATCCTTCTCATTAAAAAATAAAAAAAAAGAAAGAAAGAAAAGAAAAGAAGAAAAAAAAAAAGAAAAATGGAAATGCTGTTGGTAGGCAGGTAGTCAGTCTCCAGCTCAGCTCACAGTGGGGTGGGGGTGGTGGGGACTCCTGATGGAGCTGGGATGGACCGCCACAGGATTGGTGGATGACTGCTCTCGGTGTGGCCCCATGCCAAGCCCTTATGTCTTTATATACTGTAATCAGCTGACCGGACAGTCCCGAGTGTGCATCGCATCCACTCTGCCTCTCTCCATCTCCACTGCTCTCTCTTCAGGTCCCCTGCCAGCCTTTTGCTCCAGCATCCGCGAGTCTCCAGCGCTCTCCTCAGAATGGCCACGCCGACTCTGCTCCCCATGTGCATGTGGCTCCTGTCTGCGAGTCTCCTCGCGGAGGCGACCTACTACCGGCACCACCGCTACATCCCCCACTTCTACCGCTACAGAGAGCACTCTGCCAACACGGAAAACCACCTACCTGACGTCTCCAACCCGGTGCCCGAGGTCACGCAGTCGGGCGCCCCGACCCACCCCGAGATCCCTCATGTTTTCCACCCGGCACCTGAAGTCATCCAGCCCATACCAGATGTTTTCCAGCCGGCACCTGAAGTCATCCAGCCCCTACCAGAGGTTTACCACACGGTGCCAGAAGTAGTGTATCCTGCACCAGAGATCTTCTTCCAGCCTCCAACTGAAGACGACTTACCTGCCGGTCCCCGCGTTTTCTATGGGGTCATGTTTGACGCCGGAAGCACGGGCACCAGGATCCACATCTATAAATTCATCCAGAAAGACCCGGGTAAGCCATCACTCTCCAGACCAGTAGCAGGCATCTATCTGCACGTGCTGCTGACTCCCACACTGTATGCTGTCAGGTCATTGGCTGGGTGGTGTAAAGAAAAAAAAATGCACAGGAAGGGAGCATGGCCACTCTAAAAGTAGCAGAGATGGACATTTAATTTGCCTGTCTGACACAACTGAGTAGGAAGGAAACAGACTTGTAAAACTCAATCTGAATGTAGCTGAAGTACGACAGTGTGAATATTCAGTTAGTATAAACTGTACACATAATTTAGTTTTACAGCATAGGGATTCTACAAGCTGAGTAGTTAATGATCTTCTCCCTGACTTTTTATTTTTTAGTTGAGCTGCCAGTTTTGGACAATGAAATGTTCCATGCAGTGAAACCCGGACTATCTGAGTACAAGGACAACCCTGAACAGGTATGTATGGTTGTTGCACCATCACGCATTACTCACTGTCTGTGAACAATGAAAACCACTGCGATTTTCTTTGGGTTGGGTTCATTTGATGTAAAACACTGTATAATTCCCCAAACTGCTGCTTGATGCTTTGAGGTTTGCATATTTTAAAAGGATTATCTCTTAAGAAATAGTGTGGATCATCTTTGTCTTTGTTGTCTTCTGCAGGCTGGTAACGCCATCCGTCAGCTGCTGAAGATTGCCAAGAAGACAGTACCGGAGGAGGAGTGGAAGAGGACGCCAGTGGTCCTGAAGGCAACTGCGGGTCTGCGCATGCTGACTGAAGAGGAAGCCAATGGCATTCTGAAGGAGGTGAGGCACGTTTTCACTCTGCCCTCAGACAGTTTGGCACAAACACCAGCCGCTCCACCAGGGAATGGGATGAGAAAACCACTAAGTGCTTACAAGTGTCACTGAACGAAAAGGCAGCAAGTCTGCCCATTTGGTGGCTATCATTTTGAAAAGAACAGCTGTTGTTGGGTTGTGTGGAGCAACCATATTTGGCATTTTAAGTATTATCCAGGCTGCTGTTCCAGCCATGTTTGTGGTTCAGATTATCTGTCACTCTGAAACACTGTAAAATGGGCAGTTTGTCTTCTGAGGCCTGAATAAACATGATCCTAATACAAGTTAGGTATGTGAGCATGAAGGTTTGTTGACTGTAATGTTTATCCAGTTGATAGCATTATTAAAACAGTGACTATTTGTCCACAGGTAAAAGAGGTGTTTGATGAATCTCCTTTCTATGTGCCAGAGGACAGTGTTTCCATCATGGATGGAGCAAATGAAGGTCAGTTATCTTTATTTCGTTTTGACTAATTGTATTGTATATAGTATGCATATTGCAAATTTTGTTTTTTTATTAGCTTTAAAATGTTTTCTTTGACTTAGACATTGTCTGACCAGGTGCTGTAACAGTGTGTATGAAACAATGGTTCTCTCAGAATTTTCTTTCTTTCTTTTTTTTGTTTTTCTTCTTCTTCTACTTTTTTTTTTTTTTTTTTTACAAGGGTTTGGTTACTACCTTATTGTAGCATATAAATACATCAGTGTGAGGGCATGTTGTCCCACGCCCTTTAATTTAGTGTGAGCCTCACATCACTCGTTAAGACACTCATTGCATTACATTTCATCACAGAGCATGTTTTATCCAAGCTTTAATTGGACAATTACCTCACATCTGAGACAGCTGATGTTGAATCATGCTACTAAAAAGTCATCAATTTTTTTTTCTGTGTGCTTCAACACATTGAGATTGGGATGGGATGTGATAGGTCGGTGGTAATCATCACTTGTCAGGTTTTGACTAATGCTGACATTTTCACCCACGTGCTGTTTTAGGAGTCCTCGCCTGGGTCACGGTGAACTTCCTTACAGGTAAGACATTGCTTGTGTTTTGCTATGGTGGTGTTAGTGGTCAGGAGGCTCCAGTGTACACAGAAGCTCTCCAGTGAAAGACTCTTGTCTCCTTTTTGAGGTTATATGCTTGAATCATTGGCCCCAAATAGGTTGCAAAAACAAGCGATATTTCTTCACATTTTATATACCACTATGGTGCCACCAGATTTATTTAAAAAAGAAAAAAATGGTATTTTCTCCTGTGGTGGATGCAGTCATGGTCTTTAAACATACACTATTTCTTTTAACTGTGAGTGCAAAGGAGGTGAATATTTAGTCAATTTTGAAATAATTTATCATAGATTTGACAGTATGCTATCTTTGTTGAACTTACAATGCATAACACCTCCATCCAGTGTGAAGTTTTTGTTTTTAACTTGCTGCTTTTTTTTCCAAAGGCCATTTGTACTCCAACACAAGGAAGACGGTGGGAATTCTGGATTTGGGTGGCGGATCTACACAGATCACATTCCTTCCAAAGTCAAAGGTAAATTAAATATTTAATGTGTCAAATAAATGTCTATATATGTAGAATTGAAAAATATGCCATTCAACATTTGCTGCTAATCCAACAGAGAACGATTCAAACTGCTCCACCCAGCTACACAGCCAGATTTAATCTGTTCAACCACACATATGAACTCTACTCACACAGGTAAATAACAGAGTAAGAGGATGCTGTTGTATATTTTCTTGAGATCTGAGAGTAAAACATATATAACTGTCTAAAAACTTACCATAATTATATGTCATCATTACATAGTTATCTTGGAAATGGAATAAAAGCCGCCCGCCTGGCAACACTTGGAGCACTGGGAGCTGATGGTAGTTTATAACTCATACCTTTTTCACCTCTCTCTGTGCAATCTGCCTATTTCTTTTAAACATTTTAGGCAAATTTAGGTAAACTGTTTGTTGCTTTTTGCTTTCCCAGGACTGGAGTGGAAAGTCTTCACAAGCTCCTGTCTCCCAAAGAAGTTCAGAGAAGAATTGACTTTTGGAGGAAAAACCTACAAAGTTAGCGGTATTCCAGACGGTAAGATAAAAGCTGCTTGAGGTTTTGATTGCCTTCCCAGTGCCTTTGGTCCAACAATCCACACATTCCTCTCTCAGCTTTGTATCACAATGGAGTACAGAGCAATACAATCTCACATGATAACATACATCAGTTTATGTTCCTTTAATCTTGGCACCAAACCCATGTTTTGTCGTCTCTCCCTCTCCGTGTTCCCTCTTGAACAATTATACTGTCATCAACCTTGTATTTAGGGGGAAAAGAAAACTGTAAGTTAACTTCACAAATAAGGCAGTCACTCCCTTACCACAGTTGAGTAGCCAAAAGATGCTGAGCTTGTTCCCGAGTTGTTATTTTTTTGTGTGTAACGAGCAGCTTGATCTGGCCCGCTCACAATTATGTGGTAAAAATAGACATTACAACAGGGCTGCGCTAACTGTAGCTCCTGTCAGCACATGGTTTTTGCCGGCACAATTTAAACAACCGTACCCATGGGGCCGTGTGAAACTTTTGGGGCTTCCCTTGTACGTGATTCGGTGAGCTTTTAGTTTCAGCCTCCCACTGACCTCAGAGTGAAGCTCTGTTATCTCCATGTGTCTTCAAGTTCCTGCATTTTCTTCAATGTTTAGTAAAATTACACCTCAGCTAAAACTACACCTCCTGCCTTTTATGCTTCAGGGTTTGCAGGCTACAAGCTGTGCTACTACGAGGTCTTGCGGGTCATCAAAGGTATATTTCACCAACCTTTTGAGGTGAAGGGCAGCGTCTTCTATGCTTTCTCCCACTACTTTGACAGAGCTGTGGACACTGGTCTGATCGGTGAGTGGGAACAGATCAACACGCCACCTTCCAGAGCTCTTATCTGTCATCATAATTATAATCTCCTGCACAAAGTAGTTATTCAAATTGCATGTTCGTTTTTCCTCACAGATGGCAATCGAGGTGGTGCGGTTGAAGTCAGGGACTTTAAAAAGAAAGCCAAAGAAGGTAGGAGTTACATGTTAACTTCTTCAAGGCTGGACAGTTCTGTCTTAAAACAACAAAGTTGCAAGTTTGACACTACCCAAAATAGTGTTGTTCGCTGAAAAAGAGGAAGCATGTTTTTCCTTCAAAGATATACATAATATGTAGCTTATACAAAGAGAATAGAAACACTGAACTAAAACGCTCTATTTTATCTAACACACATCATGCTCATCAGCTGGATTTCCTGACAGCTGTAAACTGGAAGCCTGTTTATAACAAGCAGGGGTGAGTTTGTGAGAACACTGTCACGTGGTGTTGAGACACAGCTCTAGCTCAGTCTGTGCTGGCAGCTGAGCTGATGTCTGCCTAGTCCAGGCAGGAGGGCACCTGACAGCCACACACCACCTGGAGGCTTCCACATGCTGACACACACACACACACACACACACACACAATATGCTTGGCTGTTACACACCACCACCCACCCGCAGCCTTGAGCTGACCCTCAGCTGTGCTCCTCACACCTCCCTGTTTATGCAACCAAACAAAACTGAAAGGTCATATTTTAATTATGTAGCACAGGGGCTAGAAAATGTTTCCTTTTTTTTAATAAACTGTTATGTGAAAACACTTGATAAGGAAAATTAATTGTTGGGAATCACGGTAATGTCATATCTTAACTGGGTTACGTGTTTTTGTTTGCAGTGTGCAACAAAATGACCAAATACCGTGCTATCAACCCCTTCCTCTGCATGGATATGACATATATCACTTGCTTGCTAAAGGAGGGCTTTGGCTTCAAGGACAGCACTGTGCTGCAGGTAAGTGACTGAGTTAAATGTTAAATATGACTGTACAGCATGTCACAGGACTTAAACGCTTAAAGGAAAAGTTTCTTTCTCTGGTTTTGACGGAGACCCTCCTCTTGCTTGATTTAACAGCTGGCCAAAAAGGTGAACAACGTGGAGACAAGCTGGGCCCTGGGGGCGACCTTTGACTTCTTCAGAAACTTCAACATCCACTAAAGACAGCTCACACTTGTTGCAGCTGGCACTGAGAGGGACAGTCTGTTACTGTGGGGCCTCCTTCCCTCCATTCACCCACCCTCAGTCAGCCCGACCCCTCACATACACAACCAGTCCCACCACGCTTCCACACTCACTACGTTCCTCACCTCTTCCTCAACCTCAGCACCGTGCGAACACTTTGAGAACTGTTGAAAAAAAAAAAAAGAAGTAAAGAAATCACTATATTTTTATAAGGCCAGCTATTTCTACTGTATATTGAGCTCATGACTGGTGGGCTGAGTTTATTTTTTATAAAAAGTTTACATTTTTGATTCCTTATGGGTGTCTGATCTGACATGTCTTTCTCACCTACCCATAAAGTGTATAGGGGGTAGTTTGGAGGCAATGCAAGGAGTCATGGTATTTTGGTGCTTACTGTGGTCCTGGTGTGCGCTGTGCAGTACGGTGGAATACATTTAGGGACTAGTTGCTGCAGTTGGATCTATAATTATCTTTCTGAAAATGCCTGTTTCTGCTTTATTATCGCAGTAAATTATTTTTTCAGGAGCCTAGGTAGGGCTCAGATAAGTTGTATATCGTTGGAAACAGAGCAAGCAGATGACCATATAGATTATTTTCCTCAACATCGCACTTAACACTTTAACTGCAAATACTGTAGCTATGAAATGACCAGTTGCTTTGATGTCATCTACAGAGTTGTACATATTTATCATAGTGCTGGGTACACCGTGACTTGAGGGGGGCAGGGGCAAAAGTATGTGTAAAAATGCCTCTCGGAGAGTTTTAAATGTATGACATTCATGCTCGCATTTCTAAAGTGCACCCAGTCCTGTTTGTTTGAGTGGGAAAGACCTCATCAAGCATGGCTTAATTGCAGGGGACTTTGGTCTGAACTGTACTTTAGATCATCACTAGAGAAACCACTCATCAACGGTAGACAGTGCACCCAGAAGCATAATCTACAGACATTTAATAGTTAAAATGTAAACACAAAATTATGTACAAAAAAAAAAAAAAAAAATTTTTGGAACCTTTTATTTCTTTGCTTGTTGCTCAGAAACAGTCTTTTCAAGTTTCTATCTGCAGTTTTTCCTTGTGAATTGTACAAATGTTTAAAAACAACAGAAACAACTGAGATTTTATGTAAGATTATTTTTATTCCCCTTATCCAATATCAACTCTTTCTGCTCTCTAAGCCATGCCTATGCTGTCTTTACTGTATTCAACATATTCAGTCACTACTGCTGTATATACATAACACGAACTTAGTGAATTCATTTGGCAGGGTTTGCCTGTACATTAGAAAAAAACATTTTGCTGCACAATTGCTGATAAATGTATGAATACTCTGACCATATGTAAATAATTTTTATGAAATCCAGTGACAATAAGTGTATGCTATACATGTGTTTTAATAAAACATTTGTCTAATATTTGACTATTTTCTTACTTAAATGTCACACACACAAATACACACACACACAAATAAAGAAGCTCAAAAGTAAAATAAATGTGAATTATTTTTAATTTATTTTACAATGACAATCTTTACAGCTTTTAAAGCTAAAAGTCACAGGAGATCCACCAATGACCACCTCTCCATAGATGCATCATTTACTTGCAAATGCCATGATCTGCTCCTGCAGAGTGAAAAAAACAGAGTCACAAATTCAAAGATGGCAACCTTTAAATCATGCTTTCGAGAAGCCTGTTATAAGCAAGTGGCACTGCAAACTTGCGAACTCACAGCATTTAATATGGAAAAAGTGTCACTTTTAACTCGGCGTTTTCCGCGAAACGCCTTTTCAGCCAGTTACAGTTGTGTTGGTCTGTATCACTTAGTAGGGAATAAAGCCATTTCACATGAGTGGTCGGTAATAAAAGGAGTGTGAAAACACAAGCCAATGCCACTGTCCACTGCCCCGGGGCCAGCCATGCACCCCACCCACACACTTTTGGTAACTCTAAATTTGGGGCTAAACTTAGATGCCATAGTAGTAGGTTAAGAACCCTTAAAATTATAGACACCGCTGAAGTAAAGCTCTGTGTAATCAGAACCGAGGTTGGAGGGTGGGGTCATGGCGTAGGCGGGGCTAAGGTTTGACAGGTGGTTAATGTTATCTGAGCGATGTTCAGGTTTCCTGACAAGCGGGCCTGAAAGGGAGGGAGCTTACTTTTAGTGCCGGCAGCATGTTGGTGGCCTGCAGACCAAAGGTGCGTAGGAGAACCACAGGGGCAGCGTTGGTGGAATAAAGCCGCTTCATGAGGTCGATGGCAGCCATCATGGGCAGATTCTGTCGCTGACGTTCAGTCTCATATTCTAACAAGTGCTGTATTGCTCCTGCATGAGCAGAAAGAAACGAAGGTTAAAAAGTGAGCGTTTAGTCTCAGCCTGTATGTGTCTGCCATATGTTTCTGACATTAAGTCTACTCACTGGTGCTATATTAACTTCATAACATTTATTAGAGTCAAAAATAGACTTGACATGTGATGACAGGATTTTCATTTTTAAGAAAAGCAACAAACATTCAGTAACTCGGCAGAATGGTCAGAAAACATCAAATAAATGTTGCTGGAAAACGTTATTCTTTTTATAGTTCAGATCAACACAGTATGTTTGAGCCGGGGCAATGGAAAAGAGCTTAGAGGAAACCACTGGGCCATGGCTGCAGCATTTGTCTGTTTGGAGTTCTCACTGACCCAGGTCCTTCCCGTTAAAGGCCGCCTGGCTCAGGAGCTGCGTGAGGCAAGCCACATCCCCAAATCCAAGGTTGGCTCCCTGACCAGCCAGTGGATGGACACGATGGGCCGCATCCCTACAAAGACAAACATAGCGTCCAGAAAGGAAACATGTTCAACGCATGTTGTTTTATGCGCAGCGCAAGATCAAAAGCATCACTTTATTGCATGTGACGCATGAGATTAGCTACACATATGTGAGCAACCTCACTCAAAAGCCAAATGAAAGGTCGCTGTCAGGGATATCATCTTACCCAATGAGTGCCACCCTGTGTCTGACGTACTCGGATGCGTGGCCCATACCCAGTGGGAACATGACCCGGCTCTTCGGGCCAATCCCTGCCACGCTTGGTGGAAGCTGTCTCGGTGAACCTGCAGACGGCATGATGGCTGACAGGGCACCCCGGAATACAGAGCCAGCTGTGTCAATTAGCTCTGACTGGTTCTCATTACTCCACTGTAAATGAGTGCGCAGGCGGGCAAGAAGACAGACACATTTATAGAGAGAGAAAAATGGCCAAAGGGACATTATCCTTTTGAGTAGGCATAGAATTTAGCAGACAGAGGAGCAAAGCTGAACTTAGGGCCAGTGTAAGTGCTCTCCCCCCCCAAAACTAACTGGTTTGGCAGGGCCTCGAGAGCTGGGCTAATTAAAAGAAGATGCCGGCCAGGCTATGCAGTTGAATTAGCTCTGTTTGAAAAACATTCCATGCAGTAATGGTCGACACTGGGAGACCACAGGTTTAATTAGCAAACCAGGCCTGAAACCAAACGTGACTCAACCGTGGTGACCCCATCCATCAGCAGGCCCAGTAAAAATAGCCAGCTTGGGAAAATGGAGTTTCTCCAAACATGAAAAATAGATAGGTATAACATTCCTGCAAGGAAATATTACTATTGTATATAGCTTGGGATTACAATGAGCGAATTGTTTGGGTGAGTCACCTGTATGGAGAACCCCGGAACACAAATACAGAAATGTTGCAACATCTTACTGACAAGTCGTCAATGTGACTGGAAATACAAAACCAGCAGTTTGATGGTCAGAGTAAGACTCACAAAGGCGGAGTTGATGGCATCAACAAAGCTTTCCTCATCCAGCTCCAGCAGCTCCTCCGCAAGTCGATGGCTAGTTGACCACACCAGAGAGCTTTCTGTGTCTGACAGCTGTGGTGCCCAGAAAGGGATTGCTCAGTCTTTATTCAATACTTCTGACTGGTGATTACTTTGCAAAACAATACCAACTGCTACAAACAATATAGGTATATTACCGGTAACATTGCAATGGGTCCAGTTGGGAGGAACCTCTGCCATGCAACATTGTTCTCAGTGGGCTGAAAAACAAAAGAAAAGAGCATTAAATTCAGTTGCATTGTCTTACATGGTTGTTTTTTGTTTTTACACATAATACACATAAAAACAAGAATATCTGTTTGCATTCAGATGCAAAAGAATTCAACTGACTGCAACAGTAATATACAGTAAGCCTTGCTTTGACATTTAAATGTGGGACTTGTAGACATGTGCGATAGTAATGCAAGAAGAATAACACTGAGTTGAATCAGATACCCACCTCTGATAGGTGCAGCACTGCAACCACAGCAGATTGATCATAATTCCACTTTACAGTGGGTATCCCTAATTCCTGTCTCACCATTGAGTTCGGTCCATCGGCACCGACCTATATAAAGTGACGAGAAGAACAAATGTAACAGGCAGAAGGGGCAGGAGAAGAGCTCCGGTTTGTGTGATGGAGTTAAACTGACCAGCAGCTTTGTCTGAAGAGTCTCCCCATTAGCCAACATAACCTGCACCCATGGGACAGCTTCTGCTGCATGGTGGGGCATGGGCCATGTGTACTTCACCACCTTAGACCTGTATTTAACTTGCACGTTATCTGGCAAATGTGAAAACATAAAGCAGATAATTACCAGCATGAGAAAAGCCAAAAGTAAAATATATGAAAGGATCGGTGTAACTTTCTCACACCAAAGGAATCACGTTATCTCACAAAATCAGTGTTTTTCTTACTTTTTCCTTAAAAAAAATGAAAGGAAAAGATGGTTTGGCTGAAGCCAGAGTGGTGGAAGATCTATAAACCACCTCATAAAACACCACTGCTTTTCCTTGCTGGCACATGTAGTAGCTGCCAAACTTCACATTTGACAATCTTCTTAATGGTGTTGGGCTGCCATGTTATTCTGAGTAATAGTGTTTATCTAGAAATATATCAATCAACACTTTGCACATGCTACTACTTTTTTTTTTTTTTGCTTTAAAGGCTGCCCCTATTCGTAAAACAGCAGCTGGACATCTCACACATGGAAGGATCCTGAGCTACGCTGGCACGTGCTGACTTGGAAAGAGACCCATACACAGAGTGGCTACTGATTCCTGTAACACGGTTCTTAAAAATGGATTTTCCATGATTGGAGTGCAGGGTTGCTTGGAAAACCGCTGGCAGAGAGCATACTTTTCATGTTATGTGTATTGTGCATAACAACACAATGGCTAAAAATGAGAGCACAGAAACAAACAGACACATGGTAGGCACATGAGGCAAAAACGTGCTGCAACCACATGTCCGCTGTTTGGCACAAAATGTTGAAAAGTGTTTATAAATATGCCAGTTTAACTGTCAAGCACATAGCAAAGTTGAATTTTAATTGTGAACCTCACAAAAGTTGGTCTGATGTGAACAGTACTGAAGTACTACACACCGTCAGCGATTTTGTGTCTCAAGAGGTGGCAAAACGTGGGAGCACATGGTAGCTTTAAATAGGTCACTGGACCATTTCACGTGTCCACACAGGGTGCCGAGGCGCTACACTTCCCAAAATTTGAGGTTTTGACTGAAACTGCAGGAAAAAAAACATGGATGGCTCCAAGAGCTTGGCTTTAAAACAGTCCCTGGAGAGAGCACAAATAAACAAAATCTGGAAACAGGATGGAATAAAAGTGGTGGCATTAGCTGCCAGACTCAGAGTCCATTAGACATATGGAAGAGAAATCACTCTACTGTGTGGAACTTCATGTTTTCATCATGTATGCTGTGCTTACCAGACATACTGTCCAGCTGTTTGGTGATTGCTGCCACAGCGATGTCATTCTCCACGATGTATGCCATCTCGTCCTGCAGGTTCTCCTTATCGAATGTGATCAGGGCATCAGAGCAGGCATCCCAAACCTAAATGAAAGACTCATTATGCCTGCGGTCCACAAGTCTATGCTTAAATGCATCCCCTCTCCCTATATATAGCTGGGCAGAGAAGTGGTACTTCGCTGAGCTGAACACATCAAAGCTGTTCGCCAAAGTTAGAGGTTGGCACAGCATGTATACATCAAATCCAGAGTGATCAAGGTCACCAACAGACCTCTGGATGGACAGATGACTTCAACTTAAAGGAATTATGTGAGGGGAAGTCTTAAATTATATTTTTCACGTGTATTTGAATTCACTTTATTTTATTTATTTTTTTTGCCAAACATATCCTGGAAAACGCAAATTTAAAAAAAAGGCATGTTTGTGAAGATTACAGAATGAGTCAATATTTATTTGCAACTAAAAGTGTCAGAAAGTTACAGCTTTAGGCTTCGGTTATTCCAACCCTGTTTGAGTTAAACATGAGGGGGTGAAAAGTGTTTGTACAAGGTTAATCCTCTCCTGGCCTGCAACTATGGTGACAGAACCCATCATTCTGCAGTAATATGCTGCCGCACTACTTTTTTTTCCAAGTTGCCATAAAGTAGAAGGATATACCCCACAGAAAACCACTAATGGCAGTTGGTGTGCAACTTGTGATAAGTGGTTAGGAAGAAAGATTTACTGAGACCAGCCCAAAAAATGTTTTGCTTTTGTTAACTGTGGGGTGAAATGATGCAGCTTTGAGGTAAAATGACTTACTGCTTTTTGTGAAAGACTTAAAAGATATTCTTACTTGAAACTTTATAGCAAAGAATGTGAAAAATAAATAAATAAATGCATTGATAGTGTACACCTGGCTTACCTCCTTCTTCAAAACTTTAATACTCAGTGGACGTTTAAGGTGGAAGAGTATTTTATGGCAGGGAAAGCATGCTATTTAGAGCTGACCTACAATACATACTTTCCAGCTCTATGCCTGAGATGTACATGACTGAGATTTGGTGGGCAAACAAGCAAAAAAAAGTGGTTGAAGAGTGAAGGTATAATGGGAGAGGTACACTACCATAATCACTGTAAGGCACTGCTTGATGACATCTTTGGACCAGAGTGAAACCCTGCGGTTGAATGTTTGGTACACACCAACCACATCTTACAAGAGGGACCGAGACTGTGCCCGCAGCCGTAAAGCGGGCTCACTTTGCAGCAAACAACCACTCTCCTAATCTTTCATCTTCTCGTTGTTGTTCACATGAATCTTTATAATTAGAGGATGGGGGAAGGAGTACCAATTTGAAGACATCAAAATGATTTACTCGTTATAGAAAACATGCTTTTAATAAATAAAATGTGCACAGTTAGATGGCCATCAAGCGCTGTGAATATGGCAGGCAATGGCTTGGTTCCCCTACTTTTTATTTCCATTCACACGCATCTGTATAAATATATATACATTATATTTTTTGGCATTTAGAGCGCCACAGTCTTTGCAGGACTACTGAAAAGACATAAATTGCACTCAGGAATGAGCAAAATGCTTCTTACATGAAACCAGCTTTTGCTATTTCAATGTGAACAATTACATACCGTATACATGATTATATGATGCTTGCATTGTGTTGTTTGATTAATCTGGATGACTGAGTAGAAACTGAGGGTCACAAATTTTTCTCTCCACAAATTGTACAGTGCTATGACTGATGGATGACAGAAATACATACAGCATGCCAGTAATGTCTGGAATACATATTTGACACATTTCGAGTTGTGTAACAGAAATTATGAGAGAAAATCTGCTCTTCCGCATCAAAATTAGGGTGTCTGAATTTGACAATGCAACAAAAATAGTAGATTGTGTACGTCTGTGCTGCAAATACATTTTAAAAAAAGCAGAATAAACATGACAAGAAGATTAACATACCTGCATTCTTTTATAGGGTTTGCATCTCATGTTTGTGATGTGCTCCCATGCGCCAATCCCTGCAAGTTAACATTTAAAAATGATTGCCTGTCTAGGACATAAAATGTTGCCTGTGTTTCGTTTATGTGTTTTATTTATCATGAGGATGCAATCTATTAAAAGGAGTAAAGCAGTTTAAATAAATAAATATGTTTACATAATGTTCACAGTTAGGGGAATGTCTGACCAAGATTGAGTCTGATATAGAAGATCAATGAAGAAAAACAATTTGGGAAAATAAAAATAAGAATTAAAAAAAATATATAAACTCAAAGTTTATAGTTTTTTAGTAAACTAAAGTTAGCAGTAAAGCCATGACATTATTCTGACAGTACAGCCTGGAGATGCTTTATTGATATTTCACTGCTGGTATGTTTTTGTTCTCTTAGAGCATAAAGAAGTGGTAGGAGCAACCACTTACATAACTATCTTTAAAACTACTGTATTTATCATTACATAACAATAACCTGTGGACGTCTCTTTGGATTGGCAGACTGAGATTGTGGTTCACATTTTTAGGAAGCAGGACTGGAGGGTGTGTTCCAGTTACATGGGAATCTCCCCTCCTCATCCTCCCTCTTAAAATCTATGCAGGGATGCTGAGATGAAAGTCTGGTCAACAGCTGAACCTCAGACTCAGACTCAGGAGGAACAATGTGGGTTCTGCCCTGGCTATGACTTGAAGAAGGTATTTGACCGTGTCCCTCAGGGTGTTCCAGGAGTATGGGATACTGGGTCTGTTGCTAAGGGCTACTGGGTCCCTGTACAGATAGAGTGAGAGTTTGGTTCGCATTGATGGTAGTAAGTCAGATTTGTTTCCAGTGAGAGTGGGATTCCATCAGGGCTGCCCTTTGACACAGATTCTATTCATAACTTTTAGGGACACAATTACCAGGCACAGCCAAGGACCAGAGAGGATGAATTTGGGACTGCATCTCTGCTTTTTGCACAGATGTGATCCTGCTGGCTTCATTGAGCTGGGATTTTTAATTTTTGCTGCAGTGGTTTCATAGGTGTTGCCTCAAGCAGAGGCATTTAAGTATCTCAGGTCTTGTTTACAAGTGAGGTAAGAGTGGAGTCAACTCTGTACCAGTCGGTTGGGAAAGAGCAAACAGACCAGGGACATTCTGGAGAAATGATGTCTCTTGAATGGCTTGGGAATACCTCAGTATTCCTCTAGAGGAGCAAAAGGGAAAAATCAGAGAAAGGGAGGTCTGGGCCTCTGCTTGGGCTCCTGCCTCCACGACCCGAATTAAGATAAACGGAAGTTAACTGATGGATGGAAGTGTTTACAAGAAATCTTCGAATGGGGGCTGCTTGTTCTGTAAACAAGCTCTCCCTTGAACATTTTGTGTAGATGTCAGTCTAATGACATCTAAGTCAAGAAAAATGTTTACATTTATACAGTATTTTACATGTTGGTTACTTCTTTCTCTGTATTCACATCAAATATTCTATTGACAATTCAAGTCAAAAAACAAAGTCAGTGATCTCAGCCACACTGGAAAAACATTATCCTTCATAAATAGTAGATTTGAATGCATGGTTTTTAGAAATGAAAATAAATGTGGATGCAGTCATATATATATATATATATATATATATATATATATGTATAGATAGATAGATAGATAGATAGATAGATAGAAAGAAAGGTATGACAATGAAAGTATGTTATCTTAATGATTATGGTCTATGCAGTTTTACTTAATATCAAACTAATAACTGACAAAGTGTTGGCTAAAAAAATCTCCATGCCATTAAGCCCATAGCGGTCGTTCCCCATCCCTGATATTGAGAAAGATACTTAACTGTAACAAAATCATCATTCATAATCTTGGTGAGAAAAGAAAATCATTTTTGAAAAGAATCACTACAAAAACCATCACACAAGGACTACTGAGGTCAGACACGATCCCTGCTAAGCCTGGTTAACTGAATGTCTCATCCCTTAATTATCGTGTGGGGCTAGTTAATGGTGATGCACAATCTTATCAGAGAAAGGACAACACTGAAGATCACAACAAACTTATTATAAGCCACTTTTATGTGCCTGCTTCTGTATGTCAGACTGTAAAGGTGTACTGTACCACTGAGGAGTGTGGCAGAGCCTGGACTGATGGAGCTGACTCGGGTGCTGTAAATGTCAGGCACCTTCTCCATTACTTTTTTGTGTCCTGCTTCAAGAAGCAGAATCTTCTTCCCTTCCAAGTTGGGCTCAATGCCTGTAAAAGAAGAAAAAAAAAAGACTGTACAAATATAGGAGCTGCACTGCAATACAGGATGCGTGACCCTATTTGCAGCTTTATTTAGGTATGCTTTCTAACACTACTTTAATAACAATAAGAGACACACACTCACCTAGGGAACATGCCATCGCAGATCCAACCATCCCTCCCCCAGATATAATGACATCATAAACCTCATTCTTCCTAAAATCATCCCCATGCTCTGAACTTACTAATCCTCTTCTGATGGTATTTACAGTAGGTAAGTGCTTTTCTGTTATAAAACAGCGCCCAAGTCCGTTCAAGGCCAGCGGCGCCTTTGTGAGCTTGTGCATTATTCTGTCTTCACTCTTCACACGAGGAAAGCATCGTGTTAAACATATGAATACATCCCAGCTTTGGAGTCTGAATCCTATCGCAAAACTAACGTTCAGAAAGTTTCCCCTTGAGTGTGTGTCCTAATAAGAGCAGCCGCGACTCTTCTGTAATCCAGCCATGTTGTGTTGACAAGCAGGCGCTCCAGAGGAAACACTTCCGGTTTAATGTCCAATCACAAACGACCTGCGCTGCCGCTTCTGTCCACAAACGGTGCTAATGCTACCAATACCGGACAATGTCTATGGGTTCAAGTAAGAGACATTTCTTTCGTTCTATGAGTGATAAAAAGTAACGCTATATTCACATCTGGCATATTTAATTAGACAAATAAGCAGTAATGTATGTATAAATATATCTGTTTGGAGATTCGACGACGCTTCGTTATCGACGAACACTTCCTAAAACTCGTCTGTTTCCAGGTCGGCATCTCATTATTGCTTTTTAAGTTCAGTTTTATTGACTATAATCGCGCATTACGTGCATTAAGTGGCAGAAATGATACAGGAGTTTGCGTGTCAGTAGCAAAAGTATAGAAGCTTAACTTCGCTGACGTTAATTACGTGCAGTTCGAATACATGTTACTCTGCCGGGGCGCGGTTGCCATAGTAACCGATCTACATAGTTTGGTCTGCGCACAAAACACACACGAGCTTGTTTTCCCATCAGTGATCACTGGCTTGTCATTTCATCTGTATTTATTGATTCTTCTTGTATGATGACAAATTAAAATTACCCAGTGGAACATAACGAATCTGATCTGTGATCAAATCATCTTTGATCAACCAAGTTTAACGTGTTTGATGTTACGAAAATCTGAAAATGTATGGGTTAACTGAATCAATAATAATGAGCGAATGACAAATAACCAGTGGATGGGAATTTAAAAGTATTGTCATGTGCTTTTAATAAAAAAAAAAAATCAATCTATTAGACCTACCTTTGTGTGTGCCCCCTTATTGTGTGTATTCATTTATTATTTACGTAGTTACAGATTCAATTTTCTGATCTTGGGTTAAAAAAAGACCAACTTCCTTATAATATTGTCATTTTTGCTTGACAAATGATAGGACATTTGCTCTGTGTATGTATGTATGTATGTATGTATATTCACAGGTCAGCAAAAATGTCAGAACTGGACACCTTGATGAAAGATAGACTCCAGATAGAGCTACTGCTGCAGCATCACCTCACAACTCTAAAAAAGTCCCTCAAGCAGCAGCTGCAAGACACAGACAGAAGGCAGATTGAAGAGTTGGAGAAACGGATTCATCAGAATGCTCTCCTGTCAAAAGATATAGATAAGAAGTCTGGTGGTGAAAAAGAACTGAACTATAAGCCAAGGTATGCTTTCCCGAATTAACATTTTGCATTGTTTTGTTTGATTAATTTGTTTAAAAGATCTTTCCTTTTTTGTTTAAATTATTATTATTATCATTTTAGATTTTTGGGAATTAGGAGATCCACTTCTTTATCTGCTTTGACCTCAGAAAATGAGACCTGCAATAATCTCAAACAGAGGGCTAGCAATATGTTTCCAGCCAGGTTATCTCCTAATTGGAAGCATTCTTCTGTCAGGACTCAACCGTGTGAGCGGCATGCCTCATCTAAAACAACACTGTTGATCAAAGAGGAGCAGGCTGAGGCTGAGTGTCAGAAGAAGTTTTGTGCAGTCCCTGTCCCCAGCCATGTCACTCAACCCATCTACCAAAAGATGATGGAGCTGAGGGAGAAGGAGCGGAAAGAAGGTCATGAGCAGAGAAAGCAATTCCTGCTTTCCATTCAGAAGCCTTTCAGTTTCCAAGAGAGGGAGACGAGGAAAACTGAGAAACTGAAAGCAACATTAAACCAAGTCTCACAAGAACCAAAATGCAATGTCTGTGTTAGAAAAACTCCTCAGAAACAATCACCTGTGCTGAAAGGTGGGTTCGTTTTTTTTGTGTGTGTGTGAGATGACTTTTTTTTTTAGTGTAATAGTTCACTGGAGTCACTAGGCCAATTGTTTTAATATTTGGTTTGTAATAATCTTTACACAGACAAAGCATGCTTGTACTGTAAACTCATTATCACAGGTTTTTAATGTAAGTTAAACAGAGGAGAGGAATGTCTTTAAATATATTGAATAGAAAAGCATCTGCAGTATTTCAGTGAAAAAGTAAAAGATTTTAACCACATGTATGTATGTATGGGTGTGTATGTATGTATTTAATTATATCTATCTATCACTCTATCTATCTATCTATCTATCTATCACTCTATCTATCTATCTATCTATCTATCTAT
>JBAMYA010000015.1:9719726-9733564 GCA_037176975.1 Arrhamphus sclerolepis | reverse complement strand
AGATTTGATTTAACTTGCATTGTCCTTGCACTTCTTGAACTGCCTTCCTGTGTGTCTCGCCTCTCGTGCTGTCACAATATATATATATATGTATATATGTAGGACCCTCTAAACACGGGCTTTTGTGTGTTTATATGCTGCATTATCAAATCAAATCATCAAATCAAACTTTATTTATAAAGCACTTTTCATACAAAACTGAATGTAACACAAAGTGCTTTACATGTCTAAAAATGATACATTATTATATAAAAACAGGGCCCAATCCTCCCGCCCACACACCCAAAAAACACCCACTGTCCCAGATACACACAATAAACACATCAAAAATTAAATGAAATTAAATTAAAGTAAAATAAAATAAGGCTGAGCACAGAGGAACCAAAGAGGAAACACCATCTTATGGAGCCATAGGGCTTAACTGGTTTATATATATATATATATATATATATATACACACACACACACACACACACACATATATATGTGTGTGTGTGTGTCTGTATATATATGTATCATTAGATGCAATCATATGTTGAGTATATGAGGCAAGGAAGATAAAAGTGCATACATGGCAGATTTCAGTGAGTTGAATTTGTGGTCAATCACTTGGTTTCTCCATATATGGTTATAATGTTGTGGTTTTTTTTTTACATTTTCTTTTCAAGACAGAAGTGAATAAAAGTTACTGTCTCCAACCCTGAAAATGCTAAGATATTTGATACATGTCCTTTGTGACAGAAAGTGGGTTTTGTGTGATTGGATCTCACTTCAACAGTGACAGTACTATCTTGTTTATTATTATTTTGTTTCTCAGATTTATATTGTGTTTTGACTTGAGAGATTTTAAATGAATGATTCTTAAAACTGAGCACCTAACTGCAAGTGTGCATCCCTCTGATGTGCTCTACACAATGATATAACAGTGTCTCATCTGTCTGCTGCAACAGAAGGACTGGAGAATCCACCTCAGACCAGAAGCCCAAAACTTCGGACTGCTGAGCGCACCAGGGAAAAAAAGTTGGGATTCTTGGACAGTAAGCCGAGTTTCCAGCCAAAGATCATTTACCAGGTCCCCAACTTCAGCAGGCTGCACAAGGCCTTGCAGACAGAAGCAATCAGGAAAACACAGAGCAAAGATGGGACAAAGTGTCAGCCCTTCTTGCTGAGGACATCAGCTCTACCTCAGAGGAAAAGCGTTAGAAACCTAGAAACCTCACAGGTAAAACAATCTTACATTGGAATCTCTGTTACTTCTCGCATTACAAGCTAATTTTAATTAGTTTCTGTGATCATTTCTTATATATTTCATGATTCAAATTTAATTGTTTCTCACAGTGAACAGATCTGAAAGAATCCGTGTTTGCCTTTGAAGAAAAAACTTACTTATTATTTTTTGATGCATTTTATCATTAGAAACAAGTGTGTGTAATAATGAACCAATGAAGAACCAATGTTTCGAGACAGACGAAAAAAGAGGAAAACGTCCACAACTCCAACACACCAGATGGTTTCATGTTTTAGTTTTACACTACTTTTTTTTTTTCAAAGTCTCTCACACCTTCACTGCATGCTTTGAAGCATATCCACCTGCTTTTTTATCAAGTCAATACTTTCTTTGTTTCCCTGCAGAGCATCACAAACCACTTCACTTACTCAAAACCTCCAGGGCTCAAAAATACAATACTATTTTTAAAGGCATTTTCTGGCTCTTTTATTGACAGCTTGTAGACAGGAAATGGAGCAGAGAGAGACACAGAGATGGGGAAGACATACAGCAAAGGGTCACAGGTCAGGAGTTGAGCCTGCGACCGCCGCAGGAGGACTTGTAGCCTCTGTGCATGGGCCACTTGCTCTCACCACTGCGCCACCAAGCGGAGCAACTATTTTCTTTTTTTTCTTGTTGAAAAAAAAGTCTGCATAAATAATAATTAACACTAATTAGATAGTTTTTAACTTATAAGAGCAGATGCGTACCCACAGTTTTTACATGTAGTACGTTCTTGTGGGTCCTCAGCGTTCATAAATCTGTACTTCAAAAAATCTGACAAATGAGCTTGACAAGGTCAACGTTCTACTTTCCTTTTTACGTCTTTGGGATCAAATTTTGACAAATGATTTATAGTACGGTTTGAGTTCTTGTGGCCATTTTTGTTATTTTTTTGAGGCCATTCAGACCAGTACCTTCAGTTGTGGGGCTGTAATGTTATTTCAAATATGTAGAGTGGGCCCTCTTCAAAGAAGGGATATTCCCCTCCACTAAGCAGTTATATTTCAGACTTTCTCCACATTATAATTTATGAAGTTTAACTAAGGTCCAATTTCTATAAATCATGAACTAAAGCTGTGTATTTACCGGTACTCAGTCTTCTTTTTTTTCATCTCTAGCAACATTTTTGTATGATATTAATTCCACTTTTTGTTACAGTTTAATGTTTCACATGAGAGTTCCAACAGTTCTAAAATGATAACCAGGGTATAACCTTGAATTCCAAAAAAGTTTGGTTGCCATGTAAAATGTAAGTAAAAGCAGAATGCAATGATTTGCAAATCACATAATTCCATGTTTTTTTTTTCACAATGGGACACTAGAAAACATACGAAGTGCTGAAATTGAGATGCTTTATCTTTTCATGAAAAACATTAGATAATTTTGAATTTCATATCTAAGACTCAAAGGCAGCGTCACCATCATCTCTTTAGCTTATCTTCTTTTACTATCATTTGCTGGAGTTTTGGGAGAGGAATATTCTCCCATTCTTGCCAGATATAGGATTTGAGCTGCTTAACTGTGTCTCAGTTGCATTTTTGGTTTCATGATGTACAAAATGTTTGAAAGGTTATGTTTACAGGCCAGTTTGTTCAATTGGTACCAATGCTATACTTTTGTCATGGATACAGTATAGTTTGGTATTGTCCCGTTGAAGCATCCAAGACCTTCCCTGCCAAAGATGCTGTCTGGATGCAAACATATATTGCTCTAAAACCAGCATGCATGTTTAAGCTTTAATGTTTTATTTTTTCCAGATGTGCAAGCTGCTGGTGACATAGGCACCAATTCATCCCCACAAAGATGCATGCTTTTGAACTGGGAGTTGATAACTAGCCAGAGGGTCTCTCTTTTTTCTAGTCTAGCAGATGTGGTTTCTTGGTAATGTTCACATATGTTTTCTTCTTTACAGGACAGCATGTTAGCTTGCATTTGTGGGTGGCATCTGACCCCATGTAGTGATTTCCATTCCACAGCTATGGCTGTTTTTAATACAGCGCTCCTGGAGGGCCTCAAGATAACATTTAGTATTGATTTTCGACTTTGTCCCATGCACATAGAGATTCCTCTAGATTCTAGGAATCTTTTAATGATATTATGCTGTGTAGTTGATGACATTAAGTTTGAAATCAATTTCATATTGAGGAACGCCATTTTAATTTTAAATGTGTTCAGACTTTGTAGACACAGTTCATCGCCGATTAGTGAAACTTTACTCATTTTTATTTGTCTAAAACACTCTTTTTATACCCAGTTATGTCATTGACCTTTTACAAATTTGCATAAATTACAAGACGTTCCTCCAGGTATTTCTTTTAAGAACCCCTTACTTTTCCAGCTTTTTGATGCTCGTGTCCCTTTCTTTTTTGAGACATTCAAAATGAGCTAATATTTTGCATAAAGAAGTTAAATGTTTCACTTTAAAAATATAATGTTTTCTGTATCCTATTGCTAATGAAATATGGGTTTATACAATTTGCAAACCATGGCACCTTACTTTTTATACAGTGACCCAAAAATTGTTTTGGGGATTGGGGTTGTAATTTGGTGGGAATAGCAGTCATTTACACTGAACAGCAGCAAACAAGTGGTAGAACGAAGCTTGTAATCAGTGAAAGTCTCTTCCTCTCTTCCAGTCATGTATCATGAGACTCCGCCAAAGTTCTGCTTCGGGAAACTTGTCAGGCATTTGTGGGCACTTTTCTTTTTTTTCTTTTTTTTTTTTTCCAAAACTGACTGCCATTGCATTTAGTTGAAATCAAGAAACCTGCTGCACACACCAACTGTTAAACAGTCGTGTTTGTGAACTGATATAACCACTTAAAATAAACAGAAGATAAATGTCTTGGGAAATTAAAATACACAGCATGTTTTTAGAATTAAAACAAAAAAAAGAATTTGAAGTATCCTCAAGACACAATATAATCATTAATATCTTTCATGTAGCTTTTTCTCTCTGTGAATGCAAATTATTCTAGTAGCGATTGCTCTTAGAGTACACAAGGATGTTCACTGGTGTTTAGGGTGACTGTCTGCTCCTGCTGAAATCTATCACCAGTTCTCAAGTTTTTCCTGCATGAATATGGAGGCAGTTCTGCAGGCACCAATCCACAAAGTCCTGTGTCAGTTCTCTGTACTACCTGTTGACTCCATTTGAGATGAGAACAACGACAGCAGATTCATCAGAGAACTTTGAGGGTAGCCGTGTGGGAAGTTGTACTGGAAGTCTGCAGTGTACTGGGTGAAGAGGAACATGGCCAAGACCGTTCCCTGGGGGGCTCCTGTGCTGCAGACTACCGTGTTAGACACACAGTCCTGTATCCTCACAGTATCCCGGATTTGAGCTGTTGGTTCTTTTCCATGAGCTCCAGCTTGTCCCTCAGCAGTATGGGCTGGGTGATATTAAATGCAGTGGGGAAATCAAAGAACATGATCCTCACGATGCTGTCAGGCTTTTCCAGGTGAGAAAGGGCTTTCTGTAGAAGGAAGATGACTGTGTCATCAACCCTGATGCCGGGCAGGTAGGCGAGCTGCAGTGGATCCATCGTCGTCCTCACCGGGGCCGAAGATGAGTAAGGACTAATCTCTCCTGGGTCTTCATCAGGTGTGATGTCAATGCCACTGGCCTGTAGTTGTTAGTCCTTGGGCCATGGTATCTTTGGCACTGCAGGATGTTTTTCCCAGCTTTGGCACCCTTCCCTACTTCAAGCTCATGTTGAAGAGGTGCACTTTGATCCCACACAGCTGGTCTGCGCAGGACATGAAGAGCCTGGAGCTTATGCCCTCAGGACCCGTGGCTTTTTTCACCTTAATCTTCCTGAACTCCTCTCTCACCTGGTTTGTTGTGACGGACAACATGGACCAGGGGGCGTTCAGTGGTAGATGCTATCTGTACATAGATAACATTTAAAATTTAGAAGCAAAGAATGAAGAAAATCTATTGTAACACCAAAATATGTATACAAATTATGTAGGGTTTTCAGTGAATTTACTTTATTTATTTTATTGACAGAAAATGTTTTTATAGTGCTTTTACTTTTAAAGAAATCAGACTAAAACTGTTTGTTGTCTAACTTTTTATTGACTTTGATCACAGTGAGGAAAACCTTTCTCCCAGTTTAATAATTTAATCTACTAGTCATACTGTTTAATAGATAAAAACTTGGCATATCTGGTGTATCACTGCAATATACTGTTTTCGCTGTCTTTAATGGTCCAAAGCCTGTTGTGATGTAGAATATTATGTGTACTTTACAGGAGCTATGACTAAAACCAACAGTTTTAGTTTTTTTTTAACTAAACTGTTAAGAAAGTGAGACTTATAGCAATAAATCATTGGTTTGTTTTAACTTCAGCAAACAAAAGTGTAAAATGTGTTTCAGGATTTTTTTTTTTCTTCCCCCCACATGTACAGGCACCTAAAATTAGTAAACTAAGTAGATGCAAGTCCCTCGGGGCCTTAGGAGTGACGTCCTCTGACACGCTTCCCACATACATCACAGATGCGGTGAGGAAGCGATACATGGCTATTAAGTGAGTTGCACTATTTCATTCTGTCTCTTCAACCATGTACAGCAGATTTTCCTTTAACCTAGTAAATAAAAAAAGTAGTCAAAGGTAATCTGACATGAAAATATGAACATATATATGTATATATATATATTTCTTCCTTAATAGAAAGTCAACAGAGCTGAAGGAAAGTAAGAATCAAGAGAGTATGAACTGGTTGAAAAACTACCAGATGAGATCTGAAGCAATGAAGAAGACTGTAGTCCTGCATGCAAAGTTACTGGACCCTCACAACAGTTTAAAAGAAGTGCTTAATGAACATCTGCAGCGCCATCGGTTAGATGTGCTCATAAAACCTTCGCATCTCACATCAGTACAGTTACACAGGCCTGTCACTGTAGCTAACATTTTTATCTTCTCTTACATGAAGGGAAGCTGACCAACAGAAAATGAGTGACTACATGAGAGAATTACGGGACATGAAGGCCCGAGTTCATGAACGGCCTTATTTGTTTGAACAGGTGAAACAGGTAGGAGACATTAATGAGCAGTAACTTTGCTGCACATCATAGATAACATGCACCTCCTGTTGCATGACTTTGATTTTTTTACTGGCAGATAAATGCAAAGGCTTGTGCAGAGAAGACGTACAGGAGCAAACTGAAGAAAGCTGGATTAAAGGAGCAGTTTGTTGAGGAAACAGGAAAAGCACACAGATCTGATGATGACACCGAAGCAAATGACTAGAGCAATGAAAATGGCATTCGTAGTGGGTAAAGTGAGAGTATTCAGCATGTTTTGTTCACCTCCTGCGTAATACCACTATGTCCGGTAAAATTATGTATAGCGCTGCTGCCCGAGAGCCAAGGACTTCATGTGGTTAGGTCATATTGCATTACATAATTTTCTGAGCTCGCCCTGAAGTCTTAAAGCAAGAAAAGACAAATACTGCTGCCAAGTAAAAGTTGGACTTAATTACAATATAGCCATTTTCTAACCCAACATGTCTGATTTAGGGAAGAAAACGTAGACGACGGGGAGAAAATTGAAGATGTGGAAGAGAAGAGCGTGAAGTCCAAAGGGGAAGAAATTGCATGATCAAAAAGGCCCAGGCGGCACTGAATTTTTTGTGGCCTCTCCTCTTGAAAACAACACTGACTTCAAAAATGATTCATGTCACAGCGAACAGCAGCGATTTGACAGTTTCAGACTTGCACATATAAATTATGTAATTATAAAACATTTGGACTTTACAGTCACAATTGAAACATTTTTATAGAGCTATATTTTCTTTATGGGTAATATTTTGCATGAAAAATCAATAACATTTTTTGCTGAGAAGTGCAAAGACTGTAATTCACTTGTGATGAAAATGTAAATACTGGAATAAAAAAATAAATAATAGGAACACCAGCTGAGAGCACACAGTCTTTTGGGTTAAAAGTTAAGTGGGTTACAATACCTGTTGAGATCTTGCATCTTACAACACTCCGTAGTATTTATTCCAATTAGGCAATAAATGTATTTTTTTCAGATGAATGTGTCCTGAAAGAACAGCAAGTATCTGACATTAACTTTTCTCAGATTGTTCGGTTTAAGTTCCTGGTTATTTGTAGAGCCCCACTGCTGCCAAAATAAACAGCCCTCGTTGTGCATCTGCATTCACACAGACCAGTTCAGTGGTCTGCTCCGAGTCTGCAATTCCACATCAAATACTTTTGTACACTGGCCTCTGCTGTACTCATGTGCTTTGACAGCTGGCTGCCAGGAATTTCAGAGATCATTTTTACTCGCAAACCGCATGGGGATGTCTGAATTTGTATCGAAACATAATCAAAGGGTCAACATGGAGATCAGCATCTATACCATATAGTTACATTTTGTTGGCTTGGTCGTCATGTCTTGGAGCTACTGGAGATCTGATTTCAGATTATATACAGTTTTGGCCTAACAGAGTGATGCAAAGTGCATCTCTTTTGAGAATGTTGCAAAAAAAAAAAAAGAATGTAAAAATATTTAGCATTACTCTTTGGATAGTGAAATAATCAAAAGATTAACGTTTAAAAAGAAGTAGAAAACCCTAAATATGTTCATATACCACTTATAGGTATGATAAATAACCATAGAGTCCTTTCTTTGAAACCTCAAATATTGCATGATGAAGCTTCAAGGGCTGCATCCTGTCAGGTTGTCATGGGAACCCTCCCCTCTCTGCCTCGTAGTCCCTCAGGAGAAAGCTGTGCACCTCTGATTCCCTGATGCACGGCTGAAAACAGAGCAGATCCCCCCCAACCTGTTAGGTAATATGCGATTGGGAATCTGCATCAGTGAAAGGCATGAGGGAGCAGAGGGAGTGAGACATTTATTTAAACAAACTGTCGCCTCGGATTTGTTTGTGGAGGCTGAAAGAAGGAACAAACACGTCTCATTTAGATTAATGAGAGGCTGCACGCTTGGCCACTGAATGTTATGATCGCACTGTTTGAGGAGTGGCTCTGCATAGTAGATGAACAATATAATTTCGCCAAGGTGGTATGTTTAGGTCTCTTATTATTCTAGCCATTAAAAATCCCACACATTTAATTTTGAAAATGGATGGGTAGCAAATGCATGCAGCTGAGTGCACGTTGTAGAATAGATATAGGCCTCAAATAGCATTTGCACTGTAAAATACATATGTTGTGTTCTCAGGTCATTTTGCTGTTCTTGATTTCTTGCTTATTTATATACTCTTGATTATAACATAGAAGTCCAATTGGCCAGTTTTTGCATGTGTGCATATAGATTCTCTGTGTCCTAGTTAGTCCTCGGTTCACCTGCAGGAGGAGCTGTGGCTCGCTGGAGCTTCTGTGTAGCAGAAGAGAGAGATCCCTCTCCTTCAGTGGCAAGAATAATATCCCCACTGCTGGAGAGAGAGCATATCAAGAGGCAAACAGGAAGGGGAGAGAGATAGCTGCCAGTGTGACAGATAAGAGCGTGGCAGAACTTGTCTTCCTGACTGCACTGTGGGCCGGGGAAAGAGAGAACAAGTGCACTAGAGTGTCAGGCAGCTGCCTGCACAACAAAAACACACTCTTTCACACACACAGACAAACCCCAGAACCCAGCCGCACCAGAAGAAGTTCAGACCTCAGAAGAAGACTGAGCTCAAACAGGTACAGTACAGTCATATCTCCTGGAGTTGTTTCCCCTTCTTTACATCTTAAACATGATCAGAGAATCAGCTCCACTTTATTTATTATTTATTTTACAGGTGGGTTGGCAGAAGTTTTGCCTGTGGATTCACCCAAATATGATGGCTTTCCTCAAACTGAGCCTTGTTCTTTAAAGGAATTGCGTGTTTCCCCTCCAGAAGAACTTGTTTTGTGCTTGCAGCCCGAGGGAGGATGGAGAAGTTGTCTGGGAAAGACAAGGAGCTGATACGAAGTAGCTGGGAGAGCCTGGGCAAGAACAAAGTTCCTCATGGTGTCATCCTGTTCTCCAGGTAATGCCCTGCACATTCAGCATGATTCTGACACAGAAAGAAGCAGTATTCATGAGACGAAAGAGAGTATCTAAGCTTGTAATTCTGTTCAGATGACCTTCTGCTAAAGTGAATTAATTTAATCCTTTAAATTCTTTGGATCGTGCTGTGTATTGCTGCAGATTGTAGAAAATGAAACACAGGTGAAGACAGAGTATCACTAGATCCTTTGCTGCACACTTTCACCATGCAGGGACCAGAGGCTTGACTTGTTGCTTGGCGACAGACTGCAATAATCCACAATTTACTGAGACAGCAGCCGCTTAATCAGACACTAGCAGAAGAGATTTTTAGATCTATAGTTATAGATTGACTATGTGCCTGCATGAGTTTTTGAACCCATGCCATGACTAGACACCTGTGAAATGATGCAGTGTTTTTCTATTTTAGACTGTTTGAGCTGGACCCTGCACTGCTCAGTCTTTTCCACTACAGTACAAACTGCGGTTCCACACAAGACTGCCTCTCCAGCCCTGAGTTCCTGGACCATGTCACCAAGGTGAGCTCCGTTGCCCACAGTGACCACTTAATATAGACAGATATTTAAAACTGTGTATTTATGCACTTTTGAACATTGTTTTGCAACAATCTGTGCTCCCAGGTGATGCTTGTGATTGATGCAGCAGTCAGCCACCTGGATGATCTTCACTCCTTGGAAGAATTTCTGATCAACCTTGGGAGAAAGCATCAGGCAGTGGGAGTCAAGACACAGTCTTTTGCTGTAGGACCAACATCTCCTTATAGAACTCTCAAAGAGCTGTTCCATATGTGAAGGAGCTCAGATAAATTTTTCCTTCTGTGTTTGTGTGCTTGTTTGTTTTGACGTTTTCAGGTGGTGGGTGAGTCCCTTCTCTACATGCTGCAGTGCAGTCTCGGCCAGGCCTATACAGCGCCATTGCGTCAAGCCTGGCTCAACATGTACAGCGTCGTGGTAGCTGCAATGAGCCGAGGGTGGGCCAAGAATGGCGAGGACAAGGCCGACTGAAGCGCACAGCGGGAGCTGCTGAGCAGCTGCTGTCAAATGATCAACATGGTTGCCATGGAATAAGGTTGTGTAACTGTGCAGCATTGATGCTTGTCTGCTGTACATTTGCTCCATG
The DNA here is from genome assembly GCA_037176975.1 of Arrhamphus sclerolepis. Lineage (NCBI taxonomy): Eukaryota > Metazoa > Chordata > Actinopteri > Beloniformes > Hemiramphidae > Arrhamphus > Arrhamphus sclerolepis. Next base: position 9,723,162 of record JBAMYA010000015.1, on the reverse strand, counting down.
AGTGGGGGTTGTATAGCATAGCGAATGTGTGGTATAGTTACACCTCTAAATTGGACTGACTGATGGAAAAGTTCATATTCCTTGCTGTGGATGTTTAGCTGTGAAGTGAAGCTGTTGAGCAGCTGCAAGAGTCTGAGTGAGCCGGCTTGGTTTTTCTAAGGTTGGACCTATAATCTGAACACCTGAATTAAGAGGGAGCATTAAGGATAAGTGTTGAATCCCTTTGTACATATTTCAGCTTTGATATATATCTGCTGAAATTATAACAGTGACTGTAGTAGTCTTTGTCATGTATCTTAAAAGAGCTGCACACTTGTGAAACACTAGATATTATATTTAAGCATCACACACTACTCAAACTGTGACTGTTACTGTGGCCAGACAAGGCAGCTTCTTAATCTAACTGGAACACAGTGATACTTCGAGCCTGTGGGACAATGCAATGTGATGTTACAGGAGAAACTCGGATCACTTTAGTCGTAGTCATGACTGTGCGTTTGCGTACGTGTTGTTTTTTTTATTTTTATATTTTAAATTGATGTTACAGGTTGCATTTATCGCTTTGTGACTTTATCTGAATTTGAAGTTAATCATGTTTATTAAATGTTATTCAACAGCTATTGACAAGAACTGTTATACTCCCTGACAGCTTTCTTCAGTGATCTATGACTGTTAAGGTGGCAGTGTACGCCTTACCTGATGTGGTGTATGATGCTCTCCTCAGCTGAGGTTGTGAGTATTTCAGTAGGCGTCTAATGACTGTTAAACTCTAACTAATAGACTGTTATGTGAGCTTTAGAATTTGAGAGGAAAGGGCATATTGAAGGAACCATAACATCTTTGTTCATAAGTGGCTTCCACTTATTGTTCGCGTGAAGTAGTTTTGTTGTGTTGTAGGTGTTTATCTTACTAATGCTTATCAACTGCATTGTTGCGGCTAAAAGTGCTGTTGTTACAGCAACTTTAAAGGTTTAGATAATCAGAGTGCCCTGTGTTACTCAAATACAGAACTTCTGCTTGGAAGTAAAGTTTTTCTTTTTGGCGAATTAACACAAAAGAAACGCACAGAAAACCTGTGATGAATCTGTCTGATAACTGAGTTTCAATATTATTATTACTAAAACTGCCATATCACTTTCTGTATCATCCACAGTTGTAATTTTCCCTCATGGCCAAAATGCCAAGTAACTTAACAACAGTGTGCCAAGTATTAGATAATAACATCATTCAACTGTAAATCCAAGCTGCTGGTATGTGGTTATTATCGCTTTAGTCTGAGTTTATATTTATAAAGCTTATTTTTATATTCTGAATTGTATATGTAGTAAAGAGGTTTTTCTCTGAATGTCACGGACAATATATTCTTCAGATATATTATCTTATGTGGATTTTAATTTATGAACCCTATATAAGAAATCAAATGGACCAATTTGCTATTTTGATTAGGTTTCATACAATCAAAATGATTGAACTGTTATGAATAAACGCACATTTCTCTCAGAAAAATAACAGCAGATTTTCCCCCCTTTTTTCTATTGATCTGTTTTATTCTTACATAGTCCGTTCAGTCTGTACTTTCCAGCCCACAGGTATAATGTTTGTTAACTGGCTGTGTGGGTGGTGTATTTATATTGACTCTTTTCTTAGAATCAGTATTCAACCCTATGCAGGTTGTTTTTTTTTCCATGTGTCTGTTTTTAATTAACTGACAGTAAGCATTTATTGCCAAGATGACTGACAACTGGTTTGTTAACATTTTAGCATCCAGATGTGTACATATTGGGTGTTACTGTCTACCTCATCATTATCAGCTGCTACTGAACAGTGATGACTTCACGTAGTTATCCTTCAACCAAAAACGCACATTATTGTTTGAGTCAATACAAGCACGCACTCTTTGTTAATGGGATTCCAACATACACTTTAAAGAAGAACATGTTATGTGTTTACTTGAATCTAAATAAAGTGTTCTGTGAGTATTTTACTGCAAAATGATGTCAATGTGTTTTCCTTTTGGTCTTATGGTGTCTGTCATAAACAACACGGTCGACTTTTGAAATCAATCACACAATGCCTGATTTCCTTCCCACTGACAGCGCATCCTTGAGCGTTACATAAGATCCAAGCATCATATGGCTCATTGCCCTCAGCCACAAAGATGAGGGCAACTTCAGGTACATCATCCCACTTAATCATGCAACTGCACAATGTCACATCAATAATGTTTTCTGGAAAGAAAGAGACATTACAGATGTGCTTCTGCTTGAATACCAGTTTGTGAGTCTTATCAGTTCAGTGATAGTAAGGAGAGAATTGGAGTAGGGCTCATGAGTTATCTTAATACACATTAATTTCTGTCATAAACAATTTGGTTGTATCTCTATAAAAGTCACATCCATGAGTTGGCTGTCTGTTCTGCTGCTGAAGTGGCAGTTGACATGACCTTAATCTGTCTCTCTGCACACAGTATCCTCCCTCTCTGTCCCAATGAGAGGCTGCTGGATTTACGTGGGCTTCACACTCCGTGTCTTGTTTCAGCCCTTCAGAATTATACTTATACAGAATTACAGGCTGAGTTTGTTTCATCATTGGGCTCGATGAAGGCTCAATCATCAGGTCTCCAGCTGGTTTACAGTGGTTAAAGTTTTGATACATTGCTGCCTTAAATACACTATATGATTATTTCCTGTTTGGGCATTAATAATCAGGTACTGTTGCTCTACAGTATTACCTTGTAGTGGATGAGGATTCGCTCTGAGGGCTGTCGTCTGAAAAGGAGTCTGTGAGAAAAGTCAACACACTTTATTTTTAGAAATGTCTGCAATGTGTTTTAGAATGAAGGGCTATTGAATGTTGTCATGGCAACAGTTAAGTGACGGTTGTATATGCGAGTGTGAGAGTGATGGAGGAGAAAAGAAAGCTGTTGCTTCAATCACTCATCCTAAATCATACCATGCAGAGGAGTGAGAAGTGAATGGGGACTAAGCATGCAGCTTCAGGCTAATAAGGCTCTGTTACCTTTCCAGGCCTTCAGCACTGCAGCTCAAGTCTGCCAAGCAACAAGCACAATAGTAGGTTATTAACCGTCTTTCAGCAGCTGCTAAGGCCACCACCATCATGAACAAATCTGTGGATATCCATGTATTTTCTGATGTACAGTGGGGATAAAAAGTATTAGTGGGACAAGTTCTCCCTCTTAAAAAGATGAGAGAGGCCTGTAATTTTCATTAAAGCCATACCTCAACTATGAGAGACAAAATGAGAAAAAAGAAATCGAGAAAATCACATTGGCTGATTTTTAAAGAATTTATTTGCAAATCATGGTGGAAAATAAGTATTTGCTCACCTACAAACAAGCAAGATTTCTGGCTCTCACAGACCTGTAACTTCTTCTGTAAGAGGCTCCTCTGTCCTCCACTGGTTACCTGTATTAATG
>JBAMYA010000015.1:9692881-9719626 GCA_037176975.1 Arrhamphus sclerolepis | reverse complement strand
TCATAGTTGAAGTGCACCTATGGTGAAAATTACAGGCCTCTCTCATCTTTTTAAGAGGGAGAACTTGCACAATTGATTGACTAAATACTTTTTCTCCCCACTGTATATATTGCTTCATATTTAAATGTTGCAAAAAGACTGAGATGAAATAGACAGTTCTCTTAAGGTGTCTAAATGTCAAGTGTTTTTTCCAAGGATGAACTTCCTCATATATGTTGTTTGAATAGTATAATATAAGCCTCTGAAGCTACATTTGCATGATGAAACGATCCCATTTGGGAATTACAATATGTGCAGCAGGAGGCAGATCCATTTTCTATTTTGAGCATCTGGGCAGGAGAAAGGCAGGTGGCATACCAGAGGAATTCACCTTTCCATGAGAAACAACCTCAGCTGTTGCCATGGGTGACACAGAAAATATTTGTCTTCTTTAATCTTTTTTAGCTCTAAGAAGTAAAGAAATCCCATGAATAACCTTTAGGAAACTGGGACCTGTATGTCAGCAATTGACATTTCTTGGAAACCTCTTCCCCGCTTCACTGGGACGGCATCATCTGCTGGATGCCGCTCATCACGGACAAGCACCTGATGTTAACTACCCTATCCAAACTCTGATGCAGTTTCAGAAGACATACGGATGATTGTTTTGAGGCTAGTTTGAATGCAGACACACGCTTTGCTGCAAACACCTAAGCTGACATGCGCCTGCATTCATTAGTCTCTTACCAGCCGTTGTTAAATGAGGACATTGAGCCTGTGAATATTTTAGGGGATGTGGTCCAAAAGAGGAATCACTGTCATTATCAGCAGCACTTTGACAGTTTTTAGATAAAGAGTTTGAGTGATACTTATTTGCTTTCTTGCTAAGAATTGGATGACAGGTTGGATCAGTGCATTAAATCAGTAGCTGCTTTAAAATGTCCTGGTAGGAAACAGTTTGCTTCCCAGTAAAGGTAGAATTCAACCACCGAGCCATACTTTTCTTATTCATTTTACTCAAAAATAGGAGTAAAAATATCAAGTCATTAATGTAGAGGGGACTACATCTTTACCAGACGCAGTAGAACCACAAACTGTTTTTAGACTTCAGTTTCTGTGCAAATTAAGAAACAGATGTGGCCAACTGAAAGGTCAGATTTGTCACCATCAGAGCCAGGCTATCTGCTCTGGCTGGTGTTCAAAGCTCGTGCGATGACCTTAGCTAGGAGGAGAGTTAAGGAGTTTGTGGCACCATATAGGATGCACAAATTGAGCTAAATTAATTTTAATTTTAAATCATTTTTCACTTTTGCCAAAAGGTACATGAATAAAAGTACGTGAAGGAATGAGCATGCCTGGAAAGCTAATAGACCTCGAATGGCATAGTGCATATAAAGAAGCATTTCCTGATACAATAAAACTAGTGAAGCATGAAAGTAAAGTCTGTGCATGGTCATTCTAGCTGGGAAAACCCAGATAAGTTTTATTTTTGTATATTTTGAAGGGAAGCACGCTTAATGTTCTGTGAAACAATCTTCAGGAAAAGAAACCCACAGGACATGTTGGCGGTTCAGACAGAAATTTTGAGATGCCTTTTGATGTTGTTTTTACAAATGGATTTAACTTCATGATTCTCTGCACTGACTGCCAGCTTTCAACTGCTATATACATCACAAGGAACCACAATTAGATCCCTTTTAAACTTGAGCAAAAAGCATTTAATCTTATGAAATGTTATGCCATCATCTTATGAAACTGTAACCAAAAGTGCTGAAACTCAGGAGGAGGAAATGGATTAAAATGTGCTTTACTCAATGACAGGAAATTTTCTTTCTTTTGCTGATTTCAGAAGAGTTTGATGCCAAATAATGAACATTAGTACCATCACTGTGTAATGAGAAGTGTTGATATCACCCAAAGACACATCAGACAATTAATGAACACCTTTTATGTCTTCAACAGGGAGCGCGGCCATACATATACCATTTGATGTTTATAATTCAAAAATACAGCAAATGGGAACTGAAAAGATATTGACTGAAATCAGGATGTCATCATCAAGGCCACAATACATAAAAGCAACACAACAGCTGCAGTGTAAAGACATAAATTCAGTGAACTGCCGTCAGCTCACTTATGACTTTTAGATAATCGAGCGTCTCTGGAGCTTTTGATCCCATCCCTTGGTCTTCATGAGAAGGTGAGGTTTGGTCAGTTGTGATTTCATCAGTTTATGTTCAAACTTCATGAAAAATCTTTAATGCTTATCCATATCCTACAAGCCAACGTGACAGTGACAACTAAGCAAATTAATTTGGTGAAGACTATGTGATAAAGTTTTGTGTTTGTAACTGTTGTGTTTTCATCTCATCAAGAGTTTGCTTCTCTTAGGTTTTCAGTCCATGCAGCATATTTCAGGTCATGCTGAATTGTCACAAAAAAAACAAACAAACAAATAAAACAAAACCGAGATGATCCTTCAAGGCACAGCAGAAGACATGAAGAACAAACGGCAACCAGCTGACATTTAAATTCATGAAAAAAAAAGACACCACGATGAAACAAAAATTATCCTAAAACACAAAACTTGTAAACATACCGACACACATGTATGAGGATATAATCCATACTTTGTTTAAATAATATAGTAAACATGCAGCTGTTAGACAGAAGGTTAATGCAACAGAAACTGTAGTACAGCATGGTAGTGATTCAGTTCTTCTTTCTGTATTAACATGAAAAATAATCATTTCTGCACAAAAATATTTGACCAACACCAAACAAATCTATACAAATAATAAATAAGCCACAGTTTTTAGAACGAAAATATTTTCTTGAAATTTGTACAACTAAGATAAGTAAAATATAATGGCAGGTTCAAATATTTTTCACAATGAGCAAAATTAACAAATAGAGATTTTGACTATGTGATCCTCCACTGAATATTTTCAAAATGCAATTCCAGGAAGTTTTTGTTTTTTATTTTTGTTTGGTTTTTGAAAATGCGGATCAGCTATTTGTGATTTTTAGTGTTTGGTTTGTATGATTGTCTGTTTTATCTGAAAACAGGATAAATAAATAAATACCAAAACAAATCTTATGAACTTCAGTAGCAAGATAGAGCTTTGGCATTGGTGGGGGGGGTCGGCTCTAAAACTGCCCGTAGTTCACTGAAGGTGAGTGCTGTCAGCAAGTAAACCCTTAAAAAGAAAGTCAATTAGAATTTTCCCAAAACAAAAATTGGGGATTTAAAAGTTCAAATAAAATTTACAATAAAATGCATTTGACACATGTACACAGCCCAGACAGAATAATTAGGTAATAATCTCACCAAGAAGGGAAAGCTCTGCAAATTATGACCAGTCTCAAGTGCCCTTCAGCTCCAACCCGAAGCACAATATCAACAACACCAAAAATACTGTAGCAAAAATAGCAACCTGAAATTGAAAGTAATTACAAAGAGCTTCAGGCTCAGTGAAGCTGTTTACGCCTCTGTGAAGAGAGTGTACATATTTTACAGTACATCTGAGTTACATTCGGTCCTCCGTCTGCCTGCTCTCTCACTGCAGATGGCTTCACAACTCGCTGCCCTCACTTGCAACCTCATCACCCATGCCCAGACCACTCTGTCAGTCTGTCGGGGCAAGCCTGCTCACACCACCCACTCCGATGGGAACTTTCACCTCTGCTCATATCCAAATGGCACAGCATGGTCAGTGTATCTCTGATAGTACTCAAACCCAAATCCACTCCAACTAAATTTAACATTTTTGACTTGCAAATGAAGCCACAGAATCATAGAGCAGCTCATCAATAAACTAGAATAATCTGCAGGCTATATTAAGGAATCTTATCGTCTGTTAAGAGTGATGTGTCTGAGACAAGTTGAAGCAACATTTTGGTAAACTGCAGTTTTTATAGTGTGATGGGGTTTTTTTTTTTGTTGATTCAGTCTCTGCATTCTCAAACTCTCTCTTCTTTAGGCTCTATATCCCTTCAAACAAGCCCAATCTAGACTTAGTGTTGAGGCAGCTAGCTAGCTTGAAGTCAGGGGCCAGTGGTAAAAATGCAGCATTGCAGCATTTAATAATCTGTGTTCACCAGCTAAAGGACACGTGGAAATAAGTCTTGGGGCGGGGGGAGGGGAGGAATTTGGGGTTACTGAAAGCCTACAGGGCTGTCCATGAGTGGGCTGGAGCAGAAGGTGTCTGCAGGGTCTTGAAGCTCAGTCTCATGGGTTTGGGCGTGGTTCTCCTCCTCCCCTTCCTCTCCTGCCACTGGGCCTTGACTCGAACTTCGGGAGGTGGACATGGCACCGTAGCTGTGGTGAGCTGGGGAGGGCATTGGAGTCAAAGCCAGCTCTGGCTCCAGCAACACAGATGCCACAAACAACTGTGGAGGCAGATCAGCATTCAGATTAGAAAGAAACACGGGGTGCCTTCAACGCAACATCTACACACTCTAACACAAGTACACTGAACGACAACCGTGTGCATGACAGCTGTGTGAATAAGTCAGAAGGCTATTAGAAACATCTTTTCTGGATGAGAAACACGGTCTGCAGAGAGGGGAACGTGTATTCTAGAAGAGGAAACATATTCCATCTCTGAAACATGGTGGTGGTGGTTTCAGTGTTTGGGTTTGTTTTGGTACGTGTGGGACAGCTCGCAATCACTGACGAAGCTGTCAAATTCAGAAAAAAAACACCCCAGAAAATTATAAAAGGAAAAGTTAGAACTAGTGTCCATAAAATCAATGTGGGTCATTCAGTTTAACAATTACTCCAAGCAAGTAAGCAGCTGGTTAACAGAACTGCACTTATCTGCATCTGAAGAAATCTGGTAACTTTAACTGCAGTTCGCAGATAAGTGGTTTATGTATATATAAATAACTTGTACAATACTTTTTTTCATAATCATCCAGAAATAAACATGATTCAGATGCTCTGAAGGATCATACACACCGTTGTTTGTTCAGTTAGACAGTTTGATGAATATTTCAAAAGATCACATGTTATGTAACTACTCATTAAGGCTGCCACAGATGAGTTATAGAAGGCTGTGAAGCTCACCCAAGAATTAAGCAAGTTTATATATTTAAATCGTAAAACCACAAAAATAGTTATCAAAGTGATCACATCATACTAGCTTGCATTCAAACGGAGGAAAAGCGTGGTACTGTACATTGGAGGCTGTGGTGGACGTCACAGTACTTCTGTCTGCGTCTGTGAATGTCCCTTCTGCCGGCTGATCAGTCATCTGAAACAAAGACAGTAACGAGCAGAAGAATACTGAGCACTCTGACTTTCATACTAACCATTATGTTATTGTACAGCTTCAGCTCAGTATTTTCTATTTTCTTGAGGTGTGTGGGGGAGAGGGAAGGGGGGGCAGACCTGATAGCTCGTCGACTTGTTTGGTGTCTTCCTAAGGCACAAGCGGAAAAGGTAACAGGTGATACAGGAGATCAAGGATGCTAAGGTGAAGAGGGTGATGGGATGCACTAGTCCTGTCACAGTGCAACAAAATACATGAATTACAATGTCACTGTACATTCAGAAAGCACTGAGAGTTAAGGAAACATCAGCAGTAGAGAAATAAGATGTTGTTATAGTACCTAATCTGAGCACGGAGAAGAAGAGCAGCCAGAACATGCAGAGGATGGGAGCCACGATGACCTGGCTGGTGGCTGCTCTGTGAATTCGCTGGTTGAGTTTGGTGGGAACATATGCATAGTAGATATTGTATCGGTCTACCATGTGCTTCAGAATCACATAGAGCAGACCTGGGACAAATAAGGTAGAAGAGTAGTATGTTGGAAGACATGGACCAGTAGTGTGATGAGGAATGGAGATTTCTTCTTTAACAGTCGCTTCGGTTTTTGTGAAGTGGGACTGTGTGACAGCTAGCGTCTTCCGTCCAGCAAACAGCAGTCACAGTACTCCCAGTTTAGAGAATCAAGGAGGAATTCTGATGGGGAGCTGAATTAAGATATAATTAGATATATTTACACCATGTCCCTTTTTGCGCTAGACACTTATTTACTCAGTCACCACATTTTCTTTACCTCAAAAAGGTTGATGTTGCCACACGGGCTGCGTTAAACAAACTAAGTCTGTGTCTGATGTAAAAGCAATGTGGTGTAAAACACACAATACAGCGTTCACTTGAACGATGCTTTGAATTTTTACGAGGTTTTGACTTGTTTTTAGATGGTGAAAACTGGCTCCTCTACGACCTTGATTCTCAGTAGCTGTTGGCTTAGCCCTGCACCAGAATTCCTCCCTGATTCGTCTGAGAGTGCATTAACCGCTGTCTGCTACAGGTGAGACACTGACTCCTCATTAGGACTTCACGCAACCCCACTTCAAAAAAAAAAAAAGTCTCTTTAAAATGCTTCGCATGCCATCTCTGGGGCTTGGAATATCCACTTACCATGGTATAGAGAAAGAGAGCTGCAGTAAGACTTCTAAAAACAAGTGAACTTGTCAACAGAAATCTGAACAAGGGCACACAGATTTTGAGAAGCAAAACACTATCACATTATCTGTAAAACTAGAGGCAGCATAACCCCTTTTGCAAAGTTTTAATATTTTATTTTTTGTTTCCTTGCCTCCTTAACCTCTTGATTTATTGATGTAATGATGGAAATCTTAACGTAATTAACTAAACTGCGAATTTAGCACATTTTTTTATTTATTGATAGTGTGGTTTGGCACTATCTTGCTGAAATAAGCAAGGAAAGACAGCAAAAAAGAAAAACTTGTTTGGGCAGTTGTCCTATGTTTCTTCAAACCCTGTACATATTATTGAGGATTAATGATGCTGGCTTGTGTTTGGTGATAGATAGCTATAGTTCTGATACCAAGGCTTGGATTTTATTCAGAGTTTTGTTTTAAAACTTTGAATAAAAGCTGAGCTCAAGCTGTGACTTGAAATACTGCCCAATGTCCCCTGATTTACAACAAATCTGATATCCTCTGCTTCCACCAAATTCACAGCAGAGGCATACAATTTCTCCCTTTCAACATCTGGCATCTTGTCTTGTCCTATGAATTATAATGAATTAAATACAACATGAGAATTAAATCATTTTAAGTTAGTTGCGCTTTTCAGAAAATAAAATTACATAGAGGTTTCATATATTAACAAACATGTTATTGCATATGTATATATAATCCAATCCAATCCAAAGAACTGTGTTACCATCTTAGAAACACATTGGAAAGCACTCTGTAGAAAAAAAAAAAAAGGAAAGCACTCTGTAGAACTTAGATAAGGCTAACAATTTAAATAAAACAAAATACATAACTTCCCAAAACAATAAAGGTATGATGCTTGGGAATGAAGAGCGATGTGTGAAAGACGCCTGTTCAGGCTGATGATCAGGCTGCAGAAGTAAATAGAGGCTTGCTGAGGTCTGGGCAGACAGGAGCAGAGTGGGCGTCTGGCTTGCAACTAACTGTGTCTGGGTGTCTGGGACTACAGCAGCAAATTCACACAGTCTGCATCGGGACTCGCAGGCAGTAGACAAGAGTGAGGTTACAGTGTGAGAAGAGACAGCAGCACATACACATACACGACAAAGGGGGAATGTGACAGCATGCAGACGGCAGAGAAAAGAGGGTTAGATGATGATGATACAAGAGGGTAATTGTACGTCGCTCACCAAAGGGTGTAATGATGGGACATGTGATGCTGTAGGTCATACTGACAGCAAAGATACACATGGTCCAGGCATACTCCAGGCCAAACTGAAACTCATAGGCTTGACTCTGCAGTAAAAAAAAAACAACAAAAAAACAGAAAAACTAAGTAAGCTTTTAAAGGTTTAATGGAAAAGAAAAACAGTAAAATGATAAGAGAGGAACCAAACGTCTGCTAACCCGTTTCACATGGATCCTCTCGGCCTGGGACTTTGCAAAGCAGAGGCGGAGGGCGTACACCGTCAATGCCGGTATGCGAAGCAGCTCCATAGACGTGCCAATCAGACTGGAGGTGATCACGTAGTTTACAAAAAATGCACCATTGTCGGGAAGAAAAACGCACCTACGGCGAGAAATGGATGCGTCTGGTTGCAGTCTTTTCAAGTAAGTTGTACTTTTACAAAAGGTAAAAAAAACAACTTACTGGAACTTAATCTCCTTCTCATCCAGAAAGTTGATATCAAAGAGCCAGGTGAAGAAGAGGTCAAGACTACACCAAAGATTAAAACGTACAGACATGGAGAAACAAAGCCAAATCTAAACAAAACTGTGCAGAAATAACTGCATCAATACATGTAATGTGCTGAAACATTACCTTGACAGACCGAGTGAGGGGAGGATGATAACCATGAAGACCAGCAGAAAAAAACACTTGTGCATTGTAACCTGGTTCTGACCAGATCTAAGACAGAAGAATTTGATCATACAGTGCATGTTGCAAATCAAATCCACTTTCATTTGACATAATAAACTCTTCAATGGAAATGCATTTTACAAAGTCAAACCAGCTGACTCCACATATAGAATCCTGCTGCGTTCATTAACACTTTTCACTCCAGCAAGCAGCTTTGCATTTGGTACTTTAAAATCACGCCAGCACACATACAGATTTGTGGGGGTGGTTATGTAAAGAAATGGTGCCTTTAGGGTGCTGCGTGAGATTTTTAAAAAAAAAATTTTTCTCCTTATGCACAGTTGTTCTGCTCCTCCTCCAGCAAGTCGCCATGCGCAGAGCAACAGTGCACGGCGACTACTGTGCATATCATTATTCTCACATGGAGATCTCTATGACAACCTGCCCAGAATAACAGTGCAGGGAGAGTGACAGGGAAAATGAGGGAGAGACTGGCGAGAGAGAGAAAAAAACAATAATTGAGGTGAAAATAAATAAATGAAAATGCTCAAAGTTGGGATAAAGACAGACGGCTACACATTACGGGTGTATTTGAAGAAGCAAAGAACCAGAATTTCCATTTGAGGAGACAGGAGAATTGCGGTTGACAGCTGGTGACTACCTGGTCCAGTGGGACTCAAAGAAGGCGGAATAGTAGACGATGAACGGCAAGAGCACTGAAAACGCCCACAGCAACAGCGTTGGAAAGAACTGGGTAATAACTGGGCTCTGCATTAGACAGCAAAATGGTTATTTAAGAAAACCAAAATGGGGCAAAAAAAAAAAAAAAGAAGCACTGAAATTATTTTAAATTGTTCTAAAACTAACCCTCAAGCTCTCCACGGGCCTTGTGACGTTGAACTTGTCCATGGTGTTGACAATGATGGCAGGGGTGGTGAGAAAGAAGAGCAGCAGGAAAAGGAGGATGTTGAGAAGGACACAGCGGAGCCACCAGCGAGACCCACATACTGACAGGTTTTCCCTGGTGATGGGAAAAAAAATGAGCCTCAGTTTTTTTCTTTTTTCCTTTTCCTCCAACAGACAGGACATTTAACGCTCTGCTCTCCACTTCTGGCATACGCTTGAAATATCTAGCTCAGCCTGAAAGAAAACTGGAATTAAGAGCAGGTTAGAAATAGAAGAACTTAGCATTTATTTTGATTGAGGAAACAAGTCTCCGTTTAACCTTAGAACATATGGCTGCTTCGGTCGTCTAGATCTTGCAAAAACAAATGCTTAAAGAGATGGATAGATGTTGCAGCCAAATAGTTGTCAAGTACAAGCAGTACATGTTACCATCTCTTTGGTTCATCTCACATATGTACGCATCACTTGGTTGTTACATAATAATTCTGTTTTTTTGCTAAACAAATTATGGACAATGAATGAGTTATAGATGCATACAAGAAAATAAGTCACATGGATGGATATTATATGTCTTAAAAGCAATAAGGAGCAGTATTACTAATGCAGAGATTGATAACTGAGAAACGTGATGTGCATCTCTTTCTGTTTAAATGCTTGAAGTTCATCTTTACAAGCTAATTATGCAGAGACAAGCGTTACTAAAGCCCATATAGCTTTCTAAAGTCCTGTCATGATCTGTGGGTTTCCAAAGATACCCGAATTTCAGGCTTAATCACAGGGTTATCTTCCTAAATTGTGCACAAATCATTCAAAATTAGACATTACACCCAGAATCTGTGTCTGCGTGGGTGTCCTTTGGGTGCTCCAGTTTCCTCCCACAATCAGAAGACATGTGGGTTAGATTAATACATTCCTTGTGCAGCGGGTGTGAATAAGAGCATGTCAACAAGATGGGCGGTTTCTTATCATTATCTGCAGAAAGACCAAGTATGATATGTGTCAAAGAGGATAACTCTGTGGCTTTGTAGAAAGTGGTGCCAAATGACAAGAGGTGGAAAAGCAAAAGATGTGCAAGTTCTAGTGTAGTTACTGGAACTCACCAGATGATGTCACTGGGCGCGGGTGCATAGCCGACACCCCATTTGTGTGACTGCACCACAGTAGTGATGCTAGACTGCTGGGGTCTGTGACTACAGTGCACGCGACTATAGTCCTTCACAATGCTGAAAAAAAAAAAAAAAGAAACAAAATTCTCATGAGTTCAGAGTAAGTCTATGCATCAATGCTCAGCAATGACATGCTGACAACTGTAGCCACTTCCGGCTGCGTTTGTGGCACTTTTACTCACACAGCTGTCATCCTCTCATCACGAAAAGTCACAAAGGCAATGCCCAGCCTTTTCATGGAGATGCGGTTCTTTTCTGCATTGAATTCATCCGTCCGCTTCTCCTCCAGTTCGCTGTAGTACTGTTCTGCATCCACCTGCAGAAAAAGTTACAGTGGAGCGTACATTGCTCACCTCTTCTGTTATTGTCAGTTGCTAGACTTGCTTACGTTTGCATTGCAGTGCCATCCAGTGGCAATACCCTTTCTGTGCAGTGCAACTACAGAACGCTGTGGTGTTCTTAGACTGTACCTTTTCAAAGCCACATATGTCACAGCAGAATATCTGAGCACATGGATGGGTCTTGATCATGATCTTCCCCTCCTTTTGCGCCTTTGTAGCAAAGTACAGCCTGCCTTTCATTGCCTTGCGCCTGAAAAATACAGCATCCTCAGAAAGGACCCCTTCAAGATTGTGGCTCAGTTCTGGAAAGATGTACTGTACCTCTCCAAGTCCAGTTTCATCAGCTTGTGGACATTGTAGCAAAAGCGTATATCAGTCACGGTGCAGCTGGGGTAGGCCTCACTGGTGGGTGGAGTAGGAAGAGTTAATAATCACGAATTTGCTGAAGCGGTGGATGCACAACATGGATTGTCGGGTTACGTGATGATCAAACATAAGGAGAGATTGATCTGGACTTAACAATAAACTAGAGAGGAAAAGATCTGTACTGGAAGTGTTTGGTGATGAGTCCAGGGTCAGAGATCTCTCTGGGTAAGGAGGTAATCATCAGAGTCCTGGCTACCTGCAACAAATAATGCAAACATGTTTAGCTATGCGAGTCTCAAGTGCTTTTGCCTCATTTTGTGCCTCTTAATGGTTTTATTTATTTATTTATTTTTTAAAGTACTGTAGTAAACTGAACAGATAAGATGGTTAACGCTGTGGTTGAAGAGCTTGATGTGTTGCTGACAGACCTTCTCATCTTCTCTGTAGTCAAGCCGCATTGAGTGGTGAGCCATACACAGCAGTGTGATGATGAAGTAAGCCAGAGCAAAGATGCTGTGCAGCCACAGAAAGCTGTCCCTACAATGCACGCGCACAAATAGAAAAATTACAGACAGGTCAGACTTTTCTTTCACTGTTCTGGGATGTTTCATGAAATATGAAGTCATGCCTGCAATGTTGCACTTACTTTGCACTAACATTAGCCAGTGTTGTTCTTCCAAAGTTTTCTGGGCTGTCTCCTGTAGAAATAATGAAACATGACAGAGTGTGAGGCATTTTCAGTTCTGCGATGGCTTCAAGGAATCCTGCTCCAGTTTATTTATTGCAGAGTAATGCTCAAATGAAACCATGTCACTATTCAGAGAAAATGTTCTCCAACAAGTTTAATTGAATAACTCAAGGAATTTTACATAAAAAAAAAACCCAACAACATCACAGTTTCTCCTAATTCTGGCACTTTAATTTTGGAGGCCCTTGTTTGCTGTTGCCATGGCAGCTAGTGTTGTTGGTTTATTTAATGACTAAGAGTGACACATTGGCCCATGTGAAGACAACCAGCAGAACTAAAAAAGGCTTTTGTGGACAGCCCAACTCCTCATAGACCCCATAAAGGCTGCTGCCTTCATCCTGTTGTGGAAGAGTATTCTCAACACATGCTACAAAATAAGCACCAAAAGACATTTCTGGTGCTATTTAACTGCTGGCTATGTGCACCAAACCCACTCCTGACACCTACATGTATATGTTAAGAGGAAATTAAGCACTTTCTATTCTTACAGCCTGACTTAAGCCAACACCCAGTGAACTGTCACTGATGCGACAGCAACACCCATTCATTGTGAATATAAAGCACCTTTTGCATCCATCTATCATCTATATGTATTTTTTTTCCTCAAATATGGGGTCACAATGTATCTTTTCTTTTCAGCTAGAAATAACGTTGTCACAATTTCACTTCAGTTCTGCAAGAAACCAGCTTCACCACACAAAGCAGGAAAAAGCAAAATTATTCAGTGCATTTAACCAATAGATCTCACTGAATAAATGAACGCATGTGTGCGATTGTGTCTGTGTGGTCTCTCCTCTCCTTTTCAATGTTTAGAAAATGCCCTGAGTTTTCAAACATGAGGCTTAGCAGGAGCAACAAGTCAGGACCAAAATACCTAGGAGGTTCCCGGAAAAGTTGACTGGCAGGATTACGGCCAAAGACAACAGGGAAACCACTGTCATGAGCAGGATGATGTGGCGCTGGAAGGACAGGTATGTGACGGCGTCAATGCCACATTTGCTACGGATCTCCTCATCCCTGCACAGAAAGAGAAAGAGAAACTTTTAGAATAGCCAGATTGCTGATATTCCATATTTACTATGTATCATCACCAAACAAAATAAAAACAGAAACATAACTCACATATAATTCTTCTAGAGATGAGAAACATTATATCATTCACATGTAGTTCTATTAAATGCAGCGTCATATTCAGTTATGAATATGTGCTAAATGAGCGGGACCTGGACAAATGATCTATCTAGAGTGTCTACCTCTCTATGAGAATAAAACTGGCACCATCACTTTGCTGTGAAGAGCTGTGGTTACCAGGCAGGAGGCTCAGGAAACCCAGTGTTGTAAAATAGAAAAAAAAAAAAAAAGAAGTGCAACTTGGTTTCATGGCAGCCCACACATCGTGAACTCTCAGGGTGGGTTTTACACTTTCCCAGGGATCCCTGGGTGAGCCACTGGCATGGGAGCTCAAAACAGAAGCACCCAAACTCCAGAAAAAATACTATGGAAACCATACACACCACGGAGATTGTTTTTTTTACGGCACTTAATGTGCTATGTGCAGTCAGACTCGAGCAAGTGCAAATATTCAACGGCAAACCGCGACACCAGTGGTCACATGAGCCCAGACTGGTTTGCTTTTTCTGCTAAATGAGATATAACATGAGGCTTTACATTAGATGGTGACATCATACAAGATGAGAGAAGGGCAAAAATAGTCATAAAGGGAATTACTTTGCGTTAACTTACTTCATATGGTAGAGAGATGACAGCCACGAGCAGAAACCCTGGAAAGAAAGGAGGAACATAAAGATGATTTGGTTTTAAAAGAAATACAACACATGTGTGCAAGTGTGCATACAGCACATCTGGCCACTTGTGCACATCTCCTATTTGCATATAGTAATAAGGTCTGCAGAGTGGCATCCAGATGGAGGTTTAATGGGTCTAGCCTGGAGCTGTAATCAGTTTACTGCAGCCTCAGCGCTGTGTGGGCACAGGGTGATGACTCCTGTCTGACTCTTTGACTTACACTGTTATAAACATGGAGGGAGTGACCTCAGTCTATCACACAGGTGTCATAGAGTCACAGACAGGCCGTCTGAGTCATGATCCAAACTTGGCAGCACCATGATAGTCAACTGGGCTTTATCCTAAAAATTCTGCATGTAGCATTTTTAGACATGAATATAGAACTGAGAAATTAACAGTGACACCTTATTATATTTACTGTCAATAAAGAGAGCAAGGCTGGTAGTCTGTCTAGCATCTTTGTTCTTGGCTGACAGAGGAGGTCTACAGGCTCCTGAGCTGCATTCAGAGCTGGGGATGAGGTGGGCCTAAGAACAACGAGGGCAAACCTGTCACGTGGCATCAGAGAGGCCAAGAGAACTACAAACCCACACCACAGACCGCCGATGCTTCCACCTCTCTGCCGAACGAGCTGAACGAATTCTTCGCTCACTTTCAGGCACACGACAGGTGGAGGATCAATGCATGCAGAGCCCCGGGTCCTGACAACATCCCGCTCACGCACTGAGAGACTGTGCCTGTGACTGAGATTATCTGTGAGGAACTCTCAGATAGTCTCAAACGTCAAATGTCACTGATCTGGGTCGTTGACCCCACATCCCTCAACGCTTGGTTGAAGAGCTTTTCAATGTTTAAAAAAAAACAAAAAAAAAAAAACTTATCAAACTATAACTGGGGCAATGTCAGCTTACCTGTTCATCTCTGGCATTGGCAAGTGTTCTGAAAGATGGTGACTCTACTGTTGAAAGGGGCAGCATGTCTTCTACAATAAACTGACACCAGTCTTATCTACACATGGCAGGCTAAGAAAAACGTAATATTTGGTGCTTTGCCGTGCCTGGACTCTCGTCATCGGCAATCTCTCTGTTAGAATTTGAGCTTAGTGTTGGTGTTCTTAAGTTGTCTCTGTCATTATTCCATTTATGTTAACTTTAGTTCCTGTTTTATTTTGGTAGTCTCTGTTTGCTTTTGTTCCTCCTCTCTCCCATCTCTCCTGTGTCTCCTCAGCCTCTGTCTGTATATAAGGTCATCAGCGCTGCTTCTGTGAAGTGGGTGAGCAGCACCAGGTTCCTGGGTGTGCACATCTCAGAGGACTTCTCCTGGTCCAAGGACACGGCATCACTTGCCAGCAAAGCCCAACACCGACTCTACCTCTGCCACAAACTAAGAAGGAGCGGAGCCCCAGCCCCCATTATGGGCACCTTCTACAGAGGCATCCTGACCAGCTGCATAACTGTGTGGCATGGCACCTGCAACGTGTCCTGCTGCAGAAAACTACATTGTGGAGGGGCTGAGAGAACCGTTGGTGTCTCTCTCCCCTCCCTCCAGGATATCTACCACACCCGCCTCACCCGCAATGCCCCCTGATCCCACCCACCTTTTAAATAGCTTCTTCAGTTTGCTGCCATCAGGAGGAAGACTGCAGAGCCTCCAGGCCAGGACCAGCAGACTGAGAGTCAGCTTCGTCCACCAGGCTGTCAGGATGCTGAACTCTATCCCTGCCCTGCCGTCCCTCCCCCTCCTGTCCCCTGCATACACGAACTCTGGACCTTTACAACCCCCCAACATCTGAACCATATCCCACTGGAAATTACCCGCTCACACACACAGGACCCTGACACCCCCAGAACTGTCTACTGGCACACACACCACTGTAAAATTAGACTTATTCTATCTCCTTTTATCAGCCCTTTTAATTTTTTAAATTATTTTTGATTGAAGTTGTTTTGTATAAACACTGTGGGCCTAGGAGAGCCCTGTAATTTTAATCCTGTGTATCTCCCATATATGGTATTGACAATAAAGCTGACTTGAATCTTGAATCTTGAACAATGGTATTTCTTAAAAACAGTTCTTATAGTACAGCTGTCTCCTCCTCAAACACTATTTTTTTTTTTTTTTTTAATTATTATTTTTTTTAACTCTAATTATAGTTTTATTGTCAAAAAGGCACCACTAGTGGCACTGTAGAGCAGCATTAGGATAAGCAGGGCTGTTTATTGGACAGATGTGTGTTACCACCACGTCCATTAGCATCAAGTTACTTTTATACTTTTATACCAGGGTTTGACTCACACAAGCTTGGCATCAGAAAGTATCCACGAAGCCTGGCGCTGCATTAAAAACAAAACATAAAGTTTTTGGCCATACCTGCTAATTATTGACTTCTGGTGTTTTCAGTCACATCTGTCGCAACATCTGTATCCCAGCCATGTAGTCTCCATTTGCAAACATTTGTGATATAAAACTGGTTGTTCTGAAATACTCAGTGGCTTCTAGCGTGGTACTGTGAAGCAATACCACCTTTGCAACATCCCTGCTGGATATTTCATGGTCAACTGTAAATGATGTTATTAGAAAATGGAGGCATTTAGGAGCAACAGCAAGTCAACGATGTAAAATCACAGAGCAGGTTTAAGAACTGGTGCATTAACGTCACGAAACCTCCACAGCAAGAACTGTAGAAATATGGGGTGATGAGTTCGGTGTGGAAGAAGTAGAATTGTCCTGACCTCAACCCCACCGAGAACCTTTGATATGAACTGGAGCAGAGATCGTAAACCCAACATCAGTACCTAACCTTTTAAATGTTCTACAGGATGGGCACAAATTCCCACAGAAACACAACAAAATCATGTGGAAACTCATATAGGAAGACTGGAAGCTCTAACAGTTGCAAAAGGAAATAAAACAACACAACTAAATATGAACAGATACAAATAACAGATACAAATAAAGAAACCTTGAACCTTGAAAAGAAGGACTGACATCATCTTAGAGTCTAAATATATTTGAATACAACATCACAAGAGCTGGTCTAAAGGTCAGGTGTGTGATTACTTTTATCCTTGTGGTATATAATGAAAATCACTTCACAGGCTTATAATCAGTCCAACAAAAGCCTGATGAAACTGTTCATAAAAATAAGAAAGAACAGTCAGAAATATTGTTTGCTTTTCCTGTCCTGTGATCTGATAAATGCAACCTGGATTTCTGTTTTTCTTTCCGTCCTCCATCCTAAAGAGGAGAGAAAACATGTCATCATAGACAGTTAAAAGCCAGTGACTGCGATGATATGGGGGTACATTAGTCCACATGTCTTGGGCAGTTTGCAGATCTTTATGGGCATCACTAATTTTGCAGCAACAATGACTATTTCAGGGAATGTCATGCTTCTTTCAGTGTGACGATGCCAAACCAAATACTGAATATATTACAGCAAGGAAACACATTAATTCCTAGAAAGAACACAGTATATACTTCATGTCCTTGGCAGATGTTCACTATATCAAACCTCAGCACAGATGAGGAACATTTCGATTTAATGATATGTAATGCCATGTAGTATTCCATTAAACAATTAGTGAGACAATAAAAGAAGCCTTCAGCTTTCTCCCCCAAATAAATGTCAGTGTTCTGAAAATATATCTGTGCTTTTTCTCCTGTGACAAGCTAAATGATTGCTATGAAACTGAAGACTTGTGGCCAAGGCTGATATCATTTACAGACATGTTAATGTCTGTTTTAGTCATGACTTCTGTAGCATGTCAGCGCCATTAAAAGAACATCTCAAGGATTTTCCTCTTGTAAAATTAGAGAAACAAGAACCATTACAACAATTTGTTGTAAACCTGGTTCCGTCATAAAGTTCTCTTTCTGGTTTCAGTTACTTTTCACAAGACTATGACATAACTAAGAATGCTATTTAGGGCATTGTCAGCGGTTTCAAGAGGTGAGGGAAAGAAACAAGGAAACTTAAAACTCACCATGTCTTTGGTCTCAGAGTCAGAGGGGCTGGATTCTGAAGGAGACTTCTCTTTTTCACTTGGTTCTCCATAAAACAGGGATGTTAGACTGATGTGAGGAGATAACGTACACAGAGAAACATTTCACAAGGAAATATCACAACCATTACCCTGATCGTGTCCCAAACACAGGGTAAGTCCACCTGTCAGAAATCAATCCATGCACGCCCAGAGGACATCACTACATTCTGACCCATCTCATAAAGCCAGTGTGGTGATTGAGTTTGTGGATATTTCTCTGTGGGTTGTGCTACTGACAGTTCAGCAGCATGTCAAATTAAGCAGCATAATTCAGTTACTATGAGAGAGGACCGCTTGGTGAAACACACAGATGCTGCTTGCCCTCGAGAGCTGTGAAGCCGAAATCGGTCAGGCAGAACTAATCACGCCCGCACATCATCGGTGAAAGAGACGCACGTCGAGAGGAAGAAAACCACTCTTGAGTCCTGTGAAGCCTTGAGTGGTTTCAATTTCATGCCTTTAAAAAGGTATAACTAATGCTGATTGATCAGTGTTTTTCTTGAAATACTCTCCCTTTAGTCTTCGGAGGGATCAATCTGGCTGTACTCAACACTTTTCTGCCACCAACCCAAACAATGACAAAACAAACAAATCAATCGGACTAATAAGTAACGCTAAAAGTCACAAGCTGAATCCTCAGCTGAAAATAGCTCCTAACAAATGTGTCTGAATGGCCCCTGCTCTTAAAAATCAATGCAGTTGAGACCACAGGCAGCATAAAAGGGCATACTGCAATCAATAACAAACATATGCACTGGCTTTCTTAAATTAGATTTATCAAAAGAAGCTGAAATGTACAGCGACAAGAGCATTTTCCAATACACTGTTATATTTATTAATTAACAATCAATGGCTGGCTTCAGGTTTCTGAAAATGAAATTGTGCTTCTTCCTTTGTTTCCTATCAGTGCAAATGGGAAAACATAAAGAAACTAAAAACAAAAACAAAAAAACAACAGCCCAAAAATACAAGTCTCCCAGTTGTAAGCTGGATGTTCAGCTACATCCTCTCCTGACACATGCAAGATGCAGGGAACATGAACAGCCCTTGTTTTACTTCAAAAACTGTGACTGATACTACGATAAGCACAGTAGGAAATCCAGCAGCCCCCTTTGCACTCAGCAGAGGGAGCTGCAGTATCGGAGGAGTCAACTCCACTGAGAGTTATTACTCCATCTTAAATGTTGTCATGGCTCACAGACTGGTAAGTATATCACATATTTATGAGTAGGACTGTAAGAGAGGGACTAACCTGTCATTTTCCATCAGCAGAGCCAGGCGGCCATAGTCCCACGCAGCCTTCCTCAGACAAGAAAAGACGAGCAGCAAAAACTAAAAGACAGAACAAAAGAACACGATGTCAGAGCATTTGGGAGCCTATTCTCTGTTTTGGTAGGGCTTGATTATAAAGCTGAGACGTGTCTACGGATTCTGGGGAAAAAGTCTTCAGACAACAGATTCAAACACGAGGCAGCAATTTCAAACGTGCATCAAATATGTGGTTGTCTTGGAAACTACCACAGACAGGTCAGCGTGCACACATGGCCACATGCTATGCAGTAATAACAAATCAGAGTAAAATGAATCCGAACAGCCTCCATTTTGTTACAAATGGAAGCTGAACATCACAATGAGGAACAAAAAGAAAGAACCAACACCTGATTCCAGCTGAACAACACTGCTAAAATATCCATGGGCGTAACTGGATGAATGTTAACGAATGCAAATTAAGCAGAGGTGCCGTTGAGCATTTGGCAGCAATAAATCATTTGTTCACATGAGTTGGTTTAGTGGGTGGGGATAACAGCTTTGTTAATGTAAGAATAAAAAAGTCAAAAGATTTATCACATAACCCCGTGGGTGAGTAACAGGTTAACATTCTTATTATAAAGCAACAGGGAGGACCCAGCTCCTCCTTGTTGTTTTATAGTTTCTCCCTTGAAGTGTTGCTATGCTCAAGTCCCACACATGATCTTTTTTTTTTTTTTTCCTACCACAATGATGAAACTGATGTGGAGGCGTGCCTTCTGCCACCTGGGGGAAAACACGCTTTGACTCATGCTTGTCATTAAGAGATGGCACTCAAACCGCCTGTGTTGGCCTGACAACCCAGCAGCGATAAAAATGAACCAATTAAAACATGGAGACGGTTGATTAAGAGTGATACCAGAGCAGAAACTAAGTGTGACAAGGCCTGACAGTGGAACTGAGACAGTTCCACTTGACAGCTTGAAACAGCAGCATATTAGTATCATCTGGAACACATTAGGGAAAACACTGCATTTGTCTTTGTAAACGGGGCACAGACGGCCACGCATCATCTGCGTGCATATCTCTCTGGCTTACTTCACACACAATCCAAAGCCTGGATAAAAAGGAGAAATAACAAGGTCCACTGTGCTTTTGCATGACAGCAGGTCACTTTTAAGTGTGGGTTAGTTTCTGAAGCCTTGAAGAAAATGTAACAATTGAAATTCTATATGTATATAATAGGAAAGATGATAACAACCCCAGAAAAAAATCAAAATATCATATAAACATATATATACCATTATATAAGCCATTATAAAAATGGCTTGATAAAGAGAGCTGAACTGTTTATTTCCTGATAAAAGCGTTTTTTTTTTTCTTTTTTTCATGCTTTCTTGACATAATTAACCATTTTCAGTAAATACAATTTTAATTTTAGATCTTATATTATGATTGATGTCGTTTGGTGGCCTCACCAGTAAAACCAGTGCTGCCATGACAGATTTCAGCAGTGGTCTCTGAGGGGTCTAATGAAGGCTGCAGGGCTATTAAAAGCGGTGCCTGAAGCAGGTGCTTCCTGCAGCACGTATCGTAAAGACAACCTCATCAAGGCTGTGGAGAACCATCAGCAGCTGCAGTCCAATACAATTAGATGCTGACATGAAGGGCTGCCAGGCCAACCTGTGTGCTGATAGTGCAGGAAGAGACACCTTTCTCTGACATAATGCACTTTTGAACCATTTTTGGATTGCAGATTTAGTTTTAGTTGGATTTGCTGACAGTAGAGAAGGAGGACCATGAGAGAAAAATGATGCTTCCTGAAAATAATCAAAAATTCCTTCAAATTCATTTGAAACTGATAATTTTCTATGAAAACGTCTTTGTGCTGCTATATCAAGTGTGCTGGAAAAAATACTATTGATCAATAATTACATGTTAATATGTATATGCTTTGTCTGTCTAATACTGAAGTTTCCAAATTATTGCCAGTCAGCCATGACCTCTATGAAGTTAATTGTTTAAAGCAAGGATTTGGTGCATGTGTGCGTTTTTTACCATCCAAAGCACCACATTGATGGCGAGGACAGTGGGCACCCCACCAAATGGCAGACCCTGGAGGACGCTGCTGCGGGAGTGTGAGCGGAAACATCTTTCTGCCGTGCTGTTTTCCTCGCCGAACGCTTCAAAGAAGCTGAGGACATCCAGCTCAACAGGCCGTGACTCGACAGGGGGCGTCCTCGTCTCAAACAGCTCTGACTGAGCCATCATCAGTGGAGCATATCTGACCAAAAATACAGACAAAAGACATTCATGCACATTTTGGCTACGATTAATCACCAGACCTCCCATTAGACTTTTTTTTTTTCCCTCTTTTTGTAAACCTTGAGATATAAGTGTTGAAGGACAACTGAAGTGCAATGATACATATTTGTTTTACAGTCATAATTATCTTAATGGCAGTTAGTAGTATTTCAATAAACATATGATTATGTTCAATCAAAACCTTTACCTTTAAAAAGGAGTAGGAAGGAAGGTGGTTCACCTCCGGACTTTAGCCTCCGTTCATGGGCTGCCTTCTCAATCAGGTGAGCTACCTGTAAGGTTGGGCAATATGACCTCAAATCAATGTCCCAATTAATTTAACACGTTACTTCGATTATGATTAATGAGCAATGATTTTAGTATCATTTTATTTTTCTCCTTCATGTTTAATTCAATTCATTTCAAAATACATTATTCATTCCTGAAGGGAAATTCAAGATAACTGACAGGGTTTTTGATGCAAATATAATCAACTATTAAAACCGGGATTTTTTTGAATGAAAAAGTACATATCTTTGATTTCAAAGTAAGAGAGTTAATTGAAATGATCGACATGAGGAAGATTACGTTGATTATTGGCTCTGAATGATAGTTTTCGATTAATTTTCTGCCCTAGCTATCTGCCACCTCATGTATGTGCACTTTTAATGGAAAGCATCAGTCAGTGGCGTCATTAAGAAGCAGCTCACTAAATGCAGTTAACATTTACAAGCAGCGGTTTCATGGGGATCATTGTACTTTAATAACAACCGATCTATGTTATCACATTTTCTAAAAAATGAAAGTTTGAATATTTCATGAACACAGAAAACGGGAGTGCTGAAAGCTTTTTAAAAAGCCAGATGAGCTAGCATCCTTATTTAACAGAACGGAAATGAACACATTATATTTCTACAATATGAGAGAAGAGACTCAATAGAAAGTCAAAGATTACTGTTTACATTCAAGTTTCCCATTTGTGATCATAAGTGGAAATTGCCGAAGGTGAGAGCCGAAGCAGCTTTATGACTGTGAGGTCCACCGAGACAACTTTTTAATAATAATAATAATAATAATAATAATCATGAAAAGAGAATTCATTTTACAAAGATTTGTTCTACTTGTGTCTGTATGTGTAAGGCAATGACAAAAACATGAGCCTCTTTGCAGTCAAAATCTGCATGCAATCACATATGTGGTCAAACAAACAAATTCATTCATTTTAAAAAAAGAATAACATTAATAATTTTTATAGAAAACAGTTATAGCCGAGACAGCAGACATCTTTCCTGCAAGGAAGCTATTGCACAAAACATGTTTACAATGCTTCTAAAGATAGTATGTTTCTATATGGGCGCATACATCGACAGCACAGTAGGATCCACCCGCGCAAACGTCTGGGTGGACTTTGATTAATAGGCAAACTGCGTAGCAGAGTTTTACAAATCAGTTTATATTTTGACACAGTGATTTTCAGCTTCTTTTGGGCGCATACATTTTTTTGTGCAGAGATAATGACCTGAAAGATAGTGCTGCACAACATTATGATGTCAGACAACACTGAGATTTTTTTTATACATTAAAATTTTTATTTCTTTAATTCATTCATTTTAATTTTGTTTCATTTCAATGCTTTTGTAAAGCACTTTGAGTTGCCTTTGTATATGAAATGTGCTATGCAAATAAACTTTGACCTTTTTGTTGTAAAGGGTCATGGCTTAATTATATTATTACGCTGTCATTTCTGTAATTGTTGTTGTGCAATTATAATTGTTTGGCAGTGTAATGTTGCATCGTGATGCAAACGAGAGCAGACAAGCACAAATGCCAGCAATGATTTTTATTTCCTATAAACAGGCCACGTACGTAGTCGCTTCATAGAAGTATAAATCAGGCTTTACCCCCCCACCCCCACCCCACTCACACGTTGCTCCTGTTTGAGTGATGCTGTGGCACTGCTTTGTGAGTGTGAAAGTTGAAAATTCTCCAATTTTTGAAGGAAGCTACACTGTTATTGTGATGCATGAAACCCACAGTTCAGTTGGGAAATGCTTGACATCACCCCATTCAATAGTTCATTTTCTATGAAGAGCGATGCTGAGGATGCCTACACCGGGGGGTGGGGGGTGGGGGGTTACGGTGAGGCCCACTGACTTACTGGCACTGAGGTTGCTGAGGTAGTTAAACAATTCCACAGAGAGAAAGCATCAGGGGAGGATCAAATTTTCACTGCGTTCTATAAGACACAGGATGTTGATGGACTGGAGGTCTGGCATGGTGCTAATTTGGCAGACCAGCACAAATTTAAAGAGGGAGACCAGGGGGTGAGCTCTAACTACAGGAGGATCACACATATCAACCTTCCTGAGAAAGTCTATTTGTCCGTTGGGGAGAGAAGTCTGGCTGAACTTCAAATTCAGGAGGAAAAATGTGGTTTCCATACTGGTTGTAAGACAACAGGACAAACACAGACGGCATGTGGGTGTTTGCCCAACTAGTCTTCATGTTTTGTGGACTTGAAGAAGGCATATGACTGTGTCCCTCATGGAGTTCTGTTGGAGGTGCTTTGGGAGCATGCAGTACTGGACATCTGGTCCTTGTACAACAGGAGTAAGAGCTCAGTCCACATGGCCAGCTGCAAGTTAGACTCATATCTGGTTAAGTGTTGGACTTGTGTCAGAGGGTTTCTTGTTTTGATGGCTTAAGAGTCCATCTGCGGCAGTTTGCAGCCAGGTGTGTAGCAGCTGAGACGATGATCTGCATCTCCAAGTCTGAGCCATGGTCTTCAGTTGGAAAAGAGTACATTTTCCACTCTGGGTTGGAGGTAAGTTGCTGCTTGAAGCAAAGGAGATCAGGTACAGTATATTGGGGTCTTGTTCATAAGTTGGGGTAGAGAGGACCAGGATACTGAAGTGTCTGCAGGGATATGAATGTTGAAGGGGCTCATGGTGGTGATCGGAGAGCTGAGACAAAAGACAAGTGAATTATGGGTTGTGACCAAAAGAATGAAACCATAAATAAAAACTTCTGTCACCTGATCTGTTCTCAAATGATCAGCTGCCTAACCCTTATGTAAAGGATGGTAAGGTTCATAGTCATCCAGGAGGGACACAGATTAGTATCACTACTGTTTCACATCAAAAGAATCAGTTCTGGTTAGGATGCATGGTTGATGTCTTCCTGGGGAGGTGTTTTGGAAATGTCTAATTTGAAGGAGACCTCAATGCAGGAGAAAGGGAGGTGTGGGAATAAATATAGGTCTGGGAGTCCCCATGATATGGACCTATATCGGTTGGAAATTGATGGATGGATTGATAGACGTTGATCTTTGACTACAAAATTGTGAGAATTAAATCCTTGAGCAACAGTGAACTTTTGTGCACGGTTAAAAAGAAAAAAAAAATCTTCTACCCATGCCAGAAATTTCACTTGCAAGAAAAATGATGACCATTTGTGCCAAATGTGGATTTCCAAGGCGATAACCCGGGAGATTCATCACTACACCACGTTATTGAGACAACACAGCCTGAAGACATGACGCCTCCTTCTGCTGCCGTCAATGCAAAGGCAATATAAAATCATGCTCAACTGAAGTCAGTTCAAATGGATTCTTGAGGACCAGCAGTTATTTCCACTTTCTGGGTTTTAGTGTGCATATGATCACTCACACTTCCATGACCAAACAATCGAGGCCTGACCCATCTGCCCTCCAGAAGCACACACTAATCTCACTTTCAATCAATACAGTCCCAGCACCCAGCTGCTCAGCTTGTGTGCACTCCTCAGTGAATAAACAGAGGAAATGGAACAGTATAATAGTGCTGACAAAGCTCTGCATCAATACAGCAAATTCATCTGACTAACAGATGTCATTTAGATAAGATCAGATTTCACGGGGCAGAAAAAGTGTTTCTTTTAGTTCACCAGTATGAGAGACATTTGTTATTATGACATAATGGCATGTTGTGTAGTAAATACGATGCATGCTCCATAAGAGTGTGGCATGGGGGAGGTAGCTAAAGGCTCCCAAATTAGCCCACACCACAGGTGGTGTACAACAGAAGCCACAGCAGTATGTCTCATGTAGGAAGTGGACTGGTCAGTAGAAGTGCTGCTGGACTGTTGTAAGTCACACTTAAGTGAGGAACAGGGATAGAGATTTTCTCCCCAGTAATCTTTTAGCAGGTCCTTTTGCACTGCTGCAAACTCCGTCTCCCTTCCTGTCATAAAACTCTACAGCTTGCAGTCGATACTCAGACACCAACAGGTTTACATCTGAACATTTCTATGGAAGATGACAGGGAGGAAGTTCCCTGAGGACTGATCACAAAGCGAAACCATGATATGCAAGCACTGTTCTAGCTTTCAGAGCTTTCCCCCAGAAGCATAATATGTTGCTTTTTCTGTTATCAATATGTGCAAAAGGGTTAAATTATGCATGAATAACGACATAAGGCTACAACAGAATGGAGAACACATATATTTATGAATCACTGATGCATAAAGATATCAGTGATGCTTATGAATGTACTAAGAGTATTTTTTTCCACACAAATGGGATGTACAATTGCCATTTTGTGAATATAGAAGTTAGTCTCATCGAGATATTTTCAAGAGAGACCTGTTTTCTATTATAATGTTCTTGCTAAAGGTAGCAAAGCAAACAAATAGCAGCGGTGTGAACTTTGACCTGAAGTGACAGGGGCTAAATCAAACTGAAGTGATGTCCTGTTGTGGAAGAAAACCACAGACAACTAGCTGGAAACCAGAAACACATCAGAGCCTTGATATATCTTGACATCCAGAAGCCTAAGACCTTCATTGGCACACTGAGCTTTTCTTTTCCCAGCGTCAGACGAGTCACTTACTTTGTACGCTGCTGTCTGCTGATGTTAACGGAGAAACTCTTCTTCTCCTCTGTGGGACCAGACTGGATGCTGAGGGATACAGACTCACTGTGGTGAGGGTTCACACAACATTTGGACAAACGTCACAGCATGACTCAGCAGTTTAATTTGAAGATTCTCTTCCCATCTCATCCTTCATGTTTAAAAAGCACACAAACAAGCTCATACTGATCCCAAGGTATCCGTTTCTCCCTCATCTTATTCCTCCGCTCTGTAGCTCTAATCCTTTCCCTCTGCTCATTTCTTTCCTCCCCAGAACCAGGCTTCCCAGCCAACACAGCAGATTAACAGCTGATGTTTGGCTTGTAAAGCAGTGTTGCGCCTCTCGCTTGCTGAACGAGTGAAATCACTCCTCTGTACTCAGATTAGACTTTTAGGATCGCAGATGCTGAAGTCAGCTATGGTGATAAAACACACCTGAGTTTGAGTCGGAAAAGCAGAAAAAAGAGCAAGATGGTTAAAGCAAGATAATGTCCTCAATGCACCAGGTAAAAAAAGCTGAGATAACTGTCTGAGTGTGTGTGTGTGTGTGTGTGTGTGTGAAATTGGGCCCTCTCCAGCTGTTGGATGAGGGTAATGACATATAATT
>JBAMYA010000015.1:9648665-9678728 GCA_037176975.1 Arrhamphus sclerolepis | reverse complement strand
ATGATGACATCCAGCTACTTATCGGATAAATCAATATTTGATAAAATGATCACATAAGACTATCTGACAGCCATAAGAATTTTATTACAAAATAAATATTTGGACGAAAATAAAACAATGGCACAGTCAAGAAGTTTCTTTACATTTTCATAGATTTTCTTTGTTTAGTACATAAAAAAGAAATACAGAAAAAACAAACAAACATAATTTTACATAACTACTTAAGTTGATCCCTTCTATCACTTCGCTGTTACCAAAAACAGACAGAGGAAATCTCCTGTGGTGTGGGATTATGAGACTGCTGTCACCAGGGGGAACACTGCACAGGGAAACAGAAATCGTTTTATATATTTAAAAAACTAATCATCACAATTGAAAGGGGAATATTATTTGTGACAGAGAGTCTAGCAGTCATTTGGGACTGAAACATTTCCAAACGACTACTGCTCGACTGTATCAGTGACTTGAGTAATATGAATCTGCTGGATCCTACTGGGCTTGTATACTATCATGTTTTCTCATATTTTGATTAGGGAACTTCACCATATGACCACTTAACGCAGGTCTGATCTAAAGCTGGGTCACATCATGTCTGTCATTTAACCTGTCCATTTTTTTCACAGTAATCTTAGCAACGTATGGATTATGTAGGCCTATGGTAAACAGTTTATTTTCACCAATTCAATTTTGGCAATTTTTTATATATATATATATGTATATATGTAAAACAGGCATTAAAAAAAAATACACAGCCCATTGTGGACTTTTATTCTGATGTTAAACATTTCGAATAAATATATATTTTTTAGGTAAGAATTGTAAGTTAAACCTTTTACTTTCAGTTTTGTCTAATGATGGAAATTGATAAAGTGTTTCCAAAACCAGTACGATTATGAATTCTGGTTATCAATCTGATTCTTTATTGATTCCCTTTTCAATTCTCGATTTGTTTCTGTGAGTAAACAAACACACAGGTTTTCTGCCTCAACAGCTTTACTGTCTAAAATTCAAAGATATTGCTACCAACAGGTTTGTAACACAAGACCTATGCAGGTTAGAGCTGTAACTTCTTCATTAGTTACAACTTCACCGCATCTACAGACAACTGTGATTCTGTCCCTGTTGTTGCATGTCAAAAAAAGATGTCTCATGTCTTTTGTCTCAACTGTTGATTTTCTATGTATATTTTTAGCTCCCGCCAGTATTGATACTGGAACTTATGTTTAGAGGCATACTGTTCTGGTTCTTCACAAAATTTGGAGCTAGCTCTAGGGTGAAACTGGTTTTTCAATTCTCTACTCTAGTTTTGCCAAGTGGTGGTAAGATGTTTGAGGATTAAACATCCCATCATCAATATCACTAGATCATTTTGATGCACTCCAGAATTGATTCCTAATGCCTCATGAAATGTTACGTAGGAGTTTGAATAAAATCATTGGTTTTTGTAACCCATATTGTTACATAAAAGCAGCTGAAGTGAACATACAAGTTGAAATGAGCAGTTGCTGTCTGCGTGTGGAGTGAAGCACATGGTTGCTCCACAACAGTGGCAGAGTAATTTATCAGCCTTCAGTACTCAGCTTCTAACACACTTCAGGAGAGAAAGAAACAGGGTTTAGTTGCACTCTGTGATGGGGAAAATCCTTTATTGCAACACTATAACAGGACACCACAAGTAAAGCAAGTTGCAAACTGTACTACAAGCAACGCTCAGAGATGATTGTGATGGATGGCTAACGTTGACCTCCCCTGCTTCCTGCTAGCTTGAGCTTCTCTCACAACTAAGCAAACCTTTTTGTAAAAGTTGTTGCAATTAGCAGCTGTATGTCAGAAACAGTAGGCTCAATAAGCACCTTTCTGTAGCATACTGTGATGCACAGAGCTGTATGCCTTGCAACGTCCTTGTACATTATGTTAATATTGGATTACTATTGCCATAAATAATAAGAGGAAGATGCTGATGCATAGATGATGCACTTAATTTTGACTCACCACACTGTCCTATTAGTAACTGTATTTGCAAATTCTTCCGATTAAATCATATTTCATATTAAAGCATTTTTAAAACGACATATCCTTAAACACCAGAGGGAGACATTTCACTTTTGCAAGTACAAAGCAGCTGTACATTCAGTCCAATATAAGCTGTTAGACAAGTGTTTGATATTGTTTCAGCAAAGAATAACAAACTTCTTAAAAGTTGCTGGTCCAACTATTCTCAGATGATTCAATAAATATAGATCTTCAACAATTGTAACCACCTTTAAATACCAAAGAAATCAACAAATTAAAAATAACTGACTGTAATAACTATTATAAAATGAAAACATCAGTCTGTTCTGTTCTACATTGCACTGGCTCCCATGGATGTCCATTGTGTCAGGTGTGTAACAGCAGTGTTTTCACCAATCAAAACGCACTTCCCGTTAAAGCTTGTCATCACAAATGCCCTGCCTGTCAGTAGGAGAGCGTGCCAGCAAATCAACCCAGCTTTTTGAGTCTCTGACTGTAGACACAGTTTTGATAGATGAGTGGAGTGGAGACTCTTGATTCTGTCACTGGGCTGGAAATAAAACAGTGAGCCACACTGCAACAGGGGGTTGGGCTGCCACTGCAGTTACCTGCGAGGGATCTGGCACCTGCAGCGTGCAATAAAGAATAATTCGCTTTCAGTGACATTAAATGACAGCCGGTGGCTACTTAAATTCTCATTTTCTCAAATTCTGACATTACCTGTCACAGTTTTTGGATTTTTGTTTGTTCTTCCTCTTCCTTCCTCTTCCTCTTTTCCTTTTCCTGCACATATAAAAAAAATATCATCAATACCCCACTTTTTGAAAATGAATTTTGTAAAACATCAATCTTAATATTTATGTTAAAATGGGAAGTTCTTACCTTTCAATCTTTGCAATAGGTTTCCTGATCCTAAAGAGGAAGGTTTTGATAAATTAGAAAATTCAAGTCAGTGTTATCCAAGAGCCAGAGTAATTTAACTGCTAACAAAGTCTCCTAGAATTTCATTTACTACCATATTTCTTGCCTGAGCATACTCTGAGAGAAGCCAAATTACTAGATTACTAGACTGATTTGAATCTGCTGATGATCATGAACCTGCATGTTCTCCCTGTGTCTGTGTAGATGTGCTTTTACAGTTCCTCCTTTTTCCCACTGTCCAAACACATGTACATCAGGCTAACTGGTAAATATAAATTGGCAGCGGATGTGAGCATTTGTGGTTGTATATTTCCCTCTGAGCCTGTTGTTGCACTGCAGACCAGTTCACAGTCACCCAGAATGAGCCGAGATAGTCTTCAATCCAATTATCTGATATTGTATTTTCTCCACCATTAAACGTTTCCTTCAAGAGTTAAACAAAACACCTAAAAACTAATTTCTATTGAATACAAATCACATAGTTCTACATCCTTTCCCCTCTTAGGGAGAACAGATTTATAGAAAAGCTTAGATGTAACTCACATTTTTGCCTTTAAATACTGAAAATATATGAAAAAGCAAATAAGCCCAAACATGTTTCACATCCCAAACTGTGGCTGCTTGTTTCTTTTATGACATG
This sequence comes from Arrhamphus sclerolepis, assembly GCA_037176975.1. Lineage (NCBI taxonomy): Eukaryota > Metazoa > Chordata > Actinopteri > Beloniformes > Hemiramphidae > Arrhamphus > Arrhamphus sclerolepis. The sequence goes on along the minus strand of JBAMYA010000015.1, from coordinate 9,675,154 downwards.
TCCTAGATATATATAAAAAGAAATTGAAACATTTTAATAAGAATATAACTTGATGTTTACCAGAGTTGGTCTTGATTGAATATGCCTCATTAACTATAAGCTGCTATTTAGTATAACAGGAATTATATTAAACATAATGTTGGTAAAAGTTTGCTGGTGAAACATTTTATAACTGGCAGCTCAATGTGTTAAAGCTTTTTATTTATATTGATAAATAAACCGCAAATGATAGGAGACAATGTTGCTAATGATATAATAAAACGTTTTTTCTTGTTTTCTTACCTACATTCACATGTCTGATGCTCCACAAATGTCATCTCAACATATTCTTGACCTGGCTCTGAGGGCCTTATTTTCAACAGCTGGGGGATGACATTCATTAGAATTATCAAAAGAAGCAATCATGTTGCAAAGCAGCTGCAGGAATATCTCACAGTGCCCTCGTCTTACCTGCATAGTGACATTTGTAGTGCGAGTCGGGTGGCATTCCAGCTTCTCGTCACCACAGCAGCCAGCACATCTCACCAGGGGCACGCAGGAGGGGCTGTAGATGTGCTCCACTTCTGTTGGGTATTCCTGCACCACCTCCACAAGCTTCTCAATGGTCCTGCAGAAGCTTCGACCCCACACTTCTTGAAACATCAACACTGTGGATGAGAGTTAAAGGCTGAGTTGCCGACCAGTCAGCGTGTTTCTAAGAGGGATCTTCTGTGTCAGATAACAATGCAGTTACAAACCCCAGAGAGTACGTTTTTATAACTTCTTTGGGTTTGCATAAATTAAGGTGGTCATGAAGCTTAAGTAGGAGAAAAACAAACCGCTATATGTACTTAAAATAAACTGCACTGTACACAATGCATTCATACATAAACTATAACAGTAATTACCGGGATAATGCAATAATGACATGCCTGGATGATATACACAGAAACCTAAAGCCTGTGGTGATATGCCAGTGTGTATCCTGTTTTTATTTTGAAGGAAAAAAAGAAAAAAATTGTTTAATGTACAGTATGCTTTCCTGTGGGACTACATGTGTGAAAGTGTCCTAGTTGCTGTGGGGGAAGAACAGGGATGACTGTAGCCAAACACAGAAGGAAGAGAAAACAAACACTGGAAACATGGCCATGAACAGAATCTTGCTGGAGCTGGAGCTGAGTTGCCCCATGGGCACCTCTGGGACTACTGTGACCCCCGAGGTCACCAAATGGAGCCTGACACCACAACAGCTGTTTATAAAAGCAGACAGGCTGGGAGGAGACGGCTGGGGAAGCGTCTATGGTTGGGAGATGAGGCCATGAACTGTAATGTTGTACAATGCAAACGGACAGTTCACTGGCCAGTTACTACTATTTAACTTGACTTTGTGTCTTCTGCTTATCTGGCCTTTTCTCTTACATGTCCTCTTAATGCCGTTTGGCTCAGAGTTTTCCAAGTCTTTAACATTCAATATATTTCTCTTTTGGCAGCATTAATCTATAGTTATGTGAGGGTGGAAGGGAATATGAGGGAAGAAAGTCAGCAGTTGAGTAATGCCTCCTATCTCTGTCATGCCTTGTTATTCTCAAGATGCACATCAAATTTACTGACTGACAGCCAAGATTCTTGGGCTTAGTAATTTATATTTTTCAAGACTGTATCACTAAAACAACATGAACGAATACACTGATGTTGAAATATGTTTTGTCAGGGCTTGCACCCTGCAAACTCTAGTTTGTAGATTCAGTATAACAAAGCAACATTCTGTTTAAAGTAAATCTTATAACTTGTAAATTGCTTCTTAAGAAAGAAAGTGATATCCCAAGCACTTTCAGAGGATTTCAGGAATAAAACAAATAGAAATTCTTACCGCCTGCTGTACTGTTGATGCTTAATGAAGGCATGCTCTGCAAAACAGAAAAAGATTACTTAAAAGGTGTAGGCAGAAGCATTACAGTAAGAAGTTTTAAGTTCTATGAAGACATGATCAGAATTCAGTATAAACTCTGACAGATTCTGCAGCTGGAACTACATAGTTCTTGGCCGCGCATCTTTTTTTCCACCCTGCAAGTCTTGATGACAAGCAGCAGATCGAGTCGCGGACATACACATGTCATGATCCTCCTTGTGCCCAACTGTTTAGGTTCAAAACCTGTTTCCTGTGGTATAAGATTCAGTTTTCTATTTATTTTCCCATTGATAGCCCCCCCCCCTCCATGTCTTGATTTTTTTTTTCCCATCATCCCATGATAAACAGAGTGAATTTCTCATTCGCCTGGGAAAACACAAAACCCCTGGTTGACTCCGTCTCAGGACGGGAAATCTATGTTTGATAAAATACCCTCCAGCAGAATCGCAGGACAGGCGGCAGACAACCTGCTTCCGCAGTCTCTTGTCGTCACTGGAGATAGACTTCAGCTTTTCTGTGGCACAAACCTAATACACTAATAATACTAATCTTTGGGGGAAAATGGTGATTATGCAATAGACAGAGGAGGAGTTTTCCTGATGAAAGCAATAAAGACTGTTGTGTTTTACACCATCTGTTCATTGCAGAAATGCATCCTCTTCCTGTTATGAACCAAAATTAGTTTGAGGATGAGGATAGCATCTGTCAGCACACTGCCACTCTCAGACAATTTTTTTTCTTTTCCAAACAATGTGATTTAAGAGGAATGTCCTGATTCAGTGGTGATGTATTCTTTCAACTCAAACACTTCAGGGGTTCCTGTAAAACTCTTTCTGAGATGAGTATCAGTTAGCTCTGACCTAACTCACTGCCACACAAAACACTTTGTGACAGATTTACTGGAAATTATAAATGTACAACAGCTTCAGTCCTCCCTGCGTTAGAGGAACTGTTGAAGCACCTTTTTCAAAGTGGTTTGTCATCTGGCCAACATGTACAGCTGTTCCTCTGACAGCAGCGTTGTTCTATGTAGCAGCGTTCACTGAACTGCGTCGGCTGCACAAAAACACAGCAGGATATGAGCTCCATTTGCAGAAAATTTAAAATGCACCACATGGGAAACTCACAGTTCAGTTTAAATTATTGTTAAATGTCATTTCCACTCTGTAGGGAATCTATTATCATTACTATTATTATTATTTTATTCTTTGTAGCAGGATCAAGCATGATGAAATAAATCTTTCTTCAGTGTCAATCGACATAAAATCTGCTCTCTTTTTCTTTGTGTATGAGACCACACTAAATCACGAATGGCTTTTTGACTCTGTATCGCTACACAGATTGGGCTGAGGTGGGGAGGATTTATTAATCTTGGTCATGGGCTAAGCTTTGACATTTGTGCCACCTCCTGTGGTTGAGAACAGAGGAGGATGGCTGCCTAAAAGAAGCTTCCAGTTAATGAAACGCTGCCTGAGGATCCTCACGTAGACATTCCCTCCTCCTCACAACACTTAAGCCTACAGTGTCAGCTGTGTGATTAATCGTGGCTGCACTTAGTTTTTCTCTTTTGGAAGGAGGACAGATTTTATATCAGTCAATTATGAATAATATTGCCTAACAAATGTGACAAGTAGTATTAATGTCTTAGTACTCTTTATTTCCTTTATTAGTATGCAGGTTAAGACATGTTTTCTTGGACTTGATTGCTCTTTCAGTTGTGGAGATTTGCCATCTTATCTGTTAAGTAATGAATAACATACATCCCCAAAGTTAATACTATTAATGGACATATCAATATTCAGATGAAAAGAATGATTCGATTTAAATTGGGGTATAATAGTATAATTAAAATTTGTGTTTGCTTGTGCAAACTAGCAATCAGTGTCAATATCATCAAGTCTTTTGAAATTGTCATAGAAATGAAGATAAGTAATATGTCATGGTTCAATAGTCACACAAATATACAGGTTTTTAGTGTCTCAAACAGTGGTATAACATTTGTTTTTCCATGATTGGAAAGTCTTAACTGAGCTTCACAACTGCCACTTTATCTTGCTTCTGCAATTGAGTAACTTTCTTATCACGCCTCTCTCATCACTGTACCATGTTGTACAAATAGTCTTCTGCTCTTGATTTCTTATTCTTAGAGGTCTGTGTGCCTCCCTATTCTCGGTAACCAAATTACTTTGCAGGGTGAAGAGCAATTAATTGGAGCGGCGGAATAAAGATGAAAACGCCTGCAACAGTAACAACAAAAACTGAACTGAGACGCTCAGTCCTGTGTGTTTAATTGTAAAGCCACTCCACAAAGTTTGTGCTGCACCATGGGTCACATCTGAGGTCCTGCTGGGTCCCTGGGCTCCTGCCGTCAGGCCACAGAGGCCCCAAGCCTCATTACTGTGGAGTCCCACACAGCTGAACTGCGTCATCTACAACCTCCGTGCTTATTCCATCTGTCAGAGGAAGGGCAGCATGCGTAGGGAGCAGAACTTAAACATGATGGGGACTCAGCTTAATAGCCAGAGGACTGTTCAACTCTGCGGAATGGGGGTGGGGGGGTCAGTTCAACAGCAGGTACAATGGCAATCTTCCAAAAAATTGTGGATATATTCCACCATATTCAACAACGAAGTTATACAGAGGAAAAGGAGAATGAGAGGCTTAATACTGGGAATCAACTGACATTTCAGGCTAATCAGGGTTGTCTTTTAAACTATATTACAGAACAACGACACCAACAGTGAGGCTCACCAACTTTTGCTTGCCAACAATTTGAAATGAAAGCATTATTAAGTAATCCTTAAACTACTGTCAAACACATTAATGTCAAATGTCAAATCAATAACCAAAATCTATACAGATGCTGTTAACATTTCCCAATAACAAAGCCTTCTCTTTTAAACCAAGTGACATTATTTCAGAATCTTCTGGTATTTTAGGTCTTATCTCCAATAGCCAACAGGATGCAAACTTTTTATTCCATAAAAACAATCAGCCTCTAGTCAGCTTAGATAAGAAGCTGTTCTCCACAAATATCTGTAAGAGCTTCTGCCATATTTGGTGTCGTTTCAATGCTGAATCAGTGATACAGTTAACTACGGAGGAAAGGTTTATATACACTAGCCCATACAGTATGTTGATTATGTTAACATTTTTATAAATAACAGTGAAAAAAAATTCAAACTTCAAATATTTAATCTTTGGTCTATGAATCAGAGCTGTCATGCTGCTGCAGGAGTGTGTTTTTGTCCTCCAGCCAAGCTTCTTAATTCCCTCTGACAAACTAGGATGGATTTCACATTAATCACTTCAATAAAGCTGGGTCACTTGGCTGACATGGGTTTGCGATGTAAGTTTCAACAGAGCCATGGTAAACACCAAGCTAAAAATCATCCTTGATTTGTGCTTACTTTAATTTTGAGAAAAAGTGAACAGCAAAGTTTTGGGAAATCCCCTTCTCGGTTCTCAAGGCTACGGTTAATAATGGTTCAGACTGCACTGAATGTAAATCCAACTTTGCTCAACTAGTGTGGATGACATTATGGATGAAATGTAGGCTTGCGGTTTGGTAAACTCTGTCAAGTGAACTGTTGATTCCCAGGATGCTTAAAGGTGTCAGGGAGGGATAGTGTTTGACTGAAGCGTGACTCACAAGACCACACAAAGGAAAAAGCTCTAAAGCAAAACAAGTGAATACAAGCAGAGACAGCCTGACAGGTGAGAAACAGAGCTACACTGATCATCTTTCATCCTTTAATGCAAACCAAATTTCACATCATCAACATCATGACTAGGACATGGGGCCTGACAGCCAGTGTATCCACAGTCTAATGACACTATCCTGCACCCTCCAAAAGAAAGTCAGGTTCTGTTGTGTATACACAAGGCAAGGTGAACCAGTGGCTGTAGCAATGCCTTTACAGGACCGAAAAGTATCCAGCTGGGATCCAGGGTGGTCAGGTCAGAGCTTGTGACCACAATTTACCTCCAAAACATCAACAGACTTCTGCAGAACATGTGGAACGTGTAGAACTATAATTTCACAGGTAATCTGGTTGAAATCAAGAGCCGTTTCACACGTTGCTTAACTGATGCATCAGTAGAAGGCCTTTGAAGTAGATTCAAACCCATAACGTAGCAATTTGGAGATAGAAAACTACTGTTTGATAAACCTATCAGTTTAATAAAGTTAAAGCAAAAATCTCTAAAATCAGATTTCCATACGATAGTTGACAATGCTGGGATAATGAAGGAGAAGGAGCTGGGTTTGGTGTAAGCTGCATTTTTGGATGGCGGTAGCACTTGGCTCATATTAACTTTGAAAATGTCTTGCTTATCAAATGTAATAACAACAACTTGTTGTTTTACAGGGACTGTATTGTGAACACAACTTTGGCAAAGTGCAACAAGAGACTAGAAGCTGGTTGCCTGGTAGCTTCGTGGTGAAAACAGCTTCCCAAGAAAGTCACTCCATCTTAGAAAATGTGGCAGCTGGTTGTCATTTTCTCACATGCGCTTTTGAACGGATTATGGACAAACTTCTTTCCCTGTTCTGCTTCCTTTTTGTGTGTGTGTGCGATTCATCTCAAAATTCCAGTTTATTCAAATCATCAAATTTATAAAGGCTCTGGCTGAATTGATGAGTTATTATCAATATAAATCAGCAATGTTCCAAGACGTAGATTTAAATTTCTGTATCAAAATGACATTTTCTTAAAGATGGAAATTATTATACTTAAAAAAAGAAAAAGAAAAAGATTTTATCTTTGTGTTTTGGGCACCAGGCAAACACAAAACACTTGTTTGCCTGGTCTAGTTTTCTAGTTTTAAAAAACTGTAAAATAGGGTCAAGTGAAAGGGGAGAGGTAAAGGTCCATATGAATTTTGATTTAGAAAAACACAATTTCCTCAGCAGAAGTCCTTTAATTTATGGACAAATGTTTCCCCAAAGACACAGACACAAACACACACAACCACTGAGTAAACGGTGCACCCCATCCGCAAACATACACACACGACACAGGTCTTGAGATAACGCTGACCGGTGGTAATTGTGGCCTCTATTACAGTAAACGCTGTTCTGTAAACCACAGTAAATTACATCCAGATGTGAGATTAAAGCTTGCTGAGTAGACGGCTGCCCCGAGCACCACCACTCCTCTTCCTCCTCCTCCGCAGGAGGAAGGAGAAATCCATATTTCCTGATAGCAATTGCATCTCTCCCCTGGGCAGGGACATTACAACTCCAGAGAAATACAAAAAAACAAACAAACAAAAAAAAAAAAAAAAACAGCACAAGTTGGAGCTGTGCCAGTCAACAAGTCGCTTCCACTACATCTCATATGCAGATATCTGATATTTACTGTGATACAGAGAGATATGAAACTATTTGAGTGTCAGAAAGAAAGAAGAAAGTAGTTTTATTGATAAGTGAGCTGCAGCTTGACATAAAAGATAAATTTGACTCTCAAAATATTTTTACTGCTAAGAAATCTCAATTAAAACATCAGTGGTGATGTCATGACTTAGCTAAACATGATTATGAGGACAAGAAAAAACAAAAAACAAAAAAAACCTGGAGCATTTACTCAATACAGATGTTCAGTTTCAAGTATTGTTTTGCATCTGATGATGACGTAAAGGAAACACCTGTGCAATGCAATGTCCTCACAGACATCAGAGGTTTTTATGTGCTTCTTAGCCTTCCTTTGCTGGTCAGTGCCAGAAGTGATGAGACTGTCAGGCACAGTCCAATGATATGTGGTAACTATGGTTTTATCACAGAGATGTCCTTTAGCATCGAAACACAGATGCAAAGAATTTCATAATTGCATACCAGGGAGGATTATAATCTTCATCCTTGGCTGAATTTTTTTATCGTGACTGAAATATTTGAATCCTGTCTTGTGCAGCTGTCCATGTCTCATGCGCTTCAGCTATTCCTCTTGGAAGCGCATGTTAGTGCGACTCAGATTTGACACTATTGATTCAAGAGTTCACCTGTGCATATACACACAGAAACACATCTGACAGTGAAGGAGAAGAAGGAAGTTGGCATACAGTTGTGAAATGGGCAAGAAGCAAGACGTTGTGTATTTTGGCAAAGATCTCTGAATCTGCGTTATGGAGGCAGAGTGTCTTACAATAATGTGAAGAAGGAAGTACACCTGCTTAGTTCCAAGGCTGTACATGAATCACCCGGTTTTACCTTAGCAGGAACTAAAATGAAGTAACTCCAATCCTAGTTGATCAACATGACATGACATTTTACACTGTTATTATTTATTTGACAAAATTAAATGAAGCAGTATGAGCTAAGCACACCCTTACTAAACGCCTAACAACACTTTTCCAAGCGTTGTTAATCAAATACGATTGATTAATTGATCATCAGCAAAATCAGAAGTTTTGCCACTTTACTTATTTTGATCATTCTGGTGTGTGTTAACATGATTCCATTAAGGACAGACAGTTTTTTTGTGTGTGTGTGTGTGTGTGCAAATTCTCCACAACCTGTGCAAGCAATGCTCAGAGGTACAGAAAAGGCCTCAGTTGGCTTTGAACTTCAACATGTTAAACGTTCAAGTTCAGTGTTGAAGTTCATGATAGTACAATAAAACAAGTTTGCTCAGGCATAGCATGTTGGGAAGTACTGCATGGAAAAACACTCTCCTCTCTAAAATGTTTCTCCATATTACACAACAGCATGTTGGTAGAAAACCAAACACAACACACGAGCAAAAACACCTCCTATCAACTGTCAAGCATGGTGGTGGAGGGATGATGATTTTTGGCAGGTCTTGTACACCTTCCAGTCATTGCGTAAACTTCCCAGTATACCAAATATGCTACAGTCATATGGGAAGCCAACTGTCTGAAGCCAAGTTTTTGTGAATGGGGTCACATTACAGGGCAATGATAACAAGTGAGTGAATTAAAAAAAAGCAAAGAAATAAGGCGTTTCAATAACCCAGGTAAAGCCCACATTTCCTCCTGAAAATAATGTTGTGATGGGACCTGAAGAGACTTGTACAGAAAATATTTTACTTCAATGAACTGAAATGACATTGTAAAAAAAAAAAAGAAAAAAAAAAGAAAAGAATCCCAAATTCCTCTTTAATGATGAGTCACTGATGATGAGTCACTGATAATGTAAGACAGAAAACTACTCCTCTGAGTAATCTCTGCTAAAGGTGATTTTACAGTCTAATCATGAATCTGGGCTTGTACTTAGTTTGTTACACACAGCTTCTGTATTTTGAAAATTTTGTTACAAAAGTAACCAGATAGTTCAGTACGCTGCATTGTTGTTCATATGAGATGGTATTTGCCAAATTTTAAGGCCGGGTGTGGACTTGATGACTTAAAGACGCTGTACTTTCTTTTCAACATGACTGTAAAGTGGTGCAAACGCAAACGCTCACACTGTCACACTGTCTTCTATATATAAAAATGGTATTAATAAAACAGGGAACAGGAGAGGGGATTATGTAAGTGCTTGTACATGTATTTGCTCCATCAGACCGCTTTGGCAGACACAGAAAGAAACCAGGTGCTTCCACCTTCACTCGAGCGCCTCCTTGCCAGCAGGATTAAACTGACCAAGAAAGCTTCAGGAGGACGGATCGTCTGAGACATCAAAAGAGAGCAAGTATCAATGGACTTTTTGATACTTTTTGATAATTATTTACAATAAATCCCAGAACTTTCATGGAAATTACAAGATTATACTATATAGCTGTTGCTTTAGATATAGAAATTTTATCAATACTGTGTGAGTGAATAACAACCAGGCACTAGGCTAGCGTACAAGTGCTAAAGGCTGACTAAGTTTGGCTGCAGATGGGCCAATGGACAGTGTACCACATCTGTTAAGTTTCTCAACTGCTTTACACGTGCAGTGGGTTGGCATTTGCATAGAAAAATATTTCAACCATTCCCAACAAGAGCGGACAAGTTCGTGGAGTAATTAATTGGGTATGCGGCTGTACACAGAGAACGTCGTGTTTACCCTGAAATGTCAGGATTTACGTCACCCCAGATTCCTTTACATATGTTGATGGACAAATCGTAACACCCACATGATGGATACATATGTAACGATGCTGCACTGAAAACGACATGAGATTGTGCAGCTAAACACAAAGCTAATAAGCTCAAAACTCTGCTTAAATATGAAATGCAGAACTTCTCCAAACAACTTCAAACATAACAGATATTTTTATTTTCCCAAAAGTACAATCCCAAAGTGTGAAAACAGTCAATTAAGAGTTGTCAATCAAAGAAGTCAGAGTAGGGCACATGTAAATTTATGGAAAGTCCCCAGTACCAGAACAGTCTAATTGTGATTGTTAATTAAAAATGAATATCTAAGCTCAACCTTGAAACTGAATAATGATCCTAAAACAGCCCCTTAGCGATACGAACTTGTTGGAGTTCAGATGTATGGTGGGTTCCCAAATACTGACCTCTGAGTTTAGAAACGCACACATGCATGCACACACACTGAGCTATATGGAAAATCCCTGTGCTAAAGGAAATTCATTAAACAGCTGGAGTTAGCTCCTCCCTCTTTTGGCTGCACCTCCTTTTATAGCAGACGTGAATGACTGCATCAGTTACAACGCTGCTGACAGATACTCTTTCTGAGAGATATTAGAAATAATCATGTTATATTAGAGGCACGGTACATTTAAAAATGGTTTTGAGTGGTTTTCCCAGTTTTCTGCTACTTGTCGCTTTACTGTAGCAGGATGTAATCTGATTGGACAAGAAAGACCTGCTAATTTGCATGTTAGTGATTACGTGAAGTATTTGATTTAAACTGTTTGCAGTTGTTTTTCATTAATTTTGTAGATAATCTTTCAACACAAATTAGACTAGCCATCAGGACCCGTGAGGTTAAAGAAGGATTCAACCTTTAGATCCTTTGCAAACTATGTGATGTGACAGATTGGACGGGGACTGTAGTGTTTACATTTGCCATCAGTCTTCTGGACAGCAGGGGGCATTTGACTAGCTGCAAGTTGAGGCCCCTGGGTTTTGTCACTCCTGTTTTGACAAAGAAGACCATGAGCTGATTATGTGGATTAGAAGAAACATGGTGATCCCCATGCCTCTCCCACTCATGCTCAACTTAACAACAGCTGCAAAGTGTCCAGTTTAAGAAACTGTTGGGACATGAAGCTTTTTCAAACACTGTCAGTCTGACTGAGGCAGCGCGCAATCCTTCTATAAGTGGCTCGCAGCCTGAGAGAGGGCTGTAGTTTGATTCAACTGGCAGCAGCAGTGGAAGAAGAGTGACAGTTGCATCAGAAGTGAATGTTTGAAGGGGGGGCCTGCTTTTTGCATAAAACAAAAGAGGAATCAGAGACAACTGGGTAACTTGGGAGGAAATCAGACACTGAAAAGGTTCAAGAGCTAGGACATTAGGTAGTGCAACTCCCAGCGTCTGACAGCTCATCCTTTTTTAAGTATTCCTGACACAGCACAAGGCCTTTGAATGAGTCCTTTGCAGTTTCAAATTTGCTCTGTTCTGGAAGATTTTCATTAGAGGCTGCAAGGCAGTGCCAGGCAGTAGAGAACAGACGAGCATTGTACTGATCCACTGTCACCTGACAGCGATATCTCTGGCCTGAATTGAAAAAAAAAAAAAAAAAGTTTCAAAATAATTCCACTTGCATACACTGCTCATTTGAGGTGCAATCTGCAATATGTGTGTCCATTAACATTTGTCCATAATGTGTCCATTATGAACACATGAAGAGGAAGCTGCAGGTGCAAGTGAAAATACTGTTTTAGCGCAGCTCAGAAGGATCTGTTTGCTTTCGCCCACTTGCAACAAAGCTGCAAAAGCCAAACACATTGCCATTTAAAACACTGACAAAAAGATTCTCACCAACATGGCAATCAGAGCATCTATTTCATGAAACCAAAGAAAAAGAAGAACTCACACAGGAGTGGGAGCAGTCTTTGTGAAACTAGCTCTTAAAGTATGATGTGGCTGTAATTATAAGCTTAGGAAGCTTCACCAAATATAACAGTGAGTCATCTTGCATCATGTGCTGCAAAGGGAGGGTGATGCTGCTTGTCACGTTCCATCTTATGAATGAACCGCGCTGGAAGCTCATCTTCAAGAAGATGCCAAGACACAATGGACTGTCATCAAAAGCGTCATGAGTCAGCCTTTTACATCTAACATGAGTTTTATATATACATGCATACACATGTACACACATAAAGGCTGTAATAGACGTATAAATTATACAAATAGCATAAAAAGCATGAGAAAAGGTCTAATTTTGCGTTGAGAGCCCCCTCCCCCTAAAAAAAAAAAATTCTTAATCTTATTCCTATAGCCCCCTTGTTACTATTTTATTAAGCATTAAGTTTAAATGAGTGTGACACAACTTACCTGAGCAGGTGAGAAGAGCAAATAAAGCGCCACCACAGTCTCGATAACAAAACCGGATTTCATGTCGCGACTTCTTCCTACAAAAGTCCACGAATAAGGTCACTCACGAATGAAAAAAAAAAATGCTGACCGGGAATTTCCAAGTCATCTGCTCCCGGTTCAGTTGCGCCGAGAGTCACGTAGCTCCGCTGCCGCGTGTAACCTGATGAAGATTGTGCTTACTAATGAAGAAAGGGACGTGGTGAGGGAATTGAAAAAAAAAAAAAAAAAGACTAACAACAATGAAAAAAAAAGTCTTTCAAAGTAAAAATGAAATTACTCTGCAGCGTGAAATAGTGGCAGCCAGATATGAAAATGCACAATCAGTGGTGAAAACAGTTTGCTCAGTCCAAAACCTTCCAAGTGAGGCTCTTCTTCAAGAGCATGCATGAAGTTGCACCGAGGGTGTAAGTTTCCAGTCCTGCTCTGAGCTCCGGTCGGCAGAAAGAAACACTTGCCTCTAATTGCTCCATACCTTTTTCACTAGCTGGCCATTTAAATCTCCTCCCCTTCCCTGTCTTCCTCTCTGTCCTCACGGAGCTCAGTCATGAGCTTTTACAGCTCCTTCAGACTGCAGCATTTAATGGTAATTTATGTGATGCTGTAAATGGTCATCATTGGGTTTGTGACCATGCTGCTCATGCTTTATTTGTGAACTGTAGACTACACACCACAGGTGATTTACGCACAGACTTGCTAAGAGACAACCGCTGAGTACTTTGGACATTCTGCTAGAGCTATTGAGGCAAGCCAAACATTTAGAGATGGTTTTCACTGCTGACCCAGATGATATACTCATTGCAGGTTCCAGGATGCAATAGAGATCTTCCTCTGAGGCTTTAGTAGTCAAGTTTGCTGAGACAGAGAAGGAGATTCCATTACTGTTGACACATAGAGTAACTTTTCAGTGTGGGGCTTCTGTGTTTGCAGAAAGCCTGGAACCAAAGGATTCCTTGTGGGCTTCCTCACATTCCTTCAGCAGTACTGAATAGCTGCACAGCCTTTTGCTATTGAACAGACCTCACTCAGGAGTGTGGCATTTCTAAACATCTCAGACACTTGAACACCCCCGCCCCGTTCAGCAGTTTTGCCAGAGCATCAGTAAGAGCAAACAGTCAGAAATGATGAAAGACATTTCTTCTAATGATGTTGTAGGATTTTTGCAGTTTTCTCCTCCCAAATTGGATCTTCATCATTGTTGTGACAGATGACGTTTGAAATTCTCAGGAACGAATTGAAGCAAAAGGAAAATGGATTCTTCACAGAAAAAGACTCAAACTATTTTGTTTCGTCTTTTTCTGCTTCTCTTCACAAATTCCAGCTGTAAAGAAAATAATACAAAAACAAAAATCGCTGGGATCAATTTTCTTTTTCCGTCTGTCGAAATATCTATCTTATTGCTCCAGCATTGCAAGAAATTGATACTTCTGTATTTGGAAACAGGTTATGTAACACTATAATCATACAGTTCAAGTGAGACCGATGTTTTGTTTTAAAGATATTTTTAATAGTAGAGCTAAAGACCATTGTTCCTCCCTGCTGCAGCAGCCGCACAGACTATGTTTGCACACAGGACATAGACAGACTCACCACTGTCTCGCCATCTGCTCCGTGATCTATCAGTGTTTTTAAAGGTGCACCAGCTGATAGGGCCTAATAAGATCCCTCAAATTGTTTGCACTATAAATACCTGCTGATAAGACAAGCAAACCTGGGTTTAGCGATAATGTGGGCTACTCCAGAGGAGATGGAGCTCTCCTCTGTCAGATCATGAGGCAACTTTGAGGCCCTCATTGCTCTTGCTAAAACTCCAAAGCTTGATAGTGTTAACCACATGCCACTTTGTTCTGCGTCAAAGATATGGCTTACTTTTGCAGCATTTAAATTCACCCTCCTGAAAATTTGATATGTAAAAGGGATTCCTTTCAAATTCAGGATTTTTAATAAAATTGCGTGATAAAGTGTGCCGTGCTTAAAGAAAAATGCAACTCAATGAGCTAATTATGGTCAGTGTTAAGAAAAGGACTGAATGAAAGATGAGCAAATGTTTCAGTTCTTGCTGGACTACGAAGATCAACACTGAGATTTGTGATCAGGCACTTTGACTTGAGGGATGATCAGTAGGAAGAATGAAAAGGGCCCTTCCAGTCTGCAGTGTCTCCTGATGTTGTGAATACTAAATGGGTGGCTCTTAGAAACTGGAGCGCAAAAGTAAGTAACATTTCCCTTTTGCAATTGACCCCTCATTTTCCCAGATTGCAGTGTAAAGGTAAACAGATGAACATTAATGATGTCCATTCATCATTGCTGGGGCGACTTTGGTTTCCTCCACAGTGGGGCCTTTAAGGGGAAGGTGGAGAGCCGGGGAGAGCCTTACTTTGAAGAATCTCATTAAAAGCCAGAGGCCTACGGGAGTTTCTTCTAAAGATATGAGTTAGTCACATGTCACTGTAAATTGTATAAATCCGTTGTAGTTGATGAGAGTATATCCTGAACACCGAAAAGGAAAAAAAAAAAGAAGAAATGGGTGGACTGTAGAGCTCTGGGAGATGATGTAATATGATTTACTCATGATGGACCACCTGGACAGCGGATCCAAACAGGATACGGCAATATTTGACACCTAAACCCTGTCTTCCTGTCATTAATTAGCTTTGACGACCAATGCATGCTTTGTGCACTCCCCGGCTTCTGAAGCTACATTGGAAATAGCTGGTAAATAGGAAGTGCTTCAGCTATAAGCGGAAAGCTGCTTACCTTATGAGGTGATTATTCAAAACGCATTCTTTCATTTTTAAACACGTCAAATCCTGTTTACACTTCCTTGTTACTTTGACATATTTTTGTCTCTGATACATTTTTGTTCCAAGGCTGTCAGGTGTCATCCTGTTTTCATTCCCACCCTGTTCTCATATGGCATTGTTTCTTTCTTTCTTTTTCTTTTTTTTTTCAAAGGAAGTCGGTCAATAAGCTATCAGACAAATGGAAGTTATTTTAGCCTGGATGTGTCGTGATTCAGTCTCTCCAGACACTCTTTTTATACAGCTGTGTCTTGGACATCACCGTGTCAACCACAGGCTAAATGAAGGCTGGATGCATGATGTCAAGAGAAAATGTGATTTACCTTGTTTGAAACGAGGAGCAATTGTAGGAAAGCGAGTCAAAGGGCAAAATGTATCTATAAGAGCTACTTCTGTAGACTTTACTTTCTTTGTGAGATTTTGAGGAGGACGAATTCTCAAATTGGCCTCCATGTGAAGGTGGGTAGCTGCCAATTCAATTCAGTTCAATTCAGTTCAGTAATACTTGACTAGGAGATGATGTAATAACGATACGCAAGAGGAGATGAAAGCATGCCATTTACTTTCCTGAATATTGTTAATGAAAACAACAAAAACTCCAAGATTCAATTCAATTCATTTTATTTATATAGCATCTATTTCCAACAAAGTTGTCTCTAGGCGTTTCTGAGCGACCCAGAGCATGACCCCTAAGCATATAAAGCCTAGATAAACCTATAAGTTAGGCTCAGTGTTTAAAACGTTGTTTCTAAGTGGCATTTTGTCATAACAGCATAGTTAATTTATATGCTTTTATTTCTTCTTTTTGAAGCAGAAAAACTCACTCATGTTAGCCAGCCACCACAGAGAAGGGATCAACGGCAGCCGCTGCGCTCTGAAAGGAAGCTGAGTGTTTGTCTAAGATAAAATTTCATCACCTCCAGAAGTAGCGGGAAAGAAGAACCTGCGGTAATATAGCGAGGGAAAAACAACACTGAGAGCGAGTTATCATGGCTTCTGTCACTGCCAGTTGTAAAAGTTGTTAGGTTTATAAATGAAGAACGAGTAGCGCAAACTGTGCGGAAGTGGTCCTGCAGTCAGGGAGCAGGTTATAACTCAGGCCTGCAGTGATACCCTAAACTCTACTAAAAGGTCCCACATGTGGAGCGCATTCATGAGTTCATGGGCTGACACTGTTGATGGAGCTCTAGGCTATACTATTAACAGAATCTTTACAAACGCATCTCATGTTAAAATGCTCGCTTTAAATAATACACCCAAAATTGCATTTCACAAAAAATATAGTTGGCTGCGGTGAGCTCCCTGCAGCTGAAGTGCTGTAAGTCTCTGATTATTCTGTAAGCACGCTTTCCTGTTAACTTATTTGATTTTTTTTCAGCTGTATTTGACGTGTTACTGAAAAAGGACAAAGGAGGCTAATGGAAAAAAAAAAAATAGTAGATTCAGACTGATTGGCAAGGAGATTTAAGACTTATTTCTAGAAGGAGACTCTTAAGTAAACATGAATTCTGCTGGGCAATGAGATTTACAGGGCTGGAAGTACACTTGAGTACTGCTGTTTATTTTTTCAGTGAATATAGTGTTTTTTTTTTAAATAAAAACTCAAATTAGTTTATTCTCCCTCTGGGTCTGTGTAAGAGTTAAGGATTATATACAAAGCAATTTTTGGTAAAGTGACAGTAGGTGTGTAATATTCCACTTGAATTACCATAAAATGCCATTAATAAAGCTGGATGTGAAGTTAATTGAAAAACAAGTTCATGTGTTAACTGCTTTGAAAATCTGATGGAAGGAAACAGTCAATACTCAGTGTTAAAACACAGCAGACACATGTCACATTCCACACTAACTGCAAACCATAAGAATAATTAAAGATTAAAATGACATGAATCAAAGTAGTTTTGAGTTGGAATGGAATGTGCACTTGCAGTTATATCACAAATAATGTTAGCACCGGCTTACATTAGAATATTTTAAGCCTCTGGTAAGACTCAAAAATGCCCTTAAACGTAAGCGACAGCTTGAATTGAGTCGCTGCAAACAATCGAAAGTAATTTAAACTCCCAAATGTGTATAAATGTGTACAGTTTGAACGGGCATCTCCTTCCTTTTGCTGCCATCTTGTTGTAAGTCTTTGCAAATCAAATGTCATTAAACGCCGAAGAAAGCAAGTTCATAGCCTCTGCTTCTAACACTTACCTGCTTTGACATTAATATCTAAGCACTGATCTAATTGTTTGTATTGATCCTTTTGCATCCATTGACAGTAGTTTACACAACCTTCGGTGCTTGTTTCATATGGATTTATGACAGTGTCGAATGGAAGATGTCAGTTAAGACGGTGTCAGTACAAACAGTCTGTTTAATGCACTTTCAGTGCCTTACAAATTTAAAAATTATCTTTTTTGGTAGGAACCCAATCACACTATCACTGTGGAATGACATGTTTGAGTCTTGTCAGAGGTTCAAAATAGATATTTATTCTGATGCAGGTTGATTATCCTGAGTGCTAACATTTTGCTGCAAAAGTAAATTCTCTTCTAACTCAAAACTGAGTCAGTTCACGTTGTTTTGGTCTCCAAAAACACCTAGACTAACAGACCTAGGGTTAATATAAACCCGGAAAGTTCCTTTAAACTAGTGGGTTACTTCTACCAGCGATCACATCTGGATTTCTGAAAATAAACCTTATGTTGTGGCTTGTGACTATTCACATCTGCACCAGGCCTTCATCACGCTACTGTGGTGAACATTTAACATGTCATCTTTGAGTTCATCCTGAAAACAGGTACATTCTTAGTTTAATCATTTTTAAGTACATAGTGCATATTGCATGAACGACAACATTCGGCACATTCTTCGAAGGAAATGATCAGCTTTAGAAAATGAGCTTGTTATGACTTGCTGATTAATAAGATAATCAATGCTGGTTTTATGTCTGTACAACATTTATGTGATTAGTTGCAGTTGTTAGCCACTTATCTTAAATAAGCAAAGTGACTAAAAATGGGAGAATAGCCAGTCTGACTCTGTCCTGGACCCTTAATTTGAACCTTGATTAAAAGGATAGTTGGTGGCGTATATAACCATCGATTGCGTATGCTCCGGTCTGTAAAATATCTGGAACAATGCAAAAGGAAAGGCGGAATTATCAGTGTATGTTGACTAGAAAAATGAACCCATAGAAACTCACTGTTGAAAGCTGTGACTTTGCAGGACAAAATGACAGAAAGCCGAACAAGACAAATACAGAAGGAGGCCATGGTCTGAGCAAGCGCTAGGTGAAGTTCATCTGTGCCTTAGTGTTTATGCAAACTGTAACCAAGCAAAATCATGCACTGGGATTTATTTTTGTGTAGAGAAATACATTTACTCAAATAGCTATAGCTTGTACAACAAGAAACAAGGAAATGGGAGCAGAGGAGTGAGAGGGTGGGTGGAGGTCAAAGAGCTAGGGAAAGTTAATAACTTGAAACAATAAATAAAACATCCGATGGATGGGAATTTGGCAGCAGTGCAATTTTTTTTTTTTTTTTTCATCATAAGACAATTCACATTAAGGCAGAAAAGTGCACACCTCAGTGCACCGTTGCTACTGCACAGTGTCTGGGGACAGAAGTTTTAATTATTTAAGACAGTATGTATATCTGTTGTTTTACTCTAGCGATTAAGTGACTGCTCTTAAAGTGTTGCCGTCAGGAAGATGGCGGAGACAACCAATCTCAGATGGCGCTCTGCCCTGAGGGGACAGATAAATGAGGACCACCAGAGTGGATAAAACAGCCAGACTCTGACGCTGAGTCTGAAGGATGAACATGCACTATAAATTAGCTTAAACCAAAGCAAATGCAGAGAAGTTTGACCAGTGCGTCTTGAAGGATATTTTAACTTTTCTTTATAGAATGCATCTTTAAGCTAAACCTGGAAGTGTGACTTCCAGTTTGTGCGGAAATAATATCAGATGCAAAAAAAAGAGAGAAAAGATTTTCCATTACCCAAAAAAACAAAATAAGCAAGTAAATACACAAGCTCCAAGATGCAAACGATAGGGTTGTGAGAAAGAAGATTGGAATTAATTCTTCTCTTGCTCTGCAGTTTATGAGTTCATCATTGTTGAACAGGAACAAATCAGTAACAGAGCCACACACTTCCTACAAATATTTGGAAATGTTTAAAAATAATGACACAAATAAATCACAAATCTTATGACAGACGTTAAATTTAATTGATCTTTAAGATGGTCTGTGTGCCACATTATGCTTCTCCTCTTCTAACACCAGAAGACCGTTCAATTTCTGTATCACATCTGTGGAAATTTTGGTAATCCGCTGTAATCTGCTCAAGGATCTGCTGCAGACTTTTTTCTGAGACTGTGAGTTCTTTCCAGTATGTACCTCCGATAAAGAACAGAACATCCATCCTGTCTGTACGACTGTGACATGCAAGAAATATTAAGTTTCAGGCATGGCTGCTTTCAGATCGTACAATACTGCTTGGCAAATGCTTTTTATCTCCCTGATGATCCACTCAAAAAAACAAAACAAAAAAATGACTGAAAACTTAAGACCAATATCAGCAAAAAAGGTTCAGAGCGGGGGTCTTGCGTGTCAGCATTTCTGAAAGAGTAGTTTGGGGGTTTGAAGGTGTCATAATAAGCATTGAACCACAGTAGAAAGTAGTGGTGTTGAATGAACGCAGACCACTGAAGTCTCCCCACACCCCAAGCCGTGAATGAGTAAAAATGAGCAGTGCTAATCAGGTGAAAATAAACAGAGCAGTACCCCCGGGCATCATGGTAACTAGAGGAATGAGTGCAAGATGGTGAGGTTGAGACAACACGAGACACAATCAAGCCAGTTCTGCTTCCTGAACAATAAAAAATATTGCATTTTCCCCACAAAACAAGACAAATTGTACTGTATGTAAAAGTGAAAACACAATTACACCGATAATCACTTTCGTTGTTTTTATTCATAACTTGTTGGGGGTAAAGGACCTCTAAGTGAAAAGGATTACTCTGTATTAAAGCCAAATAGGCCTGTGGGAGTCTGCTTACGAACTGTGAGCCTTGGAGGAGCCACTGTGCTCTGTCTGGGGGACTCCATCCCAATCTCCAAGATCAGGGGGAAGTTTCCCATAGAGATGAAAAGCAGATGTCTCTCTTTTTCAGTCTCACCCTCTTGCCGTCACACAGACTGTTTCTGCGTCCCTCCCTCATACAGTCAAACCTGGTCCTCCTTCCCCCAGGGATGGGGGAGGAACATGAGCACCATGGGAAGGGTAGCTGTCCTTGAGCCCAATAACATGACGATGGAGCCCGTTTAGTGGGAGGCACTGCCTTTAGGTACGGAACTGTGAGCACATGGAGCTGGTCCAAGAGTTCCCAACTTTCTCATGGAAAAAAGCAAACAAGAAGATTTGATAAAAACGTCATACTCTGACGACTTTCACTAGTAGGTTGGCTTTCTGTAGGTGGACTGAAGTTGCTTTGAATTTACTATTTTGTTCCCAGTGTTGATCTGGGGAGTGACCCCTGACTTCTGTCAGGAAGAGGAATTGTGGACATCAGATGGGAGAAACCAGTCCACTCCCCTTCTCATCATCATGTCTCTGGAGCTGATACTTTTGCAATAAACCTTTTCTGAGTAAAATGCACCTGCAGCTCCCTTGCGGTGGAGCTCCATCTTCCCCAGAACTGACGTACATAGTGTGACTCCCAACATAAACAGAAACTCACTATGACTCAGTCACTGGGGTCTGTGAACAGAGGCAGAATGACCAAAACAACAGTCACTAGTGTTCATGAATCCATGATAATGGGGTTTTGCAATAGGCTTTTCAACTAGACACCAGTGTGGTCTATTTGTATGAGAGATCATCATTCAACTGAAGTGCTCTTAAGATAGCAAATCTTACAATTTACCAAAATTTAACTATAAATACGAATATGAGCCTGCTCTAAAACTGGATTCTTGGCTCAAGTATGTAGTTTCAGGAACATGTGGAGTACCTTTACTGGGGTCAAAAGTTCAAAAGTGGTGTTTGTGCCACGTAAAAAATAAAAATGAAGCCCAGGGAGCAAGGCAAAACAAACAAGCTAGCAGTACAGTAGGCAAATTAAAGAAAAAGAAAGTTGCAACTGTAGCTGTACTTATGCAGCGATGATCAGTGATGAAGGACTTTTATTTCAACTTCATATGTAAATCTTCTGCAGATGTTTGACTGAAAATCCAAACAGGTCTATGAACGTGGAAAACAAAACCAAAAGAACAAACAAACAAAACAAAACAAAAAACAAAACAAAACAAAACCAAAAAACAGCAGGTAGCCAGATGCTGTCAGATAAACTTCCCAGCACATTTCATCCCTGCACCATTCTCACTTGCTTTCTATGTAGACTCACAGAAAGGGTGCATAATGGCATCGAATAATTCCCAACGGAGCCCTTATGCACTTGTCACTTTGACAGAGGGACAACCCTGTACCCCGAGAAACAGCTGGTGTTCTTTGCTCACCCCTCCTAAGTGGGGCCCCTCCTAGTTACCATTATCTCGGGTAGCTTGAAGGGGCCCCTTTTGGTTTTGGGGGCAGTGGTGGTGCACTGTTAAGCTCCTTTATTGGAGGTTAAATGGGTTTTATACTTGCAAAATATGCCAATATGCCACAAGGGAACTCTCTTCGCATGGGTTGTCTCTCATGATGGTGCACTTCTGACCTACTTCTAGTACATATATGTGACCTGTTTAGCCAAATGACTTCAAACTGAACATTTTACTTTTTTTTTTTTTTCTGGGGGGGTCCCAGGAATACATTTATCAATGTAAAGAAAGTTAATGAAGGTTCAAGCTCAGAACAAACAGACAAATATGTAGACAGAGGACTCTTCTTTACTGAGGTCGCAATCGTTTTGCAGCATCAGTTCAGACTGTCTTATAACCAAATAAGTGAAAAATTCTTAAAACAGAAAACAATATATGAAGTTGTAAGTTTGTAAAAACTAAATTATAAGAAATCATTTTAGCAGTTTCAACAGAACAGTAGTAAATGTTTTTACCATTACCTTTGTACCTGTGCTGTAAATGTCGAGACTATTTGCAACTTTTATTTGACATCTGTGTTCAGAGTGATTCTTGATTCCATCAAACAGTAAATACACAAATATCTGTTCACAAATGTGTAAAATAATGGGCACAGCACTAAAGCACATCTGAGGTCAAAGATCAAGCCATGGTTGAAGGTTATTGAGGAAGATTATTGAGTCTGGCAGTGTTAATAAGGCAGTGTTTACGATCTTTGGCTCAGTGTTTAAGTAGACCTGAATGACTTGGGATTAAAAGGAGGCTTGCAGTAGCCTGATTGCAGACACACATGCATGCACACATTCAAACACACGCACGCACACACAAAGAACCAGTGCCGGTGGGGGTTGGACAGCTCTGCAACTGATGAGAACTACTCTCATTAACTGCACTAATTATTCAAGTAAGTATCAAATTAAAACTCGATCAAAACATGTACAGTAATGTACAAAGAAACTTTCAGTTCTAAAGTATTACAAATCATAACGTGTTAGAAATCATCTGGTTCTCATCAAGTTTTAAGGTTAAATAAATGCAGTCTCAGATACCCCACAACCATGAAACAACACTGTATTTATTTACTGAACAGAAAGTTGAGGCACGAGTTGAAAAACCAAGTAAAGCCTGTGATTCCAGATCTTGAAGAACCACCTGATGACGTTAACTGTGGTTTACTCTTCTTTACACTGTTTTAGAAGTTTGAGATTTTGACAGGGCCATTGCAACAACTTCTCCTTTTCTTTATCAGCCGATCTGGTTTTTATCTACTGATGTGTTTGAGATTATTGTCCTCTTGCATAATCCAGAAGCTGACGGACAGATATTTCACCTTACGCAGGATACTTTGGTATAGAGGGACGTTCACGATCACTTCCATGACTGAAAGGAACTCAAGCCAAAAGCCTCCAAGACAAGTCCAAGTCATTGTCTCTCCTCAAAGGAGTCAGACAGCTGGTATGAGGTGTTTGTACTAATCCTGTGTTTGATTTTCTCCTCACATGGGCCTGTACATTTGGGCCAGACATCTCCACTTTGACATTGATGTCCAAAGCACATTGTTCCATAAGTCTTTTGGTTTGTTCAGATGTAACTTTGAAAACCAAAGACATGCAGCCATATTCTTTTGAGAGAGAAGAGACTTTTTTTCTTTTCTGGCCTTTTTAACGAATGAAACCAAACAACGTTACTGGAATCGACTTTCAGATGTGTGTCTTAAACCATGCAGTCTTTAAATGCGGTTTTTAAATGCAGCCCAACCTGAGGGCCTGAACATCACAGCTAGTCAGTAATGGTTTATGGTTTGTCGCTTATTGTTTAAGAGTTTCCACCAGAATCTACATTTTTGTACAATAAATAATAAAAATCTCTGAATTCTTTGTAATTTCCACATATCCTTAAGTTATTTCAGTATGTATATCCAGGAGTTGTTTCAGTTTAGACAGATAAAATGCAGAATAACTGACCTTCATAAACACTCAAGAAACCTCACACAGAAAAAGCCAAGCCAAGTTGCTAAGAACTTATCTTTAAGACACTTTTCAGTAGATTCTGCACAGTGTCAAAAATGTTCCTTGTTGTTTTGAAAAATTAAATCATAAATGTTTAATGAATAAAAACAGTGACATTTCACCACTCAGAGTGCCAATCATTACAGAATTGTTGTGCCAGTGATCAGACAGAAGAATCACAGTCTCGTGTACTCGTGATACTGTATTCATTCAAATACAAAAGCAAAGACATAATTATGAACTCATCCATCATTCTGACATATTTTGGAAAAGAACAATTGCAACCCTGCTCTAACGTTGCACAGTAACCTTGGGGGTCTCCCCACTCGCTCTCCACTACACCTCACTGTAAAGAAACACCTGCACAGTCCAGCACGCTGCAGATGCAGAGATTAATCAGATCACTGATGAATGCTGGTGATTTATGTGACACTGTGGTCATAACATGCAGATGTGAACATGCGGGATCACCTGAAGAAATGGTACAACAGCACTCAGAAGGGGCCATTATTTTGGGATGCTAAGACTTAGACCAAAGGGGGTTCTTCTTTCTCTTCACCAGGGGAACAGAGGGGGAAGAGAAGACCTACATCTGCCTCTTTTGATGGTGCAGTTACAAGTGCCTCCCCCCTCCCTCTTGTCCTCCTCCCTGTGGTTTTCCTCCTCTTCTTATTATTCCTGCTTCCTCCCAAGAGGACATATTCCCACACTGTGACCAGAAGGAATCTTGATCCTTTCTGTCGTGACTTCGTCCACTTTCACCACAGAGATACCAGCAGCTTTACAGCCTTGGGAGGGGGTTGGGGGACAGAGGGTTTGCTGTCCCAGGGGACCATGGGACAAGCAGCTTTCCACCACTGTCCCATCTCCCTGCAGTTGTCCATATAACAGATAAAATCTGGCTTGGGTTTTGGCAAGTGGCTTTTACACACTCACACGACACCAGCCATTATACATGTGCCCTCCTCCCCCACTCTCTCTGCTCTCTGTGTCTCCTGGGAGGACTCTTATCAATGTGAAGAAGTCACTAAAGGAAATGCCAGCTTACTTGAAGGAGCCTACACGCTGCCGTTCATCTTGTGTCTTCAGTGATGAGGGTTTTGGCCTGCCAGCGCTGCCGGAGTTCGAGAGGGGGAGTAGCATGTCTTGTAACTATTAGTCAGAATGCCTTGTGGCATTGTGGATGGTGTGCTAAAGATCTGACTTATGCACTCTGCTGAGTCCAGGATCAGGTTACAGGCCCCATAGACATGGCACAGAGCATAGAAGCGACAGGAACAGGTCGAGCGTGCAAGCTTGGGAAACTTACTCATGAATCAACAGACCTTTTTTTTTTTTTTTTTTCTGGGCAAGAAACACAAATCTGCAGATGTTGAACAGCTGGGAGACATCAGAAACAACAGTGCAGGGAATACGTGATTATGAAATATCGTATACAGTTCACAATTGAGACTTTTACGTCCTACAGCTTGTGGGACAGAGTGCTTCCGTAAGAATGAAACTGAAATATAAAAAAAATGTAATTTCTGATTAAAATGTCAACAGCCTTCTCTCTCAGTCGTCACTGAGACTGTGCTGTTAAATGGCACAAGTGACAATACTTTGTAATTTCAAAGATGCAGAAAGATAGGAACCAAACTATTATATTTGCTGTCATATATAAAGCAGATTGTGTTAAGGTGATAAGGTAAACACGAAGCATGCCAAGAGACAGCCTTTTGAGAAATGTGAAATAGGAGGAAAAACCTCCAATGATCAAAAAAAATTAAAAGGTTGTTCCCATGAACGAGATGATGAAGGATAAGATGCAGTGTGGTGCTTGTTTTGGTCGATTTTCTGTTTTAAAGTTGAAAATCAGCAATCAAAGTGTGAGTGTTTTCTTTTAAGAATGATTTACCTTTAATAGCCAACAGATGTGTCAGATGAAACAAAAAGGTATAATAAATTAGCATACAATACAAGTGAAAACAGCAGACCTTTGGAGCATAAGTAAACAAACAAACAAAAAAGCAATATCTTTTGGGTCTGAAACAGAAAAGTGCAGTTACTGCTTGTCTGAATAATGTGTGTTTTTTTTGTTAAGAAAGCGCAGTAATTACTGTAGTGACACAATTGTAATTCTCATGAAAGGAAAGATAAATCACAATCACCTGCCCGAAGCATAAAAATGATGTGATTTTAAACAGAACAACAAATTCAATAGCATGCAAACCCTTGAAAGGCAGCAGCTGTGAAGACTAAACCTTGAAGCCTTTTTTCTCAAGACATTAAAAAGAAAACTATTCAGATTTGTAAATCTCCTACATTCCTATTTTATTCCCAATAAAACATAATGAAAATATCAGATGTTGAAACTGAGACATTTTATCATTTAATCAAAAGGTATTAGTTCATTTTGACTTTGATAGCAGCAACACATCTTAAAAACCTGGAACAGGGAGATGTTTATCATTGTATAGCATCCCCTCTACTTCTGTCAACAACATGTAAACATCTGGGAAGTGAGGAGACCAGTTGCTGGAGTTTTCAGAGAGGAATGTTGTCTCGTTCTTGTCTGATGCAGGATGCTAGCTGTTCAACGTTTCTGAATCTTCATTGCTGGATTGGTGTCAAATCCTTGTGTTGGTGAAAGCTATGAACTGCAGGCAGGTCATTTCAGCACCTGGACTCTTCTCCTGTTAAGCCATGCTGTTGTGATGAATGCAGTTTGAGTTTTAGTGTAAACTTGCTGAAATATGCAAGACTTTCCCTGAAAGAGGC
>JBAMYA010000015.1:9631241-9643244 GCA_037176975.1 Arrhamphus sclerolepis | reverse complement strand
GACCACCTCCTAGTTAAGCTGTTATAGGCCTAGGCTGCTGGGGGAGTCCTTTGGACACTGAGCATCTGTCCTATCTTAGTTCCAGACTGTGTCCTGACTCATTTAATAGAATCAACTTTGTCTATCTTCCGTAGTCTCACTCTCTTCTCTCTTTGCCCTTTTCAGGAGGTCTCATGGTGATGCTCTGGTGGTGATGCTCTGTTGGTGATGTCGTCGTGGTGAAGCTGTCGTTCAACTACACCTGAATTGAATTGATTTGAATTGAATTTTCTTACCATGAATTAACGTATCTAAAGAAACATTTAATAAAGAGCCTTTAGGAAGAAGAATCATTATGATTCTGTCAAAGCTTAATGGTGTTTTTGAAATGAAATATTTTTACTACAGCAAACTGTTGAACGGCATCCACGACCATAAACATCCTGAAATGATATAAATTCAAGCAGACAAGAGTGACACGGCTAACATTACTCACAATTCTGCTTTGGTCACTCACACTAAATGTCCCATCCCTGCTGTCGTCTCCCCAGCATTCTCCCACTTGAGGTCTAATCCATCATCCTGACTGCAGAGAGGAATGATGCAGCATACAGAAAAGCCAAACTGGGGGATTTCAATTTTCTACCTCCAGAGGGTATTAATCTTGCTCACTGATCCAGCAGGTGAGATCAAGATAACCAAGCTTCATCCACCTTGATCCACCAAGATTTTGTAGCATGTGATGATACATGAAGACTTAGAGGCTTGTTGGAATGAAGTGATATAAGTGAAAAAGACAAATGTTGTTTGTTGGAAAGTATAAAGAGGTTTTACATTAATGCATGCCCTCGAGATACCTCAAGAATCAATATTTACTCAGCAAATATAATTTTTCAATGGACAGAAACTTTCTCCAAGCCTGAAAATTCAAAAGTCATTACACTCTTCACTTCTGTCTCCTGTGTGTCATCACTTAGAGCAACTGGGGAGACAGCTGTCAAACCTGATTTATGTCTAGATTGCTTCTGTCCTGTTGATCTCTCGAAGCTTGCAGCAGAAGTGGCTTCGTCAAAACCATCAGTCGTTCAAGTGAATGAGGAGTCGTTCTCATACACAAGAGCTGGTCATGATGATCCCCAAGGTTCTGTGCTTGCATAGTTTTCACTTCATATATATATATATATTTGGAAATATGATTAGGCATGGTACAAATTTCCATTTTTTTGGAGATGATATTCACCTATTCACAAAGCAAGAAGATGCCAATTAGTTAGCTGCACTACCTCTAAGTTTTAAAGATGTTAAACTTGGCTAACTTTTATTGTACTTGTGACTAAACATCATTAAGCATCATTAAAAAACAACAACACCCCTCCATCCCCACCCCCTGAAGTGTGCTCAAGTGCCTCAGGAATAAACCATCTGGTAAACTAGTTGGAATAATGTTTGTTTTTGTCCAGGATTTATCCTTTAATTCACACATAAAACAAGTTTCTAGGTCTGGATTTCTTCTGCATAATATATCCTATCTCAGGGTGCTGCAGGAAAACCTTTCCATGCATTTTTTTTATTTATTTCAGGACTGGACTGTTGTACTACCTTATCATCAGCCTTTATTTTAATTATGTTGAAACGTCTAAGGCTGATCCAAAATGAAGCAGCAAAAATACGCATAGCATGACAGATCCTCCAGTGTTTCTCAGTTTTTACGTTCCATTTGTTGCCTTCCAGTTAAATCAGTACTAAAATCTGGAATTATTTTTTTTACCTACAAAGCTGTAAAGACCTCATTCATCTCATGGATCCATGTCATCACACTGCAGGTCCCTCTGTGGTCCCTAGACTTTCCAGTGTCAGAATGATGGTCAGTGTCAGTTAGCAGGCTCCTCTCCTCTGCTACCAGCTCCCAGTTGTGGTTGGTTCAGACACCCTCTTATATTTAAGATTAGGTTATTTTCTTTTCTTTTCTTCTCTTCTTTTCTTACCCCATGTTCTCTTATTCCCAACTGGTCAAACCTACCCCTCCTCAGTCTGGCTCTCCAAAAACTTTTATTCTTTCCCCATCCATGCTCAGGATCTAAGACTCAGTGGGAAAGAAGATTTGATGATTTTTGGTTCATAGGATGCTTTTTAAGAATTTGCATTTTATAAATAACACTCAATTGGGTTGAATTGGAATGAAATGAAAATTATAAGAGAATATAATTAATTCATGATTAGACTGAACTGGGCTGTATTGTTTTCTTTACTCTCTTGTTTTCTTCCCAGAGGAAGCAAAAAAGCAAAGATTTTTAAGCAGATGTTTTTTTTCTCCCCTTTCAGCCTTGAGGGGAAAGAAGATCTCCACTCATGTTTCTTTATCTTTATCTCATATTATTCAATAAATGCACTGATTGATACACATATAACTCATGGATATACACTCTGTCATAGGGGAGCTCATCCCGTATTCCATCATCGTTGACAACCTCTTGCTGTGAGCGACATGTTAATGTTTACACTCATTTGGATTGGTATATTGATTGTCTTCTAAGCATAAGGTCAAAAGCTGAGTGCCTTCTCCTCAGTAAATCATCCGTTTTAGACACACTGTGATTTTCATTTTGCTAAGCATTTCAAACATTACTTCATGTGAACATGCTTTGTAGCTCAAAGCCACATATGGAGAAAATAGCCTTCAGTACAGTGGATAGACAGTTGCTAATGAAATTTTCATGTGCAAATAAGCCTGCGGTTGAATGTATGCTGCATGTGGTACTGAGGAAAACTGCCTGCTGACATTGTATATGTGACAGTGGTGACATGATGTATGTCTGAAGCTCCAATTTATGTGTTTTGTAAATTCATATGTAACCATATTCCACTAAGTACAGGAACAAGCAGCAATACAATATACAGTATCAGCAAGTGGATTGGCATAAACCCTGTGGGTCTTCTATTTTTAAAAATGCAGTCTGGTCATTGTATATTTTATTTATTTGCGGGCAGGCTTTTTTTTTTTTTTTTTTTTTTGATGAGAGCAAGCAGATGCATGTAAGTTATGGAAGCGACTGAACTTTAGTCTTTATTGACTGAGAAAGATTAAACTGAACTGACCATGTGGCGTTTTATGAGACTTCACAAGGAAGTGACTGTTCTTCTTTGTTTAAATACATCAAAGAAAGGTCACGTGAAGCTTCATGGGGCCTCACGATATTTTGCGTTGTGCACTGCTACACCAGATAAAGAATTTCACTGTCTACTCTTGTACAATGTGAGAGGAGAAATATCATGTTTTTTCAGGAGTTATCCCATCCTTACTGCATAAAAGGTGCTCATACAAATTGTAAATCTGCTTTAATATGATTATTTATTCATATTTGCATTCAGTTTGCTGACTCTTTCAAATTAAAACCTTTCATTACCACAGAGAGCTAGTGATCAAAGTCATTCATTATTTACAAAGCTTTCATACGTGACCTTTGTGGGTCATCACGCCATGCTGCTATGAACTAACAACATTCAAACGACAACAACTTCTTCTGCCAAACAGCTCTCTTCCTCCTCCCTCCAATGCATGAGCCAGGTTATCTTTAGTGCACATTGAATATTTATACAGCAGGTGGCTGGGGACTCAGTCACTGATCTCTAAGGTGACTTGCAGAGCCACTGAGGTGTTGTGGTTGGCCTGGAATGAAGTCCCATGGGACATATTGTCTCCTCGGTGTGTCCTTTTATTCCACTTAGACAAAAGGATTATGTTTTATGGCCAAATGTCTACTTAAAGCACCGAGGAGAGGGGACGGGACGGTGAGCTATTACGGTAACAGTATGATCCAACTGTCTTCAGTTAGTTGTCCAAAAATACACACTGCATACATTTATGAGGATCAAAAATTAGACTGGGGATCTAAAAATAGAAACACACAATATCTGCATATGCTGCACCAATAAGGACGACAATATAGTAACACTATGATCCCTCGATACCCTACAGCTAAGAAAAACTTTAGAAAATGTTTGAAAATAAGGACAATTTTAAGTGGAATTATGGAATCAGGACCCATTGATTTCTTCTACTCAGAATGCAGAGATGAGAAACTGGAAGGTGAGACAATCTTACACAGACGATTTGTGTTGTTTCTCCTTATGATAATCATGTTGTCTGAGACTGGTGTCAGCCCTGGCACTGGGGGGGGGATTCAAGAAGATATTAAAGAAGATAAGAGGATCAAATTTTCATAACAGCTTTTAAAATATTGCTCCAGGACTGAATGATTTCTTTGGATGGTGTTTCATGTACAGTGCAGCGAGGTAGTTCTTAACATGTGCTGTCAGAGAGTTATCTTTTTTTTCTGATTTGGATGTTGTAGCACTTGATAAAAAATATTGAATGAGCCCCATAGAAACAACTAATGTAGCTAATGTATCTCATTGCAGGATTGTAACAGAAGTAGATGCCACGAAGAAAGTAGACCAATGAAGAAAACTTTTTTTTTCTTTTCTTTTTTGGACAGTAGCTGCAGAGACTTGTAAGAAATTGTCCAATAATAAATTAGCAATTCTCATAAGGCACAAGGAAAGTTTCTGGGCACTGGTGTTTCATTGTTGTAGCCACAAAGCTGTCCCTGAACTGAACGCGTGAGATAAGTGCTTTGGAGCGCAAACAAACTGAAACAAAAGAACATGAGGTGGAGATTGGTTTAGTAACTAAGACAGGGGGAGGAAGCACTGCTGGCGTCCAAGGGCATCATAAACCCCTGCATGTGTCTGCACAACAATGCCAACAGGGGCAGAAATTCTCCACACTCTGGAAATCGATTTTAAACAGAGAGGGGAGGACTTGGAAAGAGGCGTATCAGAAAGACACTCAAGCACTGCATCATGTGTTTTTGGATTTGGAGCCGCAGTTTTCTTTATTTTCTTTTCTGTCGACATATTTTTCTTGTGAGCATCTGCAAGCTGGGGGATCCAGTCAAGTGGATCTTCCTTGAGCCAGACGAAAATATTGTGGCCAGCTGAGCAAAAGAGATTGTTTTGGGATTTACTTTAGAATAAAAAAAAAAACATAATAAGTGCTTGAAATGGTAAGAAATAACGGAAAAGTTGGTATGGTGTGTGGAGCAATGTGCACAAACTTCATAATCTCTTTGCTATTATACTTACAGCAGAACATTTCAAACAATATTGGAGACCCACTTTTGAGTAAAGGGAGGAATCAAAAGCTGTGAACCAGTGTGCGAGACAAACCTCTGCCACATACATTTTTTATTGGGAACAACAAATGGAAACATCACGGAGTGGTCCAGCATTAGAGGGTGACGCAGTGAATGGATGATGAGAGCAGGATCTTAAAAATAAAATGTTTGTGTTCTTTTTGGCATGAATGCATTTTTCTGTGTTGTTTCTGATATATCGGTCTTAAAAACAACTGCAGATACACAAGCAGTGAAGTTAGAACAGAAATTCTGGCATGACTGAGCACCTTCAGTCGTAGGAGGCCGCTCTTCCCCCAGTTTCAATATAACCTTTTACAATGATTCTTCATAAATCTTCATAATGACAACTGTTTGTTATGTTTGATCTGTTTTTATACATTTATGCTATAACTTTTTAATTCCCCTACAGGGACAATTAAAGACCTAATCATCCTAAGTGAATTAATTTGAAACTTACAGTGGTTCATTTTAAAAAATACTTTTTCTGATTCTTTTACTAAAACAGTAAAAGTCAGTTCAAAATGAATCAGAAGTCATGGCAGTAATGGCAAAGGTTTCTTTAAAGTTAAGGGATCGTCAGGGGGCGAATAAAAATATTCCAGAAAACGACAAACAGTCAAGCAGCTTGGCATTTTAGACAAAGTGGTAAAATGTCAACAAAAAAATGAATGTGGTGAAAAACCAAATAAAGCATTTCAAGGGTTCAAACAGATAATTCTAATGAAATCTGCGCTTAAAAATAAATAAATAAAGTTGGGTTACATGTTGTGGTCCATGGCTCTGCTGGTGTGAGTGGCTGTTGTGGGCGTACTTCTCCGTCTCCCTGGCAACCAGGATCTTCACCTGCACCACATCTGCAATCAGTGGCTGTATTTATACCTGCTTGGCCTCCCAGTCATTGCTGGATTGTTGGTTTACCCAGAGGTAACAGCTCTTGGCCGTCTTAGAAATTAGTTTGTCTCTTGTTTGAATCGTCCTGATCCAATCCCCGTTTGTTTGCTCCTCTCAAGAATTCAGCCTCAGTCTGCCTGTCTGCCTGCCAGCGTGCCTGTCTACCTGTCTACCTACCTACCTGCCTGCCTTTCCCACCACCAGTGATTATAATAAACTGTTTGCACACTGTTCTGAGTTCACGCCTGGATACTGACTTAGCGTATGCAGAATGCTTGGCTTTCTTGCTAAAATTAGATAACCTTTCCCTTAAAGAGACATTTAATTGCTGCATATGTTTCTCTGAAATCTATTAACCAACTAACCAATTGTTTTCAGTTATTTAGTTGTTTCTGAGCACATTCAGTTTTCTATTATGAAAGTAGAATTTTTAATGAAAATGAAAAAATGAAAATGAAAAATACTTTATTTATCCCAGAAGGGAAATTCAATATTGTAGTAGGGATTTTTATATTGTTTTTTTTGTTTGTTTGTTTTTTTAAAGAGCTGGCCTAAGATTGGACATTTAACACTGGCTTCTGACCTTGTCCTTTCTGTACAGAGATTTCTCCACAATCTAATGAGTTAATTTATTCAGTTGACAACCCCCCTCCCCAGCCAATTTTTTCAACTTCCTATTGTGAAACATTAATCTGAAATTGGTGGAAGTGGCAAACCCTCCCTAGATTTACTTCTGGATGACTCAGGTCTCCTGGGATGCATTCATTTATTATTTAGGTTGAAACTTGATGAGGGACATCCAAACTTTGCTCAAGGTAGGTCTGTGTAATACAGTTACACGTCACACAACATATCAAAACCAAGCTCAGCATCAAGACACCAAGTATTCATACCGCATCAGCAATGTCTCTACAAGGCAAAGATTGCAAATCAGAATGGGGTGAAGAATGCTGGAAGTTCATTGCAAGTTTGGGACTGCATTTTTGCAAAAAGGTGTCAGAAATGTGGTCAGGATCTAATTGTCCTCAATGCTGAGGAATACAGCTACTAAATCCATTACACAGTGCCATCACAAAGTGTCTGATTGGCCCTAAATTTATTCTTCAGAAAGACCACAACCCCAAACATGCAGTCAGTGTGAACTATCTCTGACTTAAAAATTAATGTTACGGCCCTTACAATACCCTGATCTTAACATTGACAACCTGTCACTTACACTGTATTTTGTAAATTGATACAAATATATAATTAATTTATTTTGAAAGTTTTTTTTCTTTCCATGTTGCTGTTATTTCTACCTGTTCATGTATTTGTAGCTATATAAAGGGGTGGTGTTGCTCCTAATTCTGACTTCTCTTATACTTAATTGAACAAAGATTTTTATCATGTGATAGTAGTGACACGCCCTCTAGTGTTTCACGTCTGAAAGGCTGCTGGAGTTTGATAACCTTGCTCTGCGTCCGGGAGCATCAGTGAAGGAATGTGAGCGTGGAATTGAATGTCCTTTTCTGTGCAGATAATTGTTGATGCAGCCCGGGGGTTTCTCGCATGGTGATCTGTGATCATCACTCGTATTACCTGGTCACTGTCAGCTCTGACTTACAATGTTAAGCATCGAGAGTGCTCTGGAGAGTGGGGACCAGCCTTGCATCCAGCTGGAGCCCCTGAAGAACACGCACTTGCCGGGCAAGGCGACGCCGACCGGCAGCAGCTGCGCCGTCTCGGTGGACAGCAGCCCAAAGGTAACAGCCAATGGAGTGCACGACATAGAAGACCGGATTCTGAGGATTACCGGCTACTATGGCTACAACCCGGGATACTCAAGTCACAGAAGTGAGTGAAAAGATGCGAAAACAAAGTGCGAGTTATGGGATCATCAGTGGGTGCGACAGCATCTCTGTGGCAGGTGTGAGACAGCCGCATTTACAGCAGGAGGGCATTATGAAAGCAACACAAGTGCATGAACAGATTACACCTGTGTGACCATTTGGAAAGAAAAAA
This sequence comes from Arrhamphus sclerolepis, assembly GCA_037176975.1. Taxonomy (NCBI): domain Eukaryota; kingdom Metazoa; phylum Chordata; class Actinopteri; order Beloniformes; family Hemiramphidae; genus Arrhamphus; species Arrhamphus sclerolepis. Next base: position 9,635,175 of record JBAMYA010000015.1, on the reverse strand, counting down.
ATGCAACTGATATTATAATAGTTATTCTTTAAAGAAAGATGCATCCTTTTTTTTTCTTCCTTGCAGTTTAGTTTAGACTTTTACTGGGCTAAAATCCACTGTTGCAAACTAAGCTACGGTTATTGTGTTTATTAAGAATGCAGTCTCCTGTCAATATCAGCTGGAGGCTAATCCATCTTTAGATGATTCACATATTCAGGTTCATATACCTGCAAATATATATATATTTTCTATTGAAACTACACTTTACAACACCAAAGATGTTCCTGTGATGCAGATGAATGTTGTCACCTATTTCCAGGCATATATGGGATCATGCTTCAACAGCTTTCCTTGTTTTCTTTTGTCAGTTTTTTGTTTGATTGGTAAGGGAATGTTTAGAATTTTGCTGACACTGAGACAATATGGAACTGGAGGAAACAGCTGAAAGTGCACTTTGTTCAGGGATGATCTCTGAAAACATGCCCCCAACTAGTGTTAAAGCGTTAGTAAGATTATAACATGGAGAAAAATATGACAATTTCCCCTTTTTCTTGTTGCAAGAACACAGTTGATGGTGTTGTAAGTACACTTCTAGTAATGAAACAAATGTTCACAGCAGGACTTTACAAGACCAGAGGCACTGGAGCAGATGGTGGATCTCAACTCTGTGCTGCATAATTGGTCTGTCGTTTGCATTTGACCATTCTTTTGGAGAGATAAGAACAAATCGGTACTCTTCTTGCATAAATCCCTGGAAATACAACTTGTAATGGACAGTATGTGAAAAAAGAAATACAGCCTATTCATTTTCCGGTTTTAGGGTTTTATGTTGTATGACAAGATTTAAATGTATGAACCTTACCAAGTCTTAAAATGATGCAAATGCACATACTACACTATGTCATTATTTATTAAACAGAAACTATACAGATGTAGTGTGTGGGGAAAGTAGGATAGATAATTACTGCTTCCATGGGAATTAATATATTAAGTTGTAGCCTGCTTGATTAACTGATTATCAGAAAGTGATACCACTTCTATGAAAGCAGAGGTTCTGAGAGTTTGTCAGCAAAATGTAGATATAAAGGAGGCATTCATATACAAAGATGGAAAGATATCATCAATGATCTTAAAGAAGCAGATGTTGCAACAACCTGGGAATTGTTATAAGGTCGTTTCCAAACAAAGTCGAGTCCATCTTTCTACAGTGAGAAAGATTATTTACGAGCAGCAAGATTAAAGAAAATGCAGATCTTTCCAGAAACAGACATCATAGTAAGTTCAGCCCAAGGTTGGGCTACTTCATTTTAAGACATGGAGCATGTGATTTTTACTATGTTCTTATATGTAAAGCCTCAGCAGTGGCAGACATGTACTTTCTTTTTCACAAGACTGCATGAGTGTCCTGAGATTCAAATTCTGATACCCTTCACTTCTCTTCAGTAGATCTTGTCACACAAGCTTTGCAGCATCTCCCTCAGGCTGTTACATAAAGGCTCAGCTGCAAATTTATAACTTTGAAATACACAAAAAATGAGAGACATAGTTTCAAACTTATTACTTTTCTCGTTAAATCGGCCACTAGATTGTGAGTCTCTGTGACATAATGCATTTCTCTGACAAACCAGTTTAAAATCTCAAGGGAAATGTGGATCAAGTCTAATTCAGCTGAGAACAGTTCCAGCTGAGACTCTTTTGTATGAGTTTAGAGCACCTCAATGGATTTTTAGAGTGAAGCTGTGGAAAACTTAATGAGCCCGTGTCTCATTAACTGCCTCCTGTTTATCAGGGATGTCAGTTGCAGTAGATTAACCATGAATGCAATCACACATTTCATTCGAGAGTATATCTACTCATCCAGATTAATCTGCTGAAGCAATACCCAGTAAATGAAGAGTAGCCAAAGCTTTAAATTGAAAAATAATTGAACATTTCAAGAAACAACTATGTAACCAACACCGAGCTCTGCAAGTTAAACTTTTAGGGTGTTCCCCTGCTGTCTAAGATCGCAGCTGGCTATACTGTAGGGGAAAACAAAGTGACAAAACCAATGATAAAATGAATCAATGCAAAGACAATAATTAATACTTACAGTGCTAGTAGAGCAGATGTTTACGTATGAAGAAAAGCAGATACGATGGGCTCACATTCTTTAATTTTTCATTCAAAGTGCAGTGCATTTGTATTTTATACGTTCAGTATCAGTTCTCCCTGTTATATCTGGTTGTGATGTTAAAGGTTTGGGTATTTTGACTGTTGCACACACCTATAAAGATTATATAAATAATCAATTAACTGAGTAAAAGCAGATGCATAAATTAGTAGTTAATCATTTCCAATTCACAAGCCTCTGTGTGTCCCAGTGCGATGAATGCTGCGTGCAGCAGCCAAGGAAATGAGAGATAGGTTGTCTTGTGTGATGCAATTTCTGGTGTGAGGATCAGGTGTAGATTGTAAACTCCAAACCAACCTTATAGCTACTTTATCAGCCAACACATGGGGTTTTGTTGATATGAAAGATGTGCCCCTTTTCTCTGATAAAATACCCCATCTGTAGCTGTGTGTTTCTCTGAATTTTGTCCGTGTCACAGTCAACAGAAGGTATTCTTCTGGGCAACGCGCTTGTCAGCATTTTCCCTGCTTGCACAGCTCTGAAACATGCCGTTGCTGTCACAGTAGGTGAATCTGGGTGAACTTTTCACACGCACCCTCTTAAGTGTGTATGCTATAATTCCTTTAGATGTCATTGTGAATACTCATTTTCCTGACTGCTTCTTGTTACCTAAAAGGATGTCGGTCTTATACTTTGGTTTGCTTTGCTTTGAACTGATAAAAGATGAGCAAATTTCCATAAAACAAGGACCATGTAGATAGAAGCGAAGGCTTATCCTGCCAAACCTGTAGGGCAATGATGTATTTAGTAAGATCTTGGTGCCAATGTCTTAATATTGCCACTTGCCATCTGTGTTGAATCAGAAAATGCCTCTGAGGGGGATTGTGGACTACATTGAGGATCAGGGTTTACAGTGCAGTCGTGATATGAAGGCTTTTTTTGTTGTAGTGAAATCATTAGTAAGAAATGCAATTATATAGAAGTGGTGCTTAATACTTTATACTTCATGGTCTTACACAGACAGTAACACAACTACAAAAATAAGCCCAAAAGGAAAGTCAGAAAGGAATTATATTTGACTCAGACAAAAAGAACAGTATATTTTGATGGCACACAAAGGACCCTTACAATGTTCACAGCTTATAGAATCTTATTAAAAACATTACAATAATGTGTCTATTTTCTTGTTTTGGAAATCTTTATTTGAAAAGGATGGCTTGCTCACACAGCACTAGAGTGCAGGGAAATGACAGGTACCTTTAGTCACAGCCCATCCAACACTATGTCACTATTTATTCTTTACTGGCATCACATCAAGGAACAGAACCACCACCACACTTGGTATGGACAGTGTGTTTTCATATATATTCCTCTCTATATAGAAAGTCTAGGGAACAATAAAGCAACAGAAGCTGTTTTGTAATCATTCCTTGCCAGAGCTGACACAGGTAATTCACTTTGCAAATTTGAAAGTATTTATAGATGTCCACAGCAGGTCAGTTTTCTCTTTCTTCTTGATGCATCCTGAACGCGCGCATTCTTATTTTGAACTGTCCTGATCCCACGCCTGCTTACTCTGTGCTATTTATAACCAGACCAACGAATGGGATATGAGCTTTGCCTGAATGGCTCCTGGGGTGCTGTTAGTCTTTTATGTGTTGAGTGTGAGCTGCACACCCTGCAAGTAATAGATGCAGTATTTCTCTACAGTAGTTATAGAACCGCTGACTTGTGCACAGACCACAATGCAACTGGTCAGATGCTGTTCTGTTTCCCGTCAGTGGGTTCAGTATTTTGGGCTGAAGCTAGAAGACTCTGCCTTAAAATGACCTTATGGTA
>JBAMYA010000015.1:9580205-9631141 GCA_037176975.1 Arrhamphus sclerolepis | reverse complement strand
TATATATATGAAATATTTACTTTGTACTTCACAGCCATATCTATTGAAAGTCATGGATTGAGTCTTACAGAAACTGGTACTGTTGGATTTGTTAATCAGTTTTTGAAGTCCACTATGACCAGCAAAGAATCTGAAGCTTAGGACCCGACACAGACCACCATTTATCTATCTACCCTCACATCTCTCTTTGCTCTCTCCAAAGGAGTAAAAACAGTCCAAGATTTTCAGTTCCTCACATCTTGCAACCTGGTCTTTATTTTTTACTTTGGCACCTCAGCAATGAAGAATGTACAGAGACCGGTGAGCCTTCTAGCTTCAGGCTCAGAGAACAATGAGCCTTCTAGCTGCAGGCTCAGAGAGCTGGCTAGCTGAAGTGTTGATGTTGGTCTGTGAGCCATTGCCATAATGTGATACATATAGTCATGACAGTGATTGGGTCTGAACCACAAAGTTACATACAAGTAAGGCAGTTCCAGGCCAACCACACTGTGTTGGTAGCAGAGGTCCCACACACTTGATGGAATAACCTGGTCATTCAGCATATTCAGGCAGTCAGCGGACCTCATAAAGTTGCTGAACCTAGACCTGAACCTAGACCTGACCAACTGCAGCTACCCCAGATCATAGCACTGATTTGTATGGTAGGCTCTAGGCATGATGGGTGCATCGCCACATCCTTCTCCCTTCTTACCCTGATGCACCCATCACTCTGGAACAGTCTGGACTCATCAGACCACATGACCTTCTTCCATTGCACCAGAGTCCAATCTTTATACTCCCTAGCAAATTAAAGCCTTTTTTTCAGACTAGCTTCACTGATAAGTGGTTTTCTTAAGGTTATACAGCAGTTACTCTGAATCCCTTGAGTTCCCTTCACATTGTACGTGTGGATATACTCCCACTTTCACTATAAAACATAGCTGTGAGTTCTACTGTTGTTTTTTTTAAGATTTGATTTCACCAAATGTTTAAGTGATCACTGACTGCAATCATTCAAGATTTTTTGCCGACCACACTTCTTCCTCCAAGGTGATAGTTCCCCACTGTCTTTCCAGTTTTTAATAATACATTGGACAGTTTTGTAAGCCAATTTAATTTTCAGCAATCTCCTTATGTGTTTTCTTTGCTTCTGAAACAGATGAATATCTTTTCCACAACCAGAGGATGTGTCTTCTTAAATGTTTTGTTAAGAAACAAGAAGCTACTCACTGCATCAGTTAGGGTTAGATAACTTGTTGCCAGCTGAAACATGATTTACCTATTTGCTTAGTTAAATCTAGAAGGTGACTTTCTTCTTGGGCTGGCAGTGTATAAGTCAATAAAATGTCAGAAGCATTTTAAAACTATAATTTTAGGATAAACAAGTAATGACATATTGCTTAAACTGCCTGAAATTACACTCCATGCAAATGAAACTTTTGCACATGAGAACGAGAGAACAGAGAGGGAAGCATGGGAGAGCAGCAATGTATCTTTAAACTCTTGCAGTTTGGGATTGATGTGTTTATTTACCTTTTACATATATATATTTCTGAGAACTGCAACTTTAATCAAATCAACATTAGTTTAGCTATTGATCATCAATGCATCAAACCTGTGCACCTTTGCCACATTCTTCGTCTCATGTTGTAATCAATTGCATTTACCACTTGGTGTCCTCATCCTCCCGCATCCTTACTTTGTGTTGACTTGATGGCAGAGTGAGGTACAATGACTGGAAACACACCTGATCGAGAGCCAGAAACAAACTGAGAGGTTTTCAGCCCTTGCTTCAGCTAAATGTGTCTCCGCTCTTTTGCTTCTGGTCCTCGACGAGATGTGATGAGTAACAGAGAAGACAAAGAGCCTACTACTATAAACTGAGGAGCATTTGTTTCATCTAAATGACAAAAGCCAGAATGGGTTGTATGCGTCAGTGTGCACAGGAGAACCACTGTTGCTATGGAGGTAAAGAGCCAGGATGCTGTACTATGTTGTGCTTTGATCTGTAATGCATGCAGGCTATTTTGTTATCCACACTCATTTTCCAGTTTATTCGCTACAGCCATAAATTACAGAGGTTTGTCATTTTTTTTCTGTTCATTTTAACGATTCAATAGGATATTAACCCTGCTGGGCTAATAGAGACAAGAAAGTAGTTTCAATGAAACAAATCATCAATGCTCTTTCTGCTCTTTTTATTCAGAAATGTGATGAAAGAAAACATAATATGTGCTGAACCTGTTAACAACAGGTGAATTTCAGGGAGATGAGGAAAAGGGGAAAAGAAATTTCCTGAACCTATTGAGTCCTTGATGTAATTTTTGAGATTGAACCTTGGCCTCATGTGGCGCCTGCTCTCCAGGTATTTCTCTTAATCTGAAGGCGATTAGCATCCCAGTCTTTGCTGACTGTGTTGTTTCTCTGCCTCCCACTTGTCTAGTTGTCTGCTCCTTTCATGAGCTGAGCTATTTTTAACTTTAAACGTCCTTGGGGCGTCCATACCTTTAATTTATCATCTACTTGATTCTCACGATATTACATCTTTGCTTTTATATTAGTGTTACATTCATTCTGTAAAAGTGAGTGAGAGCTGCAGTGAATACTTTGTGGAACTGTCCCGAAAAGAGATATCGGAGAATTGCCCTACCGTCGTTCTCCAGAATTGCCCTCAATTGTGTTTTGCTGTTTCCTGTTCTCTAACAGCACATAACATTTTACTGATCATCCAAAAATGACTTTGTTTGATGGGCTCTAGAAGAGGAGCTAAAGGGGAGGTGGAGAGATCAGGATGTTTCTAACAGAAATGTTTGCACAAACAGCCATTTTGTGCTTCCTGTGTTGTATGTGTACCCTGCGTGTTTGTTCAAAGTACCCCTCTTCTGCCTGACATTGCTTATGTTAAGATTTAATTTCAGGCTAGATAGCCTCATATGATGAAGATCAATGCTTAGATGTCATCCGGGCATTGATGTACTGTTGAAGTGGAGGCCCAAGCAATTTTTCGGTCCATTAAAACTTCAGGTAGATAAACCACAGATGGAGATTAAACGACTGGAGGACCTTCCTTGAAATGGAAACTTGAGGCTGAATCATGAGCCTGACAGAAGGGTTTCCCTTAATTGTGCAATAGTGATGGAATAAAGATATCGAGTTCCTTTATTGAAGCAGCAGCCTCATAATTAATGTATTTTAATGTAAAAAGTGTTCCATCAACAGTGAGCTTTTTGCTCGCTTCCTTTACAAACAAAAGTAAATAAACGTATAACTTGGATATTTACAGTGTAAAAATGGAAAGTCTGACTTGGTGGTCATATCTGCTATCTGTACGTTTGGTTCCCTGTATGTGTTTTTTTCTTTTAATTGGATCTCAAGAATCACTATGTGGGGCAGTGGGCTTCATTTTGTGGTTGATGCAGGTGCTTCAAGGTAAAAGTAAACTACATAAAATTCTTAAGATTTCAAGCTTGATGAGTCTTTGTGTCAAGTCTTCATATTTTCACCCTTCAGGCAAATTCCGATGAACCAAATGAGACTTATGCTCTGAATAAATCAACATTCACATGTAAACGTTTACAGTCAACTGAACAGTCAGAAAAAGGTGTTTTCTTCCCTTTCCCCATACAGTAGTCAAATTTTTTTGTGGAGAAAAAATATTTTTAATGATTTGTAATGGTTTTTGTGTGAGAAATACTGTGTCTGTATCACTAGCTTAAAATTGAGACGATGAAGACAGAATTTATTATTGATTGAAAGCTGTAAATTATCCTATAAAGCCCACAGAAACCTTAAGATCTGTTCATATTTTTGTTCTATATAAGAACAGCACATAATGGTAATATGTAGACATTTAGTAGGTTAGACATGTGATAATTCTTCCTCTAAACAGGGAAAGCTAAGAAATTGCTTCTCTGTGTGACAGAACATAAATCTCCCATATGGGAAATGTAATTTATTTGCAAGTGCATGGTTTCTGTCTTTTTCTTATTGTGGCTAAACTGATTAATGTTCCCGTGGCTGAGGTAAAGGGAGGGAGCTCTGCAAATAATTTGATTCTCAAGGAGTAGTGAAGAGCAGAAGATGTCTCGAGAAGAAAGAGAGACAGAAGTGTGGAAGAAGTGAGGGGAGGCTGGTCAGGTAGAGAGGGGAGGGGGGAGGAAGAGAGAGGGAAGGAGGGAGTACAGCTAACGCAGCATAATTAGCCAGGGCTGCTTGGTTACCTTTCAAACAAAGCTGCTGATTTGTGGAGCAAATAAAGAGGAGGGGAAAGGCGAGTGAGACAGAGAGAATGGGGGGGGGGGGGTTGGAGGATAGAAAGAGATGAGAGGAGTGATTGCACCATGCCACACACTCTTGAAGCTCAGCCTCCCTTGGAGACAGTGTCAATGCTGGATCATGGCATGACAGAGCAACAGTAGAGTCTCAGCTTGGTTGCACTTCCACTGAGCTGTGTCACTATCCAGACAGGAGGAGAGCATCAGTCAGAGTGAGAGCGCCGGGCGGCGGAGGAGCAGAGAGTCAGGACAAGGGGTGCTGGGAGGAAGAGCTGACAGAAATCTCCAGAAGCAGGGGAGCAATCAAGAGCGTGAAGAGGAGCGGAGGGGTCAGGAGTCTGAGGATGTACGGACTGAGCAGGAGAAGCTGCTGAGTTTGCAGCTGCTGCAGCCAGGGCACATTTCTATACACTCATACATACACACAGCTTCCACAGGAGGACAGTGTGTGGTGCCCCCAGTGGAGAATGAAGAAGCACTCAGCCCGAGTGGCTCCTCTTAGCTCATACAGCACTCAGGTCCTGACCTGCCCCAACTCTGAAGGTAAACTGAAAGAACCAGAGGCCCAAGATGCCATTTGTACTTCAGTGTATGCTATATGTTTGCTAAAACTACGTCAATGGCAGAACTAACTTATAGGCCACTAACAACTAGGAGGCTATTATATCTCTATTGACATATTGCTTTATTGCAGGTATCACATGCGCTAAAGTGTGTTTCCTGCTTTTACTTTGGGCTGTGAAATTCAAAAATGACATCCAAAAAATGTATCAAAGCAATCGTCTCTGAATTTTAAAACTCTTCTTGCCTCTTCTGCAACCAAAAAAAGAATAAAAAAAAGCATTTCTACACTGTTGAAGAGCTAAAAGCATCAAACAGAAGCATGAAAGCCGCATGATACTGTATGTTTTGTTGTTTATTTATTTCATTCATTTGAGTGTTGCTTAAAAACGACTTAAGTCATTTTACAGTTTTTTTGTTTTTTTTTACATCTGCTAGTCAATTCTTTACTCCACAGCCTCACAAAAACCTACCTTTAACTTACTTTAACTTTCACAAGAAAGTACAGTAATATGATACAGATCATTTCACCTGTATTTGATCTACATCTTCCAACTAATTTAGATAAAAACAGTACTGATTTATCGGGGCCCCATAAACCAGTACTGCTGGTGTGCAGCATTAGAGGAGGGAATAAAGCACAGAAGGGATTAAAAATGTGATGAGCAGGAGCAGGCTGCGTCATACAGCTTTGATGAGCTCTTAACAGGAGCGAATAGTGAACGATGTGATGTGGTGTTTTCAACAATACTTCCAATTTCTCAATTTTCTATCCTAATTTATCATTCCATGTGATAATAAATTATTATAATTCTCATATAAAGTATACTGGCTGTTTAATCAGCAGTCCTTGATGTTACCTACCAAAAACTACCACTAATATTTTGGTGATGAGAGCCTAGAATAGTTGCGCTATGACATCACTGCGTCTTGGCATCAGATCAGCCTGTGGTGGATTCTCACTGCAGAACAGAAGAGCTCCAGTGCTAAAAGCTTAAGATTTTGCCCGTACTATGAAACACAAATCTTCTTAGACGGTGGATGAAAAAACAGACAGAAAAAAAAACAATGATGGAGCTGTCTCCCTCCTGCAGAAATATCTGATCTCAGTTTTCCACTTAACCACCAGCAAGCTCATTAGTTTGATTGAGAATCCTTGCTGTGACAGAATGTAATTAGACCAAATCCCTGGATGATCTTGCAGAAACAAAACTGTATTGCTGTTGAACACTTTGCTTTCACCACATGCCGTGGATCTCCTCCCAGCTAAGATAAATTGTAACGTGAAATATTTTAGCTGAGTTTTCTGAGGGTGTGTTTACAATCTGCAATCAACAAGACTGAAGCTGAGATGACAGTCTGTTTATATAAGTGGGGATAATTTTACATTTTCTGAATGCTAAAAGTTTTCATTGCACTCAGTCACTTTGTTATTGGTGGTAATTTTCATTTACGTGTTGAGGGCAGGCTGAAGGCCTCTGCTGCAATAACGCCATATTGGAAAGTACATTTGTAATTTTGAGGTAAAACTCTACTTTAGTATCATGATTTTATGCAACTTTATCTTTGTATAACTCTTTACTTTTCACACAGTATATTTAACCATTTACATCTTACAGTTACAAGTGTCTTTTCGTATTGATTTTATTTGGGGAAAAAAAAAAGAAAAGTTCTTAACTTTTTTTGAGGCCAAACTGCTAAATCGATCCAACATACTGCAATAAATAGGAACCACATAAGAAAACTCTTGCCTGTTGCTTTAACTAAGATATCTCAAAGCAAAGTTATACTAATTACAGCAAATGTGTCTGACACATTGTTGTATTTGTTAATTATATTATAAATCAAAGTTCTGAGAGTTCAGATATACCTTCAGTGTACTACTCATAGATCCACTATATGTCTTTGACAGACTGCAGAAATGATTATTACAGTGTATAATATCACTGACCAATGTTCTGAAGATGACTTAGTCATCTCAAATGCAGGAGTTTTACACGCAATAGAGCATGTTTTGAAGCAGATATAATTATTTTGCAAATAGAGCCATCTCTTCATTATTCTTACTTGTGCTAGCAGTGGTCTCATGATTTAATTAAAATCACGTAAGTTTAATAAAACCTCAGAGCACTATGTGCCTAAATGAACCTACTCATCTGCCAACCAATTGTAAGAATGTATTAGATTATTCTGTGAGAGTGGACCAAAATGTAGCTAAAGTGCTTTCTTGCCAAACAGTGGTGATTTGATACATGAGTTTGGACCAACTCACAATATTTCACAAGTTTTTTGGGGGGGGGGGTGGAAGAAATAACTATTTACATCAGGATACAATGGACTTTCATTGCAAACAGCACTTGGACAACATGGAGTCCCATGGTTTGGCATGTTGCTGAGGTCACTTTACAAATAACAAACAAAAGACTTTCAGGCGCAATAATGAGCACCTCTGAAATACCCCAAAACGAGCTCCAGCGTCTACAGGGCTATAGTGTCTGTAGGAGTGGTGGAAATGGCAGAGGTTTGCGTGCTGAGCTAGCAGAGAGAGAGCAGGCAGGGTGTAAATTGATCACCCTGTTAGGAGGCAAAGAATGGATCTGAGCTCTCTCCGGAAATGCTCTCACACAGCACCTCCTGTTTTATACCGCAAAGGTAAGGCCCAGAATGTGTAACCAAGGTTGTGACTTTCTTGTGGAATGTCATGTGGTTAGATTTACGCTTGCATTCTGGGCATCAGGTTTCTGTGCACACCTGACTACAATGTATGTACAGTGCTTGCTGGATCATGAGAAGGCAAAGCTATTTTTAACATGACCATGCTAACCTGACACATTCTGAACAAACCTTTGCCTTGTGCATTAGTGGTTCAGCAAGAGGTGCACTCTGAAGTAGTTGATCAATAAATGCTTATGTGCCAGGACGCCAGCCAGGGAGACATACTGTAGGAAGCTTCATACAGTGGTGTAGATGTAGCATATGGGCTAAATTTAGATTTAACATGTTAAATCTAAAATATAAAAAAAAAAATCCTCTCAGGCAATTAATTCAATTCAATTCAGTTTAGTTCAGTTTGTTGCGTTGTGCCATTTCACATTGTCATCTTAAGGCACTTTACACAGAAAACATAGAAAGTTTACAAAGTTAAGTGAAGTCCAATAAATACAGTCCAATTCGGTCCAAATGACATCCTATTCAAATCTATTGCAACTGAGTCCCAAAAATCAAAATTCAAATTCATCAACAAAAAAAACAAACAAACAAAAACAAAACAAAACAACAAAAATAAAACAGCCTATAGGAAACCCGACAGATTGCACTGAATTCTTTTTTTCTTTTTTTTTCATCCCTATTGTACTTTCGGAGACTCTAGAAACCAAAAGTATCCCTGCACTTTGAGAGTGGCTCAACCCTTTGCTTTACATGTGAGGAGAAGATTTTTTTTAATTCTATCCTGGACTCAAAAAGAAACCAATGAAAGGAAGTTAAGGTTGGGGAAATCCCGCCTGCTAATCCTCATCAGAACCCTTACTGCAGCATTTTTGGAAAAACTGGAGGCAGAATCATTTTAGAGCATCCTACTATCAAGGAACTGCAGCTTTCCAGTCTTATAAAAAGAAGTGTGTGGACTACTTTTCCTGCATCAGTCTGAGCTAGAATTTTCCTTATATACATAAAACTGCAAAGGTGAATGAAGGCAGTTCTGGAAACTTGTTTTGTGTGTGATTTAAAAGACAAGTCATAGTTGAGAATAGCCCCAGGCTTCCTCAAAGTAGTACCAGATACCGGAGTATGTAAAAGTAGCTAAAAGACTATTAAAGATATTCTATTTCTGAAGTGCTCAAAGACAGCAAGCTGAGTCTTATCTGTGTTCAGTAGCAGGAAATTATCAGTCATCCAGGCATTTATGTCATTAAGACATTTGTTTCATGGTCTCATCTGACTTCATGGATAGGTATAGTTGAGTATCATCTGCATAGCAATGAAGTTTGTATCACGGTTGGATGCATATAAAGGGAAAAGTTTGAACAAAGTAGAGAACCACTTTGCTGTATGATGAAGACTTGTTCATATGAACAATCTGGAATCTATCAGATAAATATGGCTTAAACAAAGCTAATATGGTTCTTTTAATACCAATAACATGTTGGAATCTTTGTAAAAGGTCTGAAATCAAATGCAGCACTGACAACTAACTAGTCTAGGTTTACTTATCGTGACCTTAAAACCCTCAGGCACATAGTTTCTTGACAAGATGGACTGATTACATTCAAAATTTAAGTATGAAATGAGGACAAGAAAAACCAAAACTCCTTAAACAGGAGAGATTAAGAGAGATGTTGATGTTTTAGTTAAAGTTACTGCCAGAGCTCAACGGGACAAAAACAGTTTAGACCCAAACAGGCGAGGATGAAAAGGGTGCTCGGTAACAGAAACAATCTTATTTGTGAAAAAGCTCATAGAGAGAGTTAAAGACGTGTGTGGCTCAACAGAACTTGAGTTCTTCTGGAAAAAGTAAGCCTGACAGTGGTGCTGAAAAGAAAACTGGGATTATTTTTTTTATTTTCTTTGATTAAAGTTGACTAATAAACAGTTCTAAAATTGCCAAACAGCTACTTTCATTTCCTTCTCTTTTTTCACCTCATTAGGAGAGGAGGGTTCAGAGTCTCACGCGGAAACGCCAGGTAGCGAGACCAGCGGTGACAGCGGGTTTTACCAGACATGTACCAACACAGCTCTGAAGGTGCTGGGCGGTCTTCTGATGGTGCTGTGTGTTTCCTCCTCCTGGGTGGGTACCACTCAGGTGGTGAAGCTAACCTTCCAGTCATTCTCCTGTCCATTCTTCATCTCCTGGTTCAGCAGCAACTGGAACATCCTCTTCTTTCCCATCTACTACTCGGGACATGTAGTTATCACACGGGAGAAGCAGACCCCCATACAGAAATTTAGGTAAACCTTTTAAAGACTTTTTTTAGATAAAAATACAAAGTTTGATATAAGATTTAAGTAGAAGAATGAAGAATGAAACCATTTCATAGTAAGCTTTTGTATGATTGTCTATTTTAACAACACACTGATGTGGTTATTTTCATATTTAATACAATTAAGTCCTAAAACCACTCCCACAAGAATCAGCACAGGAACATAAAAGCTCCCTGCTCTTTACATTCAGCTTGTAGAATATATTTGATGCTTTTGAGGTTTTCCTTTTTTCATAGTTTATACTGAGCTTTTTATTTTCAGCAGCAAAGAGTGTAAGTATCTCCCACACAAGACACTGCTCTTGAAACACTTAAAACACCTAATTTTTGATGTTGCATTTTTGTTCTTTCACTTCTTTTGCGAGTTGCCAGAGGCTAGCATTAGTATCAGATTAACTGTGAAATGTGTGCCAGCTTTCCTTTGTCCTTAACACGTTTAGATAAAAACACAAACATTTGGGAGGTGGGTGTGTGTGCATGGAGGGTGTTGTAGACATGCTAAATGTTTTTTGTAATGTATACTGGAATAAGAAAATAAACTTTTGCTTAGTGAAAATATGGATATTAGAATTCTTTGAAGTCCAATTAACTGAAGTGGGAGCCATATTAAAATGGACCAACATTTGATTACATTAAAGCTTTTGGTGGAAAAAAAAAAAAAAAGAAAGATTTACTCCACTGCAACTCTGTTTCTCTCTGACAGGGAATGCAGCAAGTTCTTTGGAGAGGATGGAATGACTCTAAAGCTTTTCGTAAAGAGAACAGCACCTTTCTCAATCCTGTGGACACTGACCAACTACCTGTATCTCCTAGCCTTGAAGAAACTGACCGCCACTGATGTGTCTGCCCTATATTGTTGCCACAAGGCCTTTGTCTTTCTCCTGTCCTGGATTGTCCTCAAAGACCGATTCATGGGTGTTCGGGTCTGTATGAAAACATCTGAAAAAATATAAAGACACATATATGATTATGATAATTATTTGTTTCAGATTTCTTAAGAGTAACTTTAGATGGAGCTGATGGTTCTGAATCTCTGCTTGTAGATTGTAGCAGCCATAATGGCCATTACAGGTATTGTCATGATGGCTTATGCTGACGGCTTCCATGGCGATTCGTTCGTCGGCGTCGCACTGGCTGTCGGTTCTGCCTCAACTTCAGCTCTCTATAAGGTCTGACTTCAAGTGTGTTGTTGGATGGACTTGTATGACTGTCTGAACCAAACTGAGATACTTCTTTAACATCTGTTGTAAGTTTCTTATTACTTATTCACTGTCTAGGTGATGTTCAAGATGTTCCTTGGCAGCGCCAACCTTGGAGAAGTAGCTCATTTTCTTTCCACCATGGGCTTCTTCAACCTTATCTTCATCTCCTGTGTTCCCATCATCCTCTACTTCACCAGGATAGAGCACATGGGCTCACTCTCCTCGGTGCCCTGGGGATACCTGTGTGGACTGGCGGGACTGTGGCTGGGTGAGGAATCCTTTAACGCCCACTAAAGGTTTAGGGGTCCATGAAGTTTTCTAGAACCCATGCTGACATGTTGTTCTTATCTTGACAAACACACCGTTTTCTACGAAGGAAAACTGTGCCAATAAAACTGGACTCTTAATGTTTTGTTTGAAATGCAGGTGATGATAACATAAAATGCTGATGTTTGTATAATGTGAAAGGTATATCCCACACGGTATTGAGGGCCTGTACAAAGGTTTATAAACAGCCCAGAAAAAATCTGCAGAATCAGTCAAACAGATGCTTAGTATTCTTACTAATAGTTTCAGCTCTAATTCACTTGTTATTCTCAACTTCTCCAAATGTTTAACAGTGTTCAACATCCTGGTCCATGTTGGAGTGGTGCTGACTTACCCCATTCTCATCTCCATAGGAACACTGCTCAGTGTACCAGGCAATGCAGGTACTTCTTTTCTTTTTTCTGTGTATTACACCCAATATCATGCTTATCATTTCTTCATCATATAAATTAACACAACTGATGAGAAATAAATAGCCACGCATGCAGGGCTTTTGTATTGAGAGGTCAGCACTTAGTGGCACAGTAGCAAACAGATTACACAGCAAGTCTGCCGCTCTCATCCTAGAAACCCAATCACCAAAATGCCTCAACAGACCCTTGCAACTATCACCTCACTGAGGGAGGATCAGGTTGCCAAGGCGACACTAAACGCAGCGCCGGCACTCTGCACATGCGGACCACGCACTGCGCGTAGGGCATCAAGTGCCCGGAGGGAGGGGGGGGGGCACCAAACAATCAGGCCCGTGAAAAATCATCATAATTATAGTTCTCATAATAATGACATATTTAAAATGAAAAAAAAAAACATATAAGCATGTGGTCAGCATTTTAAAGTAAAACTTCATTTTTGCCTAGATGAAAATATTAGAGATAAAAATAGATAAGCTGTAATAATAAATGATACGAAAACATTATTAACCTCTTACTATTTATTTATGTACATAAACTAAACCTGAGCTGAACACATGCACTCCATTCTTCCATTTCAGTATCTGTTAGGAATCTCTCATTTGTACAAAAAATATCTGATACTGTCGATATGCAGCTTTTTTTTTTTTTTGATACACTATTTTTGATCCTCAAGGGGAAATTCATTCTCCGCATTTGACCCATCTGGGCTGTTGGACCCAGAGTGGTGGGCTGCTGCAGTGCGGCGCCTGGGGTGCGGGTGTTTTTTTTTTTCTTTTTTGGCAATATCAATCAAACTTTTTTTGAATAGCACTTTTCATACCACTTATACCACTTGTATCCGACACAAAGCAGTTGTGCATAGTGCATCCAATTGGCTAGTGCCAGCCCCTGCTAAACGCCTGCAGACAAGTTATTTTTTTAACCACGCTGGACTGTATGAAGGTCAGTGGGTTACAGCAATTTGTCTCAGAGCTCCTGACCACAAAGACACAAAGGATAAAGTGGATCGCTTGTGCTGATTATAAGCCGCATTTACTACACTCATCCCCTACAGCCGCAGTGTCCTGCGGTTTATCTTACTTTATGTAATTAATCTCAATTTGTTCTTGGTTCTCTCCCACCCTCCCTGCCCTGTTTCTCCCTGCTGCTCTTTTTCTCCCTCTTTTGTTCTCATCTCTCTTTTTTTCTCTCCATTTTTCTAGCTGTAGATGTCTTGAAACATGAGGTGATCTTTAGCGTGGTGCGTCTGACGGCCACATGCATCATCTGTCTAGGATTCCTGCTCATGCTGCTGCCAGAAGAATGGGACTCTGTCACACTGCGTTTCCTTGCTACAATGGCAGACAAGAAGTCAGAGGAACACGGTGAAGAGCTCACGGAGTCCAGTGTCCACACTCGAAGCCGCAGTCGAGCAAATGGGACTGTGTCCATCCCCTTGGCATGACATGGCTTGAGCTTGTATATTGACTGCAGCCTTGAAGCCCTTACTCCTTCCTCCAGTGCCCACCCTGGGGGTGTGGCGGGATGCTTGGTCCACAAGGACACATCTGTCAGCAAGACGAGAAGTATTGTCTTGGGCTTTAAACTTCACTCTGGAGATGTACCTCTGTCACGACACACCAGGGGGGAAGTGAGAACATTTAGGGATCATTCGTATCTAAAGGATTGAAAGTGTTACTTACTTTCTTGAAATACTTGCCATGCTCCGTCCCATCCCTCGCACGCACCCAAACCAAGAGCTGGCTGGCTTCTCCTGACTTGCCCTGTGGACTGTATTCTGTGAATATAAATACTCGCAGGGCCAGTTTGGCTCAATATTATATGTACAATATTCATTTAAAGCTGTTCTAATATGAGTATTAATTTTAAATCTTACTAAATAGTATTATATACAAGATCTGCATTGTACTATGCGTAATGTACAGGATCTTTGGATTTTTTGTTTTGTTTTGTTTTTTTAATAAAAGACTTCAAACCTGCATTGTGTATATTCCTAGTCAATGTAGGACAACATGTTTGTGACTGCTTTATTTATTGCTTGATATTCTGGAAAACTTTTTATAGTATTTCAGTAATGTTTTTGTGACCGTGAGTCAGAGGAGACGAAGATGCATCGACGACTAACGCTGCAAAAGAACCTTCACACCCCAAAGAACAAAAATACAACTCCATAAATGGAAACAAAAATCACTGAGTAAATTATCATACTCCACTTTGCTCTGTAAAAATGCACCACTGAGGTCATGTCCACTGGCAAGTCTTTACATTGTTTTTTTTTTAAACATTTAAACTACAAATCATATACATCAGACAACAGTGTTTGTGAGAAAAAATACACACAGAATCACAAATAACCTTCATAAATAATAACAGGAGAAGAGTTACAGACAAAATACAACAACATACATTACCACATATAAATGCAGATATAAGAAATTATGTAAAATAAAATGAACAAGTGTTCTATTCAACTGTCACTATTATAATTGCCAGTATTTAATTGTTTCCACATCTCTGGCTAGTGTACTTCATTTTAGATCATTCAGAAACTGAATCTTCTGTCTAATATCACATAAAAACCTGGTAAGGAGTCTCTTGATCATATAACATAACTGACATCATGAGTATGAGTATTATACTGTGATGTAAATTTAAGGTTGGCTCTCTTTATACTTTTAGTCTGAAATCTGGAAACATCCTTATTGACATGTAAACCAGTTTGCAGACATTTTCAGACATTTCATAGTTCTTCTGTTTTTTTCTCTTCCCAACTGGGAGTTTTTTTCTTGCCAATAATGGGCATTGTCATGGTCATGCTCTGGCCTTTTTAAGCACCTAGAGATGACTTTTTGTAAAAAGGTGCTATATAAATAAACTGAATTGATTTGAATTATGAAGGAGGTACCTCTCCCCGTCTTGTTGTGTCCAGACCTGCATTTGAATGTGGGGTGTAGGGTGATGGAGTAGGAGTATTATTTGGGAAGTAATTATTTTGTGTGCTGTGGAGGAAGAAAATGTGGCACATGATACTTAGTACAACTTAGCTTGGTGGAAAATTAATATTTTATGCCAATGCTCTCTCTCTCTCAAACACGCACACAAAAACTGGTAAACGAACACACACTCAGAGCCACATGATCATGGTGCAGTCAGTGAGTTTAGACCTCTAATGAGCCATTTGATGAAATTTCATTTAAGCATTCATGGTGGCATTTTAACGTAGTGTATTAAAATAAATGAGTTAGAAGAAGCACCGGTATCTTTAATGTTCAGTCCTTGACTCTATAATTGGTCCTTGCACTTAACTGGATGATGACAAAAGACAATATTCAGGGATCTAATACAGGAAAAGTGGGAAAAAAAGGAAAGAAAAACTTCCTCAGACACAGAATCAAATTGAATTGGCAAATTAAGAGTATGTAAAGAGATCAAATTTAAAACAAAATAAAAAAAATAAACTTCTGCAAAGTTTGGTCGTACATAAACTCAATGCAAGTTAAGTCATTTGCTATGAACCTTCCTAGTAGTGTGTGCCAAAGAAACTAAATCTGTAGATCTACTATAATTTTACCCAAGAATGTTTCTTATTCCTTTCAGAAAACTACAGGAGTCCTATTTTACAGTGAGTTAACGACTTTCTAATGAACCTGCAGCCCTCATGGCTTTCATATAACAAAGAGGGTGCAGGTAAATAACATGTTTTTTGAAGCATTAACTTGTGAGTAACAGAATAACCAGCTGGGAGAGTTGCCATAGAAACTGAGCTCATTATAATGACAGTCAGTATGAAAAAAAAGGGGATGGAGCATGCACCCCTTCTTTAAGCCACCATCTAAAGTGTTTATCACAGTTGTACTTTGGCAACAAAGGATAATAGTTCTGGAGAGACATCAAGTTTGCCAAAGGGGGAGAAGTGAGAGCTCCAAGATTTATTTGGAAGTATAGTGGGATTTTTTTTTTTTTAATTCAAGCTTTTCGGTAGGATAAACTACACCTTTTTCCTGAAAATTATGATACTTTTCCTTTTGGAGGGAACAAAAAGACAACATGGATAATATATATACCCTATATATAAAATAAACCTGGACCAACACTGACAAGCCATTTGTGACTGAGGAGAAAACATTAAAAAAGGTGAGAAGAGTTCAACTTTTCTAACGTTTGGACAAACATCAAAGCAATGGGTTCCACAGAGTCCAGACGCAGACTGCAAAAAGTAGCTCCCTGTTGTACTTCACAAGAAAAGGGACACATGCCCAAACCACAGTGGACACTCCCTGCTCTGCCACTCACCGCTCAGCGGCCATCAGAATCTCTAGGACGAAGGAGAACAATCGTACCTCCACTGAAACAAGAAATGATCCTTTTATCAGTTTCAGGTTAGTCTTCAGCAAACCTTTTGTCTCTTGCTTTTCTTATTTATAAAAGTCAATCTCTGTGGCTACATTGATTTTTAGTGAAGAAAGAACAATGTCTGACAGGAACTTTCCTTACAAAACAAATGAACTCAGCATCATTTATTTCCATCGACCCAAAAGCGAAGTCTTCTGGCTAAGAAGTTAACAAGTCGCGCATCAGTTCAGTCCTGCGCGTGGACACCGGCAGCTATAATTTGGGGCTATTATTTTGACTGCTTGTGCTTTTACAGAGACATCCAATCATTATCTCTCTTCAGGCACTGCAACCACTGGCCCTTCAAATTGGCAACACAAGCACTGCCAATCATACTGCCGTGGTAATGGAAAAAAGAGAACCGTGTCTGCTGACTGTCTCAGTTTTTCTCTCGTGCCATCTCAAAACCCAATAAGGAATTCTGATGCCTGTTATAGGGCAGGGGCTGCAGAGATGGGGATGTCCACCAGTATTTTACAGCAGGCCAGACCGGGTCCAGGAGCATGATTCAGGTAAAGCAGCCACTGATAAATAATTAAAAAATCATACAATTTTACAATTACAAAGTGAGCAGTAGTGCTTAAAAAAAAGGAGGCAGAAAGAAAGGAGCGAGAGACTGCTTTTAACAGAAAGTCCTTCCTCTCTTTTCCCCATGGATCTGATTAAAGCACTGCTGGAGTGTGAAGTGGGATGGTCTACAGCCATGACAGGCTCTCAGTGGGATCTGCTGGTAGCATTCAGGGGACAGAAGTGTCCCCATCATCTAGATAAAAGCTCACACAGATAGAAAAGCCTTGACAGACACTTGCCCCCAAATGGATTTTTTTTTCTCATGTAAACAAACTATAACTGAATAATTGATTTTTAACATAAACTGATCATTTCATTTTGCTTTTTAGTTGTAGGTCCAAACACAGATGAGACCCAGCAGCTGAAAAGGCCCAAAGAGAGGAATATCTTCTGCAGCAGGACCTCAAGATGATAACTGGACCCCATTTAACATTCTGGGGCCAAAATCTCTCCCACTTGTGAGCGAAGAGAGAAAGCGCAACATGCAGCATGTGTGTACAGCATGTAATTAAAAGATATTAGAAATGTCTCAAAAACATGAAACAAGTAATTAATTGTTTATATTCTCTATTATTTATTTTAAAAGAATTATGCAGAAATGACAAAAGAAAAAGAACAGAAAGGTGAAAGAATGGAATGTTAATCTTCAAGCTGTCAACATTGAGGCTAATAGGACGCACAGGGCTGATAAAGTCAAAGCACGATCAGAACAGAGCGAAAACATGATGTCAGGTAAAATCAAACTAATTAATAGAAGAGCATCAGCTTTCAATGCTAAGTTTACAAAAGATATGTAGCTGTGTTACAGTACAATATACAGAAATCCAACCATTCAAAAGAATATAACAGCAGACAGTTGTACATCTCTAGAATCTATTTTTTCTGTTTTTAATTTTAGAATTAGAACACAAAGGAAAAATAAGAAGTAGATACCTTTTGTTTTAAATTTGAAGGCAGATGGATAAAAAAAACATCATTTTTTTAAAAAGAAAAAAAAATTATGTGGAAAATGTAAATAAAATCAGTATGCAGAGATTTCAAATTAATTTAAACCTATACAAAAATAACATGTTAAACAGTAGGCCAATTTATTTTGGGTAAAAATAAAATCACAGATTTATTTTCAATTTCAGGTCAAATGAATCAACTAAAGATAACCTGCTAAAGGTAATACCACCTAAACCTAATAACTGGTGCCAACAATTGCCTTCAATCATTTACGATAACTGGTCATTCTTAAATCACATTGCTGGTGAGGTATTTTGGCCCATTCTTTGTGGAATTGTGTTCAAAAAAGCTCCAAAGCTAAAACAAAACAAAACAAAACTTCTTCTGTTTTTTTTTTCATTTTGTTTTGTTTTGTTTTTTTGAGCCAATCAGAGGTGGACTTGCTGGTGTTCTTTGTGTCATTCTCCTGCTACATAAGCCAAGTGGGTCACAAACGGATGACTGGACATTCTCCTTCAGGATTTTCTGATCAAGAACAGAATTCATGGTTCCATCAATACCAGGTTGCAGCAAATCAGTCCCTGACCATCACACAACCACCACGTTTGTCAGTTTCCTGAAATACTTTACGGCAGATGTAACAGGACGCACCGTTCCTCTCATCTGCCCACCGAATATTTCTCCAAAACTCTTGGGCATCATCAAGAAGTCTTTTGGCAGATGGGCCTTTGTGATATGTTTGGTCAGCAGTGGTTTTGGCCTTGAAACTATCTCATAGATGTCATTTCTGCCCAGTCTCTTTCTTCTTATCTCCAGTAGACTACTGTAATGCTCTTCTGTGTGGTCTTCCCGAACAGACGATCAGACAGCTTCAGCTCATCCAGAGTCCTAACAAGAATCAGGAAAACTGAACACATTACTCCTGATATGAGATCCTTACACTGGCAACCAGTTACCTACAGAATAGATTTTAAAGTGATGTTGTTATTTTACATATCAATTAATAACATAGGGCCAGAGTGCATTACTGATCTTCTTGCAGAATATGAACCAAGTGGACTCTTAGATCTTTAGGTACTATGCTGAACACAGATGGAAAAAAAATCCTGTTGAAATCAAATGTGCCCCAACTCTCAACACTTCCAAACGTAAAACCCTGCTGTTTTTATGTCTTTATTTAAATTTTTCTGAGCTGTTTATTCATCAGTTCTAAGCTCAGTTTTATACTTTTGTGATTTCATTTATGAATTTGTCGTCCTTATTTTGTTTCTTCCATCTTAATGCTTTTGTAAAGTGCTTGCAGTTGCCTTTGTGTATGAAACATTTGTCATTTTTAACATTTATTATGCCGTCTCTGGACTCATTTAGGTTCATTTGAGGATTTAACGATCTGTTAACATTCTGACTCCAACTTATGTGACTTAACCTTTTTATTTATTTGAAAAGTGACAGTAAAATTGCAATATGGCCAAAAATACTGATGTTCAGGGCACCTTCTTCGACATATGCAGGTTTCGTGGCTGAGCTGATGGTGCCCTCTGTAGGGAGAAGTGCTGCATCAACGTTGAGGCAGTGAATCTGAAGCCTATTAAGGCTTCCATCAAAATGTCCAAAAATAAACTTACTAATTAGTTCAAATTGTCAAGCTTCAAAGCTTCTGGTCTATTACTGGAACTTTTGTTCAAGAAACTGGGGCATAAGAATCTTTTAGTTTCCAATTTATCCTGGCATTTGAAACCAAGTTAAACGTGGAAGAATAATCAGACTGAAAATAGGAGACTGTCAATTGCACCATCATTCTTGAAATCGTGTTCCCGAGGCTGGCTCTTGGTAGACTTGAGAGCCTGAGAGGAGCTGGACTTCTACCAAACACCTGAGGCCGCAAAAGAAAAAAGAAAGAAAAAAAAACAAAAACGTCCTCAGGCGCAGTGTTAGATGAACAATGACAGGATTAGATCACACAGCAGGGGGACTCAGATAACTAAATATAATCTGGCAATCGTTGAGTAGAACTTTCTCAGTAACAGAAACGCAGACTTAAACGTATAAAAGAAATCAAAACAATCAAATATTAGCTTCTATTGTACTTTTCCACTGGGTGTCATTATTGAGCTGAGGGACAGTGAGGTTCAGTTAAGTGGATTTTTTTTAAATCTTTTGGTACAAAAAAGCCCTTATAGCTCTGTAACTTCATAATTTGGAACAAT
Source organism: Arrhamphus sclerolepis (assembly GCA_037176975.1). Classification (NCBI taxonomy): domain Eukaryota; kingdom Metazoa; phylum Chordata; class Actinopteri; order Beloniformes; family Hemiramphidae; genus Arrhamphus; species Arrhamphus sclerolepis. The sequence goes on along the minus strand of JBAMYA010000015.1, from coordinate 9,611,289 downwards.
CCACAATACTACTTTTTTTTCTTCATTATTTATATTATACATATTGGCCCATGTTGCAATTTTCATTCTGATCATTAGTGAACAAAAATGTTAATACCTTACATGTTTTCATAAATATGCATGTAAACAAAATTTATAAAAAGAATGATTACTAGAAAGAATCAAAATAATTGCCAAAAAGGTTTGAACTGAAGGCACTGAGGCAGAGCAACACATTAAAACAAACTACTAAGCAAACTAATCAAATCAAATAAGCCGGTGAGAAGCAATTGACTGCAGACTTGAGGAGCCAGACAGACCATATTTTGTGACACTGAGGAGATTTAGAGTGGCTCAAGTCTTCAAAAAAACTTCTTCTTTTCCAGTTCGCTAGCCACACACACTGGACTTTGAAGCCAAATCATCGTGGAGTGGGAGAGCTGAAAGGTCTCGGTGTCTGCCACTCCGGACTACTACATAAAAGGAAGGTGAAGGATGCCGTGTGAGCAATTGGTTCCAATTGACAGAGGATTGGTCATGGTCAGCCTTCTAAGATGAAATCCACGTGAGAATGTAGCATTTGGACCAGCAAGGGGCACAAGAGGCCAAAAGCAGACAATGAGGCCACTCAGAGGAGTCTGGCTGCTGTGGAATAGTGGGGCACAATCTCCACTGATTTAACCCTTTTTCACCTACTTATTCATTCAGCCTATGCAGCAGAAATGTCACAGAACTTGCATAGCTGTGGTAAACAAATGGTAAAACACCTGAAATACAATGAAATGCTTTTTGTAACTCAGTATGAAATAAAAAGGTCTCCCTTGGTGACTGCGCTACACCAACAAAGGTCAAATCATATATTTGAAGTACTACATGAACCAAGATAAAACACCTCTGCAACCCCAAATGTCAACTCAGCCATTTCCATCCTTGTGACTTTTCACCAATTAGGCAGATCTTGGTCAGTGAAAGGGAATGGCAGCTTTTGAGTCTCAGAGGGCCAGAGGGTCAGCGCTCTATCAGTGTAGTTGGAGAGGTTGTGTGTTTGAATGAGCCACTAGTTGACAGGCTGAGAATGAGGGTCAGAAGAGGTGGGGGTGAGCAATTGGTGTGGGTAAGTTCTGTGAAGCCTTTTATAGCCAAGTCACTGGTCAGAGCAAGCTGGCCTTTCACGGTACAGCCGCCCCGCTCCTTCAGGCCGACAACAGCTGATGACAAGGACCCAGCTGCCAATTATCCGGCTGATGCAGAGTCACTCAAGTGGGACTTTTGGAGTAAGGGGTGGCCCTTGTGAGATTTTAAAGGAGGTTGAATATTTGGGAAGAAAAAAAAGAAAGAAAAGAAAAGGAAAAACATGTGGATTATGCATTTCTTTTAAAGAAGTTAACAATTAACAAAACTGATTTATATGCCAGGCAAACTTCACACAAGATCTGTTTGAATTTTCATGAAGCCCACATACAACATAACCACAACAAATTAATGCTATGGGGTCACATGATGCTGTATGTGCTTGACAATGTTTTCAGTCTCAGTAACGCACAGTTGCCTGTCCATATTTTTGTCCAACTGTCTCCTTATGGATACTTCATAATCATCTGCCCAGAGGACACTGGGGCAACACCTGTCGAGTTCCATATGTAGTACTCTTTGGACTGAAGTTCTCGAGCTGAGGGACGGACAGAGAGACCATTTTCAGTTTGACACAAAACAGAGTATAAGCAGCAAATATTTTGAAACAACTTCAGGCTTACATGTTACAATCCGGGGCTTCGCCGTGGAATAAACTTGTACTGAATGTTGGTCTACACAGCACCCAGACAATGTCATGTCAGGCACTTTGAAGTACATCTGTGAACAAAACAGTGACAGTTTCATTTGTGTCATGTGCTAAAGGTTATTTTAGAGTTAAATTTTAGTTAATACAAGAGGCTCACATGTCCTTCCTGCCCACAGCAATAACCATCTACAATGAATCTAGCAAAAGACTTAAATCATAAGACTATTGCAATAGTTGAATTTCCCTTTGGGGTTCAATAAAACATTTTCCAGTTGAACTGAATTGAATTTCTTCATGCACGGCTCTTATAAAGTTCTGCCACAGTATTTCAATTGGGTTGAGGTCTGGATTTGTGCTACTGCAACCCCTCGATTCATTTAATTTTCAGCCACTTTTTTTCCCCATTCTTATATCCCCCAGTGCTCATACCCAAGTTGCAGTCCTGGACATTGCACCCCCTCTGCCAGCCCTGGGAGGGCCCTGCACTGGGCTCAGGTCTCCTTCTATACCCGAGTAGTGAGCAGGCCCTTCTTTTCACCCGAGGAGAGGGGTGTCCCTGGCTGGACGTACAGCGATCACGTTAGGATCACGTTATTCCAGCCAGGTCCTTCCCATCCCCCTCAGGTGCCCCGGCTGGCCAGGGGAGGCAGTGTATAGCCCAGAACTGCTGCATGTTTTTGTGAGGGCAGCTCACATTAGCTACCCAAGGGACATGGGGAGAACATGCAAACTCCAAACAGAAAAGCCCTTTTGCCAACCCCACCCAGGGTATGGGTGCTGATGACATGGAGAGGCAAACACACCTCCAGCAACCACAGCTTCCCTGGCAGGAACTGAACCCTTCTAGCTTCTAGACTAGGACCTTCTAGCTGTGAGGCAAATGTGCTACCCGCTGTGCCACCGTGCCCCCAATTTTCAGCCATCCTGCCATCACCATCCTGTACAACAGTCACTTTACAAAGAAATCATTACATTTGACTGATTTAGGACACAGACACATGTAAAGTTGATTCAATGACTTTTGAGTCAATGTAAGGTCCCCAGGTGCTCTTACAAGACAAGAAGCTCAGTAATTACTCCTTACCTTTGGCAGTTATTACGAAGTGTTTGTGCTGATATGCTGTGTTTGGTTTTCTGCAAACGTAGCTGTGTGTTATGGTCGCACATATCCACGTTGGAACATTTCCATGTTGCAGAATTCTTTTGAGTTGTTCATGTTTTGTCATTGGGACTAATTTTTTACACTGTACGAAAATATTTTTAAAAGGGCTTTAATACCCTTGCGATAGTGTTAGACACCAATAACTGCATCTCTAAGATTACTGCCTCAAGATAATGTGTAAATAGTGTGTAGAATGAATAATGACACAGTATAGAATGACACGAGTTGCTTCAATCTAATCTACAGCTTTGATCCCCCCCCCCCTCCCACACACACACACACACACACACACACACACACACACACAACTGTACCTTGATGTATGCAGTGAGCCCTGTGCAGAGGGGGTCAGAGGGTCCTGATGCTGGTCCAGAAAAAATTATCTTGCCTTCCATCGTAACCTCACGAGACTTGGGGAACTTTTGTCCTTTGTATTAGTAAGAATAAATGCAGTCATTTGTTTCTTTCTCTTTTTAAAAAAAAAAACATACAGCGGTGTCAAAAGTTATTTTAAAAACTGATACTCAGTAGTGAAATGCATACCAAGAGTCCAGACCAACAAATTCTTCTCCTTTGACACATCCAGTTGCCCAGAGCTCACCTTCACGTCCACAACACCCATTTGATCCCTGCACAAGATATACAAATGCAGGTCTATCGTCCAACAGAATGGTTTCAAATACATCATTTAAGGTGCAAACAAAAAAAAATCACAACAAAAGAAGGTTTAGACATTGAAAAGCTGGGCATTTTTCATTTGCCTTTTTTTTTCATCACAACACGTGAGAAATTTGCACTAGATAAGTTGGTCGTTATTTAATACATAAAGGTTTTTAGTTGATCATTTTGTAACATTTCTGCATTTTGTGGTTAGATTATTTATCACGTCATTGCACAAAAAAAAATGAGACTGACTAATTTTACACATAAATTTTGAGTGTAAAGCTTAAAGTATTTTCTTTGCAGAAGATTCTTTGAAAGCCACAACCTAATGAATAATTCTGATGACGACAAGCCTGCCTACATTTCTAATAACACTGAAAATATTCAAATAAAGAGGGAGATTTTTGGATGTTTTGTTGGAAGATAAATCCTGGCATTTCTCTTAATTCAAAAAATGGTATAATATTAAACAATTTTCCTCTTGTGCCGTTTACCTGTTGAAGAATGGCAAGTGTGCCTCACAGTATTCAAAGCTGTTCTTCACACTTTCGTGAAGTTTGAGGGCTACTGATAGACGAAGCTGCTTCTCGTCTTCCTTCAGCTGATATGAACCAAGGATGGGAGGAACTGGGACCTGTTGAAAAATTTTAATTATAATATTTTTTTCCCCAAAAAAATGATTACATGTGAATGTGATACAGTTTCTTGAACTTGTGTATTTCATTTACCTGAGAAGTATAACTGCATAATCTGAAAGGCTCCAGAGGAGGGGAAAAGGGGAATTTATATGGTCCAGAGAAACCTGAGCCATCAAAATTATCCACACTACTGGCATTCAGGATACTAGAGTCCAGTGAGGTGACACAGGGATGCACCAAGATGTCCTGCAGAGGAGAACCATTTGGTGGTAGTGAGAGGGTCACGGTCACATTTGGAAGCACTCCCTCCACTTCACACTGTTAACAGAAAAGTAGAAAGATGTAGAAGAGGAAAACAGGCTAAATGTATGACATGAATTGCATTCATTTACATTAAGTACTTACTTTGCATGTCACAGTGCCATAAACGTCCCACAAATCCTGACTGTTATGGTTACCATACTGCATGGAGCGTACTGTTTCTATCAGTGCTACGTTGACCATGGCTCGACCTCGGTGTAGACTGGTCTTCCAGGCAGGCTGCTTCTGGATCCCAGAGGAGGTTGGCAATGTGGGTGTAGCAGGTGCCCCCACTAGAGGCACATCAAGGGGTGTTCCTAGTGGACAAATCTGCAGGACAACAGAGGGCAACATTGCAAGACGGGCAATCAGCCCCTCGCCATCATGCTTATTTCCTGAGGCGAGGAGAAAAGTCTGCAGACCTGCAAGGAGTGTGAGACCCTGTGAGACAGAGAGCAAGCTTGTCAGAGGTGGCCGTTGCTCAGGAGGGGCATTGACTATTGGCAGGCAAGCCAGGATGAGAGGCCCCTGAGAGATGGTCAACACTGGCCAAAGTGTTCCCTTCCCATGACCATCCACACTCAGCTCCAAAGCTGGTGACCGTGGGCGATAAAGGCAGTCATCTCTGAGAGCTACATAAGACTTGTTGGATTCTGAAAGGCCCAGCTCAGTGAGCAAAAGCTGCAGGAAGATGCTCTCCTCAGGGATTGCTACATATAATGAACCTGCCAGACTCTTTGCACGGTGTTCCACTGTGGCAAACCTCCTGTGGTAAGAGACAGGAAAAACAAAGCAAAACTGAGTTTGGCTGCAATCATTGACTTTAGAGAAGTTTTAATGAAATCCTGTTGTCATATCATTTACATTTGGCATCCGCTTTTGTTCAAAACAACTTAAAACAGAATACAATCAAGCCACTGTAACATAGTACAATTACGGAGTAAGCATAGTTAAAATAAGCTGTCATGATCTTGCGATATCTAAATAATCGGGGATCCATCTATGGGAACAATAAGTAGTAGTAGTAGTAATAACAAACCTTGAAAAGCGAACTGATACATTTTCTCCTTTTTCGTGAGAAATAATCCACAAAGCTCGTATACTCATTTGCCCGACTGCAATAAAGTCCTCAGATTACAACAAATTCAGTGACTTCATCGGTAAATATTCACATTTTGCCATGAAGTTTTAAGTAGGCCTACATTTTCATCCAGTAATAGAAATAGCAACTTCCTGTTGTTGTTTCATGTGACCAATCAGCCGACATACGCGCATGCGTGCTTTCAAGCCGAAGTCCCCACCCTGATCCCCAACAGGAAGCTGCTTCACTGACGAGCTAGCTGTCAACAAAGGACAAAATTGTACAAATTACCAAAAACATTCAGAGGTCGGCGGGTATTGCCGGCTCTGGCTTCCTTTCTGTAGTTTAATTTCACGGTGCTGCCAGCTGAACCGTGAACATGGCGACAACCGCGCAGCTGTTCGAGGTAAAAACGACTGCATTAAGCTAACAGGCTAGCGGACGGCTAACTGTCATTAGCGGTGCTGGTCAGTCTCATCATCACAGAGAAACTGAGAAATGTCGAGTAACGAATCAGGCAACAGGGAAGATGTGGGCTGCACGTCGTAAGCGAAATAAAAGAGACGACTCCTTTAGTTGCATGAGTTTGTGTGTTTTGACTGTGCCGCTCAGACTAAAATGTAATACTGTATTAGTACGCTCTCACATCTCTTTGATTTCATACAGCATCACTTATTGTTTTCTAGGAACCTTTTGATGCAGATGAGTACATTGAAAGGTTGGCATGGAGGACGCCCGGAGGAGGCTCAAAAGGAGGAGCTGAGGCGTTTGACCCCAAAAGGTAATGCTCTGTGTTTGTCATTCACATTTACAGTACGCAACATGTTATAACTTTACTTATTCTGTCCACAAAGAGGGGCTGTGTACTATGCTACTAATGCATACAGATTTGTATGCAGAAAGCAGAACAGCTGCACAATTTGCAGTAAGCTAAAAAAATACCCAGATGATGTGCAATATTTTCATTGGTAACTGACAACTCTACCTTGCAAATTGGGGACTTGTTGAATTAGTAACTATAGTTTGTCACCATTATTTCAGAAACACAAAATAAAAATAAAAAAATTAGGCAAGAGTCCGCCATTGGATAATTACTGCATGGATGATTATATTTCAGTTGGCAACAACTTTTTTGACCATAACTAATGCAGTGAGTCGCTCCTCATTTCTTAAACAGCCATGTCTGAAGACACATCCTGTGGTTGTGGAAAAGGATCAAATCACTGGCATGCATTAAGCAAAGAAAATATCTAAGGAGATTAATGAAACTACTAAAATTGGGTTAAGAACTGTCCAACGCATTATTAAAAGCTGAAAGGATAGTGGGGAACCGTCACCTTTTAGGAAGAAATGTGGTCAGAACAAAAATCTTGAATCATTGTGATCGGTGATCATGTAAATGTTTGATTAAATCAAATCTTAAAAAAACAACAGTAGAACTCACAGCTATGTTTTATAGACAGAGTAAGAGCATTTCCACACACAGAATATAAAGGGAACTCAAGGGATTGGGGTTAAACAGATGTGCAACCTTAAGAAAACCACTTATCAGTTAGGCTAATCTGAAAAAAGGCTTTAATTTGCTAGGGAGCATAAAGATTGGACTTTGGAGCAATGGAAGAAAGTCATGTGGTCTGATGAGTCCAGATTTATCCTGTTTCAGAGTGATTGGAGCATCAGAGTAAGAAAAGAGGAGGATTTTAGGCAGGTACTATAGGCATGATAGGTACATCCTATCATTCCTGTCCTATCGGTACCTACAATCCTGTGGGACAGTGCTATGATCTGGAGTTGTTGCAGTGGGTCAGGTCTAGGTTCAGGTCTAAGTTCAGCAAAATTATAAGGTCAGCTGAGTTCCTGAATACACTGAATGATCAGGTTATTCCATCAATAAATTTTTTTCTTCCCTGATGGCAGGGGTATATTCCAGGATGACAATACCCGGATTCATTGGGCTCAAATAGTGAAAGAGTGTTTCAGACAGCAAGAGACACCATTTTCACACATGGATTGGCCTCCACAGAGTCTAGACCTTAACCTTATTGAGAATCTTTAGGACAGCTTTGCGTAGCATTCCGTCTCTCCCATCATTAATGCAACTCTGGATGGAAATAAATGTTGTGACATTGAAGAAGCATATTGAAATGATGCGACGGTGAATATGTGCCATAATCAAAGCTAAAGGTGGTCCAAAATATATGATCAGTATGTAAAATTGAAACGGTATAGAAGAAGTACATGAGCATTCCCCAAGATAAATAAAATAAGTTGACCTTGATAAATGAACTGTTTTTCCTCTAATAATAAAGTTTGTAGCAGTGAAACAGCAATGCAGAATAAGACCTGTTTGAAATTATTTGGTTGTTTCTGTTAACTTTTATTTTATATTTCTATTTGTCCATATCAATAAGTGCAACTTTTATGTGTGCCATTTCTATTCAACTGTGCTACACAGTGATTTGTGCATGTGAATGCAACCGTTTGCTGTTTTTTTTATTAATTTGGTTTAAGCTTTCTAGACATTATAATTATAATGAATAAAATATTTTGTGGTGCAGTTGTTAATATCAACATTCTGTAAAAGTTTCTTAGTCCTGCTGCACGTAAATCATCTTGGCCTCCGCTGCACTGATGTAGAGTTTTTGATGGGTTTGAGAAAATTGTGAAATGAATATGATTACAAATCCTTTGCGTGTCCCCCTCCCCCCACCCATGTTTATAATGTTTACTCTTGGGGACAGAGTTTCATCTCGTAAGCAAAATGCCACACCAGTTTAACTATACTGTAGATCCGTCCTGCCTTATCTACTTCCACCACAAATTGTTGTCACCACCTCCTTGGAAGCTCTTAGTGAAGAGTCAGAGACAACATATCTGTGGAGGCCACCATACTGTGAGTCACCAACCAGGGAATGAGTGTCTTTTAGGAAAGGATGGGAGATGTCTTTAAGCTGTAGCCAGTGCTGAAGGAATTAGTCAGAAGATTATACACTCATCATTTTAGGATGTTTCCAACTCTGTGAAAAGTGGTGCTGACTTAGAACATTTGCTCTGCAGTCCTAATGGCACTTAAAATGCAGCTGACGAAGCTGCTATTTTACAGAGCTTCTTAAGTCTGGGGACCCAGGAATTAAGAACCTGCCTCTATTCTGTTACTATTAACTCGAACTGCGTGGTTGGTAGGACAGATTTAACCATTTGGCACCCAATTACTCTTGTCAGTGATCAGTAAGTTTTAGATGTTTTACCTCTTGTTTAAGAGTTTGTCTTATGTTATTTACACCAGTAGGACATTATGTATGTGCTCACCTCTTTACTGTGATAGGTTGTTGGAAGAATTTAAGTGCCACATTGAGGAGCTGAAGCAACTGGATGAGAAGATCCAGCGTAAGGTCGAGAAGCTTGAGCATCAGTGCCACCGTGAGGCCAAGGAATTTGCCCACAAAGTGCAAGACCTTCAGAGAAGTAACCAGGTATGTTGTGTGATGACGGTAAACCAGTAACTCTCGACTTTTTGTCTTTAGTTCATTGTGTCAGAATTTACACGTTTTTATTTGACATCCTTTTTGTTTGTTATCACCTCAGGTGGCCTTTCAGCACTTCCAAGAGCTCGATGAGCACATCAGCTATGTGGCCACCAAGGTTTGTCACCTTGGTGACCAGCTGGAGGGGGTGAACACGCCTCGCCAGCGGGCAGTGGAAGCTCAGCGTCTGATGACTTACTTCAACGAGTTCTTGGATGGAGACCTACGCAGTGATGTCTTCCATAACCCAGACAAGGTGGGTATTCTGCTGATTTTCCTTTCTGTCACATATAAAGAGGTGTGTGTGACCGTTGATGAGGGTCCCTGCTGGGATACTGCTGGAGGTGAGTATGAACAGGATTACGAGGTAAACCATCCATGTTAATTTGTCAAGTTTATCCCTTTAGTTGCATCCCTCAGCTAATTTGGATTAATAAACTGTCATTTGCTGTCTGACAATAGCTGACTGATTGACTAGCATGGATGTCAACATGCTCATGTCAAACCTAATTGCATTTACAGTATGTTGTCTAGGAGTGAGAATTTGAGTTGTCTTCATTTATGTGGCAGATTAAAGAGTTTTCAGAAAGGTGGTATATGTAAAATAAGTTAAAACATAAATGCTGAAAGATGAGCCAAACACTTTTCATTTTCTGTCTACACAGATGTTAATATTATGCAGGTGACCTCCAAAGGTTTGATTAGGTAAATTTTTAGTCACAGCAGAGTGATTGCGATGCTTTAGTTGAATACCTGTTTCTAGAAACATCATGACTGGATGCAAAGAAGGGGGTCAATCCCAGAGACGAAAGGAGGAGATGGAGTTTGATTTTTTTTTTTTTTTTTTTTGAGGGGGGGAGGCATGCAGATAAATGTGTCCAGATTCCTTTTCCTGAGCACACCTCCATACAATAAGGAAAGAGGAAAGCTGCAAGTGAATAGCTGAAGGGGGGTGGCTTTGCTAATCCTTCTGAAAGGGAGGGCTGGGCCGCCAGCATGGAGACAAGTGCTGCTAAACCCTGACTGCAGGGAGACGGCTACATTACTTACATGGGATTTAGCTAATCTTAGCTGGGGGACAGATACTTAGAAAACCTTCGCCGAGCAGAAAGGCTGGATCCTCCTCACGGGAGCAGAGTAATGATGTTAGCTGAGACAGGCATCTGTGGGAACAGAGGAGTTGCGGACGGCGGGCCTTTCGTGGGTCCGGGGCTTTTTCAGCCAGCATGTATGTCAGGAGGGGCGGGAGACGGTGGGTATCTCAACAGGGCCCCCTTTTTTAGACAGATATCCCTGGCCGGTCAGATTATTGAAGGCAATTCAGACTCCTGTGGGATTATAGCCCATTTAGAAAAGGCACCCCAATAACGACTTGGCTGTGCTGCTAAGTCAGGACTGCTGCTGTTGCTGCTGCCGATTCCCATGTGATCGCACCCTGTTATCACCTCCCTGTTTAACACGGAAAGGTGGCGGAAGGCTGCTCTAAGATGATGATCCCTCAAGTGGAGACACTGCCGGCGGCCTGCCCACTTTTGCTCTGGATGTCCACCTTAAATGGTTCTGTTCTGCCCTCTCTCTCTTCTTCCCTCACCTGTCATCCTTTTCTCTTGCTCTCTCTCTCTTTCTAGCTCACTCATTCTTAAACACACACTCACTCTCTCTTTTTCTCCCTCTCTTACAGATTAAGGAGGCTGCTGATATAATTCAGAAGCTGCATCTCATTGCCCAGGAGCTGCCATTTGACAGGTGAGTCAGGCTTCCTGCAGGCAGCTTTAGACAAGTATGCTGTTGAACAAGTGGAGGTGGTGTTTTAGCTATTTGGTCGATTCCTTTTAGTATAAGTCCAATACAAAAATGTATCATATAATTTTTATTTAGTATAATTTCTATAAAACACGAACTACCTAAGCCAACTTATTTCTTCATTTACAATTATCTATTTACGCTTTATGTATCTGTGACAGATTTGCTGATGTCAAGGCAAAAATTGCAAGTAAGTCCCTGACAATACTCTTGCACTTCTATTAAATTCACAACAGAGACAGAAGTTTACAGCATTTTACACAACAATTTTTTGTTTGTGTTTGTCTCTGCGCAGGTAAATACCATGACCTGGAGCGGCAGTTAATCCAGGAGTTCACTGCAGCCCAGCGCAGGGGTGAGATTGGCCGGATGCGGGAGGTTGCAGCAGTTCTATTACATTTCAAGGTGACCTAGAAGAAACATATTTAATGTGTAGGCTTATTTAGTGAAATAATCTTAATAGCAGCACATCATATATGAATGGGCCGATTTAAACAACGTAAAAATACTTTCAGCAAGGTAACACTTCTGTCTTTCTGTAAAAGGGCTATGCACACTGTGTGGACGTCTATATCAAGCAGTGTCAGGAAGTGAGTGTTTAAAGTTTCTCTCACACATGTTACCTTTCTCTTTGCAATATCAACAGAACAAAAAAAAAAAACTTGGTTTGGCTCCTGAAAGATTTTTTTTTGTCTTCATTCGTACCTTCTTAGGGGGCCTACATGAGGAATGATGTGTTTGAAGACACTGCAATCCTCTGCCAAAGGGTCAACAAACAGGTGGGCGAGGTCTTCAGCAGTCCAGAGACCGTCATGGCCAAACTCATCCAGAACATCTTTGAGAACAAACTGCAGGTATATTTACTGCGTTGAGAATTTTGCTTAGTCTTTGTTGGAGATGCTTTGGTTTTGATTATATTAATCTGAGTTTATGCCTGCAGGCTCATGTTAAAGAAAAACTAGATGGAACTCGACACTCTGATGTAGAACAGTACCTTAAAAACCTTTATGACTTATACACCAGGTAACTGACTCGTTCACCTTCAGTTTGGTCCACTTCCTGTCTGCCCTGAAATCATTGTTCTTATTTTCATGTTTGAATGTTTGACTTTTCCAGGACGACAACATTAGCTACAAAACTTGCAGAGTTCAACCTGGGCTCAGACAAGCATACCTTCCTAGCCAAGTTGATAAAGAGCATCTTTTCATCTTACTTGGAAAGTTACATTGACATGGAAAGGGAATACCTTCGTAGTCGGGGGGCTATGATTCTGCAGCGATACTATGACTCCAAAAACCACCAGAAGCGCCCTATTGGCACTGGCAGGTCAGATTTCACATTCAGCTTTTCATTGCATTCGTTTTTTGTTTTTGTTTTTTTCTTTTTTAAAGGATCAATCTCAATAAATAATGCTGGAAAAAAATGGTGTCTTTCTATAGTATCCAAGAGCTGAAAGAGCGGATCAGACAGCGCACCAACCTTCCACTGGGTCCCAGCATTGACACCCACGGGGAGACCTTTCTGTCCCCAGAGTTGGTTGTTAACCTGTTGCAGGAGACACGCCATGCATTTGAGAGGTGTCACAGGGTGAGGCTTCTCTGCCATCTGTACGTTAGAGAGACATGTACCATAGATCTCATGTTCTTTATAATGATGCTCAGTGTTTGTATTTATTGTGACACAGCTTTCAGATCCTTCTGATTTGCCAAAGAATGCCTACTCAATCTTCCTCCTGCTGGTTGAACATCTTTGTGTGGATCACATTGACTATGCCCTGGAGATTGGGCTGTCAGGTACATCGAACTGAGCTCATTATGGTCATAAAGTCTGTTATCAGTGTGCTTATTTAATCATATGTAAACAAACATAGAGTCAGTGCATCACAGCGGGCAGAAAACCATGAATGGCTTTCTAAAGTTGTATTCCAACTGAAGGCATAGATTCCTCAAGTGATGTAGTACAAATCTATTCTTCACACGGCACAAAAGCCAGACATCAGACAGTCTATCCTCACAGAATCTAAAAGTGACCTTGCTGTTTGGTAGTTCTCTGTCAGTTTATAATAGCTGCTTTGAACTAGACATATTATGCCCCCTTTTTTACAGAACATGACCTGGTTTGTCTTAGAAATGCTTTGATCACAATACCACAGGATTACACGACCACTGAATCTTTCTCCACATCTTCTTCATACCTCTGTTCACAGCAGCTGGTTTTAGTTGCTCTTCCATGGGCTTTGTGTCTTCTGGAATCACAGTACTGTGGTTCACACTAACATGCAAACATGAATTTGAACAAAAATAACACTCAAGTCTTGAAGCATATCACTAATGTAGGGGAACTCATACAATGCATGACCTGAGAGTTCACACAAGCACACACCAAACTGAAAAACCCTGCAAAAAAAACACCAAGCCAAAACCCTGGTTCATAGCGGTTACATTCCTGTGGAGGTTAAGTTTTTAGAGGCTAAAGTTAAGAACAGATGTTTTTTATGGTAAACATTTTACCTATTGTAATCACTTTTCCCATTTCTGACAATGAACAATTAGTGCCAAAAAGAAGAACCCTGACTTCCACATTTCAAAACATTGCCCACCCCATCAAAAGGAAGCTTACAAAGTAAACATAGATTTAGAACTTTCTATTATAAGGTTGAGCATCATTATCTCATTATTTCTTCAGTTAAAATGATGTATGGAAATATTGTGACGCTAATGGCAACACAAGGGTTATGATTTCCCCATTTCCAAGGGACAGCAAATGCAGCATAATGTGAATTTGTAGGTTGAGATAAAGATTGCGTTGCTGGATTATTTTATACTTATCTGGGTCTGTGACGAAGCTGAAACTTCAGTTGTGAATCATTTTCTGGAAAAAAAAATCTTTTCAGACTAATATTTCCTCAAAACAAAGTGACACAGATGTATTATGTCTGTTTTTTTTTGAGCTGACAGTCATTTCAGACACCAACATAAATGTGCTCCAGTGAAGTTGACAGAATGGTAAATGACATTCTTAAATGTGGAAGTTTGAAACCAGCCTAATCTCAGGTGTGACCCGTGTGCACGCCAGACCTGATCCAGTGCAGCATCTCTGGAGAGACATGGCCGTACAATAATACTCCCATTCTGTTTAGTTGAACTTCAGTGGAACACTTCTACCAGGAATAAAATGAGTAACCTCCAAAGTAAAGGTGTGCAAAAAGTTTAAGGATTGTTCCTAAGCAAAGTCAGATTAAAAAGTCTGATACTGAAACTTTTAATTTTTCAAAACACTCTTCTTCTCCTTTTTTTAAGCTAAAATTAGCTGAATAATGGAGCTATATACTTAGATATAATCTATATAATATCAAATATAAGCTTAATACAGTGTTTTCATGAAATTTTCATTCATTTTAACATTTTCTGATGAACAGTATATGCTGTTAAGTTCATCTTTTTCTGCAGTGAGTTACATGCATTTTCAACTGTATGTTGCATTTCACTTTGTCAAGACCTGGATGCAGCTTGTTGCTATGGATACCAATCTACATTTTGTATGGGATTATATGATAGAGGGTGCTTATCATTTTCAAGCAGACATAGTATAACTAAACATGTATTTGGTATCTCCTAGCGCTCAATTTATAACGTACGTTCTACATCAAATTGGACATATTACAGGCAAAAAATGTTTTGGTGCTTGAGAACATTTATTTTGTATGTCTGTAGGGACTACCAACTCAAAAGCTCATAACATAACACAACCTTTTCAAATTGTCCGGGGCCCACTAAGTCTGAAAATATGTCATTCAGTGTGTGGTTCAGATTTGCACGGTACTGTTACATCACAGAGTCAAATCAGTGGAAATTTCTCCAGCATCTCCATCATTATCTCCACCCAAATTCACATCCTTTGCATGTGCAGTGCCTCAGAAATGGTTTTGCAAAGCAGTAACACCAATTTAAACAGAACATATCCTGCAAAGGTGGAGAACTAGATCATTTCACCCTTTAAAAACCAGGTGTGGTGAATAGGCTTGTGACGATATGAGTCTAAAAGAGAGCTTTATGTGCAGGTTTTTTGTTTTTGTTAATGCATCTGTTTTGTGTTTTGACCAAAGTATGTCAAAAACATTGCATCAATATTTTAAAAGGTTGTCTTAGGCTTTGACAAAGAGGCATAGTATGTCTTGTTTAAAAAAAAAATAGATTGTTTGTATTGTTTGTCTTGCTTTTTTAGAATCATGATCATGTATGATTTATTTTTTTCTCTATCACTTTGATCTACAGCAATTCCCTCATCGGATGCCAAGAATGCCAATCTTTATTTCTTGGATGTGGTTCAGCAGGCAAACTCTATCTTTCACTTGTTTGACAAACAGTTTAATGACCAACTTATGCCTCTGATAAGGTCAGTTATTAGTGAAGGGTTAGCATCTTCTTTAGACACGGAAAACGATTCATGTTAAGATAGAGGTTGCATTTAAATTTACATTTCCAAATTTGTCTTCAGTTCTTCTCCAAAGTTGGCAGAGTGTTTGCACAAGAAGAAGGAAGTGATAGAACAGATGGAAGTGAAGCTAGACACAGGAATTGACAGGTCAGTTTGTTCATAATTACCTATAAATAAGGTTTTCCTTTTATGTGTGCAACTGAAAACCTATAACGGTCTTTCAAACAAGCCATTTTCTGCTACACACAGAACACTAAACTGCATGGTGGGGCAGATGAAGCACATCCTGGCAACAGAGCAGAAGAAAACAGATTTCAGGCCTGAGGACGAAAACAATGTCATGATCCAGTATACCACAGTAAGACACGCTTAGCTCACATGCAAAACAACACAAAGCAACAATTTTTCCAGGCGCTTCCCCCCCACACAGTTATTTTTATGCTAAGCATTGATTGTTTTTAAATCTTCTGTCTTTTTTATTATTATTTATTTTCTATTTTTTGTCAGTTTTGCAAACACGGTTTCCTTGTTCCCCCCCTGACAGGCCTGCTCCAAGGTATGTACGTACGTGAGTCGACAGGTGGAGCATGTGCGGAAGTCCATGGATGGGAAAAATGTGGACACAGTGCTGACGGAGCTGGGCGTTCGTTTTCATCGGCTCATCCATGAACATTTACAGCAGTACAGTTACAGCTCAATGGGCGGCATGCTGGCCATCTGCGACGTGGCTGAATACCGACGATGCGCCAAGGATTTCAGGGTGAGCAAGGAACAGTCCAGGATGCACTGGTCACAGGGCACACATTGCTCTGAATACATGGTACCTACCTGTACATCACTATTACCAATAAACTGGTACAAATGAAAAGACTTGCACTAAGAAATGCTTTCTCAACCACTTCTTTCTTATTTGACTTTTTTTTTCTCCCTTTCAAATAAGAAACATACCAATGAACTGATAAAATGCTAATAAATGACTGAGAGTGCTTTCGAAAATACAATTCTAAAGCTATATAAGTTTCCCTCCATGTTTAAGGCCACTGATTATGTTATGACCACTTTGTGCTTAATTCAGGAAATGTTTATCTTTAACAAGGTGTGACCTGTTTTACGCCTGTCTTGTCTTCCAGGTCCCTCTGGTGCTGCAGCTCTTTGACACACTCCATGCCCTCTGTAACCTTCTGGTGGTTGCTCCCGACAACCTGAAACAAGTCTGTTCAGGTGAGCATCTCACCAATCTGGACCGGAACCTTCTACATGCCTTCGTCCAGCTCAGAGTGGACTACCGTTCAGCCAGACTGGGACGACACTTCAGTTAATGACTGTTTGAATACCTCACTGTGCTCCGTCCACTAAATTGTGCTTTGATGAGATGATGCATCTTTAAGATGCCTGGTAACACTTTAGAGAATGCATCAGTCTGGCCCCAGCCAACAGACTGGTATTGGATGGCCACTCCTCCTTGAATGTGGGAAATGTGCATTTTACCTTTGTTTTTTGTTTTTTTTTCTTTCTTTTCTTTAAGCTGATGAAATTTCAATGTATATCAACGTAGGATGTCATTTGTTTTTAAATACTAATCCACCTATCCATATGGATAAGATGTCTAATGTATTATAGATGAATGGACCATGTGCATTTCTGTGCTTACATAAAATTTACATTGTTTTGCTTGTGCCAAATAATTAACTATCAACAATCAGGCTGTAAAATATAGACATCATCCCTGCAGTTGCACTACATATTGGGAACAGTTCCCCTTTGTGATGAATTGTCAGACACAAGACAGACAGCCCGACTAAGCTTGAGTGAGACCTCTGTCTGGCTAAGAGAAACACATGACCACCTCTGTACCCTTTGACCGTTGGCCACAAAGCAGAAGTCAAGAGGCCATCACAGAGGAGTGTGACCTGAGCTGTAACCGGGTCCTAGAACCTCTCTGGAGGTTTGGGTGGTCCCCTCATGCCTCAGATGTTTGGTGTGATAGGTCCCTGAATATGTGTCACTGTAATTGCACAGATCAACACTTGCTCATCCAGTGGTGCGCAAAGTCCAAAGACATTGTCAGCCTGATCTGCAGTGTTTCTGGGTCAGGGGACATTGAAATGTTGATCTCTAGTGATTAAGGAAACAAAATAGAAGGGACTTCTTCACACAGGGATTATTGGGGGTTCACATTAACTGTCCTTTGCACAAGAAAGAGGGAAGATAATGCCCCTGATGCCTGAAACTATTTCCTATACAAAGTTGCTTTCATTGTACTGCTGTTTACCTTAATTAGCAACTCAATAAAAAAAAAAGCTGTATTTTATTATCGTCCCTCTTTGAATATTGTTGACATTTTGGGAGCTGTGAATAGAAAGTTTTGCCAGTTCTCTCTGTGAATGTCACTTTCAAAGCAAGATGAAACAGTCTTCCTTTCTATAAAAGTCATCAAGTATTCATAGGAATTCTTGCCACCAGAGTAAAGTTCTTTCTTAGACTTCAGGAAGTGAGCAGAGCCAGAGGGGATTAGATATCTATGAGTTGATGAATTGTGTGCAGTAGTCATGAACTGGGGGAGCGCCTGGGAGATAGAGACGGCTGAGAGCTCAGTACCAGTGCCGGCTGGCTAGTGTTGTGTAGAAGGTACACACAGTGCTGTGCAAGTTCAAACAACATAATTAATTAGACTAATATTAATATTATCAATGCCACATAAATTCAATTCGCTCAGCCCTAATCACAACTGGATAGCTTGTAAAAATTATTTTGTTAGGCCCTGATGCAAACAGTGGGTCTTTTCCAAACATTTGAAAACTATTTGTTTTTGCGGCGATTAATGTGCGCGGTGCAGGAAGGGGTTGAGGGAGCAGAGCCGGGCCAGAGACGATAACTGCCGTGGAGACGGAGGCAGAGGCACAGCCTGGCCCCAGGGACTCCCAGCATGGGCACATGGAAGAGGGGGAGGTTTGTGGTTTTTGAGGTGGGTGTTTGAGCAGGTGGAGGGGATTAGCAATACTGTCAACACTGGATAAGACTGTCCTCTCTTACTCGTCGGTCTGAGCAGCCGTTGCATGTACGTTCAGGAACATAAAGACTCCAGCACATAAAAAGAAAAACAAAACAACATATGGTGACATAACTGGAGAGGAAAACTTGGGGTTGCTCTGACAGTGGACAAGTTGCTCCACCTTTGATTATACTTCTGACTAAGGTCTTTTCCTGCTTTAGGAATCATCTGTAGTTTTTGAGAAAGCCAACACTCAATATTCAGATTGTTGTACGTTTTCTCTGGTCACTGAGTTAAATGCTGTGAGCATGGCTCCTATAAACAACCCTACATCAGTGCTTTATGCTGTTCTGTTTTAAGCCTTTTCTGAGAAAAATGTTAGATCAATCTTTCACCCGCATTAGTAGATGATGGATTTGCTTTTACTAAAATAATTGATTACTCAAGTTAAGAGTTTAAAGTGCTGGGAAAAAAAGACATAAGACATTACCCAATTTATCTATAAAAAAACATTAGTGTGTTTTCAGATCTAAGTAGGTTTCTCTCTACTATTTATAGAACAGATGTATCATTTTATCTGGGTTATTCTTGTACAGTTTCAGGAATCCCAAGTCTGTAAGAACACGGCTAAATCCTTGATCAAGTTGCAAATTTTTCAACTGCATCCTCTTCACTATTAATTACCCTCTTTGTTTATCCTTTTTTTTTTTTTTTGCATCATCCGCCTTTGTCTCTTGCCAAATAAACCATCAGCAGTAATTTTTGTTTGTCCACTCCTCCTGCACACCCAGCTTGTCCTCCCAACATCCCATAAATCCTTGCTTTCGGCATATTGCTGCTCCCCCAAGTAGGCCAGGCCTCTCTCTGTCTCCTGGAGCACTGACAATAAAGCATTACAGCAGTCAATCCATGTCAACAGCAGCTTTGCCTAATTCCTGCTAAACACGTTTAAACTAAATCTTCACCTAATGATGCATAATGATTTGCTCTTTAGAGTGCTGGTGGCTCATATCTGGTTTGATGGTTTGTTTTCTACTCCACTGGAAAGATGACTCAGGTAGGAAACAATCAGGATGGCATTAAGGACCCCTCAGTTAAATTTAGTCAGATGATTGCGACTATGCCCAAAGCTGTGTTTCAGCTAATGTTTAGTTCAGTTAAAACTGGTCTACAAATGCATTTGATATACATTCATATGGAGAAAAAAAAAATCATGATTTTTTTTTTCTTTATGTATTCTTTAGGATTCCTCTGTGAGAGACCTTTATGTTGTGGGCGCACAGCCAGACCCTCTGTTGTGATGCAGATGTTGCCCTGGCCTTGACCTCCTGCTCATATAAAGCCAGGGCCAAAAAGGCACAGGTGCCACACCACCTTAAGTCTTGGACAGCTTAGAGCTGCACTGTGCACAATGTGACTGGTGCCAGCTCTCCACCTTTGTGCACTTTTCTTATTATCAAGGTCTAGTATGGCGCAGTGTGACAACACACTCCCTCGATTCCTGCCATCGTTGACAATCCCTTTAATGACTAGTGCGTTTGTCCTCCATTTCATATTCACTACCCCCCCATGTCTTAAAAAATGCCTTTCTCTGTTGGTAGTGGAGTGTTTTCCAGTGCTATTTCCTGGCTCGGTGCCTGTGCCTTGCTCTCTCTTGGCTGGGTTTGTCTGGTTGACTGCTCCACAGGAACAGACTGGCACTCTAGCTGAGGGCTCCAGGGTCTGTACACACAATCCACTAAACATGTCTACATATTTTTTTTTTATTATATTTATATGTATTTTATATATATATATATATATGTATTACACATATTTAAACCTAAACCTTTTCTTATTTTTAGCAATATTAAGCACAATTTAGCAGATGTTATACTTATACTCATATTACTTTGTAATATGATGTTAAATGTACTTATTATTACTATTATTATCATTATAACAATTATTGTTATTACTACTAGTAGTAATAATATAATTAAAATAGCTTGTTATTAAGTTGCAAATGTATTTAAATACATACAATGGCCACACTGATGGTATTTTAGCTCATTTGGTGCATATCCAAGTGAAATTAAATTGCTCCCCTTATACACTGCATATTAAAATCTCACAGTACAAAAAGCAAATTGATTCTGATAGTTAAGGGACTTCAGTGCTAAACGCACTGTCTCACAGGGCGAACAAACATCTGTTACGTTTGTAAGGCCTATGGCCCTCCTAACCCACTGATGTTGAACCAAGCCTGCACACATGCCAGAGAAACAAATGAGGTCTCTCTCTCCTCCACTGAAGATGAAACACTGCATCACCAAAGCATGTGCATTTGTCTAATCAAGCTTTTGCCTGCGGCTACATCGAATGTAAATGAATAGGTCTGTGTGTGCCAGCCTCTATTTCTGTTCAGCCCGAGTGCGTTTGATGATGAAACGGTGCAACGACTGTCAGGCAGAAGGGGGCACTAGTGCTCCAGTGTTGCTCTCCTCCCTTATAGAGCCCTCACTTCCTCAGAGCTTTTCACAATGGGGATCTGCCTGAGGGGGGAAATGTTCCTTTTTTAGGTCTGTGAGCCCATATCCCTTAATCCCCAGCCATGATTGACAATCATGATTTAGGGTATATGGTGTCCCATTCTAATCCACGAGCAATGATTTCATTTGCATACCTTCCGTACGTGGCCTCATTTTGGAGGAAACGGCTGCCTTTGTAAGTGACACAGAAAGAGAGAGCAGTGCAAGATAGAGTAAGGAGAAGAAAGAGAATGGATGGGGGAATATTTGTGCATTTTTTTGTTGTTGTTTTGTTTTGTTTTGTTGTGTTGTTGTTTTTTTGTTTTTTTCAGAAGAAAGATGAGAGCAGTCTCCAAACCTGGGTACACACTCCAAGATAGATACTGTTCCTCTGCAGCTATTTTCCCAAACACGCACACACACACACACACACACACACACACAGAAAGGAAATGAACGTGCATTTTTATGTAAGTATATTTAGAAATGTTAAGATGTATGAAGACATAGAAGAACACAAAGCGATGTTCCCTCACACGATGCAAAACTAAATTGCTATTTGCTCATTTTATAACCAAGTCAGGCCTAATTATAATCATGGGAGTTTGGGAGTTACCGTATAATCTCTAGAAGGTATTAAGAATTTCCCAGAGCACATCACAGTGAAAAAGAAACAAATACAAATACCCATCATAACACCCAGAGGAATGTGAATCAAATAATACTCAGTGTCTGCTTTGCCCACAGAGACCATTCATCCTCACTTTTATCTTCCAAGGAAGTGGAGCAGAAGTGAAACATGATAAAAGGTCAAAGGCATCTCATATCTTACTAAGGTAAAGTGACAACTTTTAAAGATAAAATACAGTTATGCCGTTATCACATAAAATCTAAAATAACATTGTTTATACCGTTCTTATTTTTCAATTTCCATATTAATTACATTGGCTTCAGTTTACAGTTTCACTGTATTTTAGATGTATGGATTTGCATTTATTTGTCCCTATTTAATTATGCTTAAATAAATACAAAAATAAATCTTTTTCCTAAGGTTTTTATTTAAAGTATAGCTAATACTGAAAAATACATTTTAAATTCTTACTAAATTTATTTAAAAATATTATAAATTTAAATGAAAACGACACCAACAACAACTACAATACAGGGAAAAAATAAAATATTATCATATACAAAATACCACAAAATAATAACTGCAAAGAATAGCACTAATACACAGATATATTTATATATATATATATATAAAAAAAATTTTAACAACCCTGTAAGTCAGTAAAATAAAATAGATTATTTTATTTATGTTTTGCTTTTTTTCATCATTTTTAAAATGATGAATAAAAATCTATAAATATATTATATATTTCAATTTTAATGCATAGTATTGCTATATGTCTGATTAAAGTCACCAAAGTATAGCAGTAAAGGACAGAAGTAGCGCTGAGATCATGTCCCACCTACATATTTGCCAACAGCAGCACCACATACTGTAACATCAAACCGCCTCCTTGTCTGACTGATCTTGGTCAGGTCTTTGCGAGAGAGGACACTCCTTTGGAACAATAACAGTCTGATAATCTCCTCTTATCTCCAGTGTGTTTAGTGCCTGGTTAACAGGCTGTCTGCTTGATGGGTGTCTTTCTGCCCCAACCTTACTGGAGTCATCAGGAAGCTGAAAAAAAAAGGCTCTCGTGGTAAATGAAGGTGGCAGATGAGGCAACAGGCAACAAATATATATACACATATGCTTTTTGTGTAAATGGCGTGGAACCAAGCCACCTGAGGGTGCAAGCATTTCAGCTTTGCACCCATCATCCCACCTCCACGGGCCATCCCACCCTCTCTACTATTAGCCCTGTTTACCCGCGCTGGCCTAATTGATTCTGTCTCTTTATCTTTTTACCTCCTTAATTTTGTTATTAAGCGTGCGGGAGAGGCGCAAAAGCTTCTCTTTTTCCCATTTTAAGAAATTATACTCTTGTACTTGATCCAGCTAACAGGATTTTCTTAAATTACTTTATAAAAGACCATCTTTTAACTTTCTTCTTTCTCTCTATCCATTCATTAGCAGGTCTGCCTCAAGGCCTGCTCACATCAATTTCTTGGGTTAAAGTAACAAACTTAGGCAGCTCAGCTCAACGCTCACGGTGGTTTTCTTGGACGAGAAGGGGTGGCTGTGGGTGGAATGGGGACAAATTATTAATTTCTGAAGTATTAGAAAAAATAAAGAGATTGAATTAAGAGTATTGGTCCTCTGTTATCCAGTATGGCTAGCCTCAGGGACTTACTGTGGTAGAGGATATTATGCAAATGCTCTCCTCTCACTCTCTCTGTTATAGCCGACTCTCTTCCCTCCCTCCATTTACCCTTTCTCTCTCTTGTAGTCAATCTCTGCTCCCATATAATCTTTCCCGCTCTGTCTCTGCCTCTTTAATCTTCATCAGTCAGCAGAGAAGGAGACGGTGAAAAGACAGTGCCTCTCTGTCAAAACAGAGCCTCTGTCTCTTTCTCCTCATTCACGAGATGCTGATTTCCAACAGAAAATTTGATGTCCAGGACTAAAGATCATCCACAGCAAGTTCCAGATTTCAAAGAAGTCCCAAACCACATAAAAGCATGCACTGACTTTATTGAAGCTAAGATGCTTGTGTGAATATCTTGATATATTGTTTATTAAGCATAATAAAGAGATGCCTTCTGGGTAGAGGAGAGTATTCTGACAAAATTTAAAGATCCCATGAAATTCCCTATATAGATGCACATGCTGTGGATTATACGTATTGCAAGAAATATAATCTTCAGGTTATACTGATGCATGCAAATAAAGGTTGATGAAGCATTTCTGTTGATGATGGTGAACTCATGAGCTGGCCTTTTAATTTGAATCAGACCTGACTCAAACATTAAGGGTAAAAGATATCACAGGGATCAGGATTGTGAAACGCCATTGGAAATGACTTCACATTAGATGGTGGTTTGAGCTGTAGTATAACTTGATATGCTGTAACCAAATGGATAGTTATCCATAAAAACTGTTGAAAAAGGAGAAAAAAACACTTGTGCAAGTGATTAAATGAATCTTCTATGATTAAAAAAAAATAACATAAAATAACAAAAAACAAAAATACTGCTAGCTTAAGAGTATAAATAAAACATGGATAACTGCAATAGTGCAGAGACATGAATCAACGAGGATCAATTCCACCTAGTGCCTCTAGGGGCGAGCTATGAAACACTATTAGCTCAGATATGAGTAGGTGGTCAGTCTGCACTGAACTGAACTGAAATCATACTTCATTTATTTCCGAAGGGATAACATGAATTATGTCTTTTATATAATCCAACCCAGAGGACTTTTTTTTTCCAACTCAGAAATTATTTAGTGTGAATCACACAGCTTCTCACACAGCTATCACTGCTATGCAGATGATACACAACTCTACCTGTCATTCCCACTGGTTGACCCCACAATCTCTGCAGGTATTTCAGCTTGTCTCTTGGACCCATCTGCCTGGATAAAGGAAGACCACCTTCAGCTTTATTTGTCAAAGACAGGACTGTTGGCTATCCCTGCCCACAATGTAAACATAAGCATTACCTCTACCATCGCTGCTCCTACGAAGGTCACTAAGAACCTGGTTGTCATGGTGGATGACCAGTTAACCTTTTCTGACCACGTTGCTTCAGTTTCCCGATCATGTCACTCTGTGCATTACAACATACCGGAAATAAGAAGATGCCTGACTCAACATGTAACACAAATCCTGGTACAGGCCGTGGTGATATCTCTCCTCGCTTACTACAGTGCCCTCCTGGCTGGCCTGCCTGCTTGTGTGATAAAAACCCTACAGAAGATCCAGAATGCAGAGGCGCATCTGATCTCTTATCAACCCAGAAGGGCCCATGTCAAACCTCTGTTCATTGAACTGTACCAGCTACCTGTGGCTGCAGGAATAATGCATGTCACTGACATTTGCCCACAGGGTTCTTTTGGGCTCCACACCTGCTTACATGATGTCAGTTGACCTTCTCGTGCATTGTGCTCATCGCAAGAAAAACGACTGGCCTTGGCCTCTCGATGTCAGTCGAGACTGTTCTCCCACAAGCTACCAGTAGCTACAAGAGCAGAGTCGTCCCTCTCTACATTCAATAAGGTCTTAAAAACTCTCCTCTTCCAAGAATACCATTTGTCATAAGCTTTACATTCTCTATAACTTACTAACCTGAATAACTATAACTTGAATCGTGGCCTAGCTGCACTCACCTGAACGCTGGTTTAAGTGGACTTATTTGTAATTTACTGTGTAACTGTGGCTTGATTGTATTTGCTCTGTTGTACGTCACCTTGGAGAAAAGCATCTGCCAAATGTAATGTGAAAATTTTGTCCATATTTTAATTGCATATCATACCATATTATTTAAGCTGCTCTGTGTAAATGCATCACTGTTAGCATAACATAGCAATTTATAGAAACACAACGCATTCTCACACTAATGAAGACATTGCTGCTCACAAATATAATCAGCGGCAATCCTGGCTTGCTTTCCGTTTTACCTTGTTTGTACTTTGAAGAAGTTGTGAAAGGTGTTTGCTCTGCAGAAGCATGTTCAGTGAAGAGGCTGTTTGTTCTCCAGGTTGATGGGATTTGATGTCATATTTTCAGTAATCTAGTTATGTGTCATGCTGTTGAGGCACAGCTCACCTGTTCAGCTAGGTTTTTCCGCTCTTAACCAGCCCAACCAAGCATAAATCTGCTAAGAACTTGAGTATTTAGGTTTTGTTAGGAGCCAATAAATAAAATGTGTGAACTGTGACCATCAGTAGGTGGCTCAGATTCTACTTGTTAAAATGAAGCAAGCATGCTAATAAGTATGCGCCATTAACATCTTCTGTTAATGTAAATTTAATATTCTTTTTTTTTTTTTCTTAAATGGATGGTTCACACAGAATTGGTGAAAAATTGGACTGTTTTGGTGGCACCAAGATCCTAAACGTTTTGAATGGAACCAGATCAAAACCAAAGCTAATTTAGTGAAAAGGGTTATCATAGATTTGATCATAAAATCTAGTATTTTCTGTTGCGTAGACTTTGGCTACTAATGACAATAAAAGTGTAATTTAGAAAAAAATAAAAATAAAGAAAATTATATGTGTGTGTGTGTGTGTGTGTGTGTGTAAAAGCATTAGATATCACATCCTCACCTCTCTATTGATCATAGGATTCTGCTTCACAAGAATGAATATTTTATTTTTAAAGCAAGCATGTAAAGACAGGTTAAATGTGCTCATTATCTGTGATCCATAAAATTCCAGATATCCTAAGCGGACATGCAAAACTTTGGTCAATATTGATGTTTATTTAAGAAAGCTATAGAGGGCTGATGAGACTTCAGTCCAGTTAATTAAGTCTTAATGGAGGGGGGCTGAAGAATGATAAGAGGAGGATGGCTAAAAGCAGAGCCTAAGAGGAAGAAGAGCAGAAGAAGGAGGAGGAGGAGGAGGAGGAGGAGTGGAGGGCAGTGAGGCATGGTGTCAGTAACAAGGCCAGTAATCTTACAGCAGGAGGGGGAGAGGATCCCACCAGCACCGGTGGCATCTTTCTCCAACTGCATATACGACACTAGAGGCAGAACAGACAGGTTTGATGTTGGTAAATATTAGCTTTGTGCAGGACGTGGGTGTATTCTCTTTGACACACTCATTGCATATTCAGAGACAGATGTTTCCGAGTACGAGGCTGAGAAGGAGGAGGAGGAGGAGGAGGGCTGGTAACTGAATGAAAGGCCTGAGATGGCAGAGTTGCTCTCGGAGGAGCAAGTAATTGGCCCCTCGATGGAAGCGGAGACAGAGAGAGAGGTACTTACACACATACACGTATGCACGTACACACACACATACACACAGAGTTTTCCTTGCTCATCTCCTGTGCCTCTCTTTCCTGATCTGATAAAGGTAAACGTGTAACAAATTTGTCATTTGATGAGGGAGGATTTCCACAAACAGAGCTGACATGATGAGCCTGTGATCTGCCTGTATGAGAGTCAGCAGGGGCCCAGGCAGGCAGAGATCTCAATCCTCCCTTTTCTGCCCCCCACTCCCCCTCCACTTGTGCTGTGCTTCTCTTTTCCTTACATACTGTCACACACAAACACACACACACACTTGGCTGTGTTTGCACGGAGCCTCAGTCTCAGTAATTGCTGCCTGCCATCCATATCTTTCCCCTTGTCTGTCTCCGAGTCCCTTGCTCTGCTGTCGTCTATCTCTTCCTCAGAGAGCCATCCTCCATTCCCTTTTCACTGTTTTCTCTTTTTTTCTCTCCATCAAATAAGGGTCTGGCCCTTGCCTCAGCATCACACTCAACTTCTGACTCTTTCACTTATCTCTGCACTCCACGCCTGCAGACTGCTCAATTATCCACACTCACCTGGCAGCTCTCCTTTTTTTTTTTTCTTCTTCTTCTTCTTCTTGACCATTCAAAGAAATCCAAATATTTCCAATGCTGCATTGACAAGTTCGAGAGTCCTGAGCTCAGTCATTGACATGAACCGAATGAGAAAGATGATACATGTTCAGGTGCAACACAGTCAGGTGATAACAACCCTATGAAAATAATAAAGGGATTTGAGTGCTGTGTGGGCCGTTATCAGCTGGATAAATGACTACATAAAATGAAGTGATGTGATGGCTATGGTGGTGGTACAACTGAGCTTCTTGGTGTCTCCATGTCCATTGCCACAGTCTTTCTCAGTACAGAAACCCCTCCATGGAGAGTATCAACAGACCCTTTCAAAGTGATCACAAGAGTCTTGTCTGGTCATAAAAACACAGCTTCCCCATCCCGCCACACCTAATTGATCTGCACTACTGCAGTCCTCTTCTCAGACGCATATCCTACATCCTCTCCATCCCCTCTATCTCTCTGTCTGCTTCTTCTTTTTCTGAGTCTTTTCCTCACCATCTGATCTGAGAAAGAGTCATTGGGTTTGAGCCTTTCCACAGAGGGGTAATGGTCCTGCCTCTGCCTAGTCCCATGACTCTAATCCTTGTACTCGGGACCGAGCTACTGCTATGCTCCACGCTGCCTGCTCAATGCTTTTCTGTCTCTCTGAACTGCCACTGCTGAGGTTAGCCCTTTGGTGCAATTTAAGAATGCATGAATAGTTCAGCACTCCTAAAGCTGACAGGGCTGAGGCTAATTCTGCAGCAAAAACATTTATTGTTCCATTAAAGTTTATTACTCTAACTAGCCCAACTTTTTTTTTTGGTCAGTTACCCTCTTTCTTTCTCAAATTTAAATAAGAAGCTCACTAATTAAGAGGCAAAAGCTGGCAGCTGGTTTGCTTTGCATAAACAGTGGAAAAGAAGAAATTACTCCCTGGCACCACTCAAAGAATAATGTCTAAAATATCTAGGTAGCCAAACCCGTGAAGCTTACAATTTACATGTGTTTTCACATTTTGTTTGTGATCCAATAAAACAAAAGCACCTCAATTCCAGTCTATTAATTTTTAGGTTTTCAGGTGCTGTTGAACCAAAAGCTCAGGATACATCTAAACAAATCCTATCTTGTTTCAAAATTCATAATTCACTGGAATTGGAGACTTTGTAACATATTAATTTTCTATTCAGCATTTTCATTTTTGCCCTGTAGAGTTTTCTGAAAGTTGTAAATGGATGAAATACTTTGTTTAAAAAAATGCTTTTGAAAGCTCCAATACATATGTGGTTGAGACCAAAATCTGAACAAGGACAAATACAAACCAGCAGTGTTATCACTTAACAATACTTTTAGTGCCGTTCCTGTGGATGGCGATCATTTCTACAGATGTCTCTGGGCCACGTCCGGACCCACAGACAGTCCAGACTGTCAGGAGGTGGGGCAGTCATCTGCCATCTTGAAGGCCATTGATTCGATAGCCGGCTTCTGTTGCGGTTACGCTGAAGTATTTTTGGTAAGCTAAAGCCCACTTTTTCCTGGATGCATTCATGAGTGTGTATGACAGGAAAAAAAAAGCAAAGGCAAAATGCTGCTGAATGGTTTGAAATGTAAAAGCACATTGAGTCTCAACTTCACCTGAAAAGATCTACATGAACATGGTCCTTTTACCTTTTTATATTGCAATAATATGCTGGTCTAGATAGTAATGCATTTTAAGCTGTCCTTTTAAAATGATATCATATTAACTGCATGAGAGAGCGGATTTAGGCATGGCTGACATGGGCAGCTGTCAAAATAAAATAAAATAGTGAACACTTTCTTTTAACATTAATTTGCACGCCACTTCAATTACATCCTTATATTTATATTTTGTGGGTGGAAGAGAGAAGTGTTCACCCTTAGTCTACTAGGTTGTAGACATTGCTTGGCTGATCTCCTCTGAGTGTGAGACCTGTTAAAACGGCAAGGTGCCTGTCAGACAAGTCTCACATCAGAGAAGAGACATGAGGAGGGGGTGATATGTATAGATCCATTGTAGCGTGCCAAAATAATAATGGTAATAATGGTAACTACTGATCGTGCCAGTCAGTGGTCATTAAAATGGCATTTTCAAAACTAAACCGATCTGAATCTCAGTGTCAGGAAAAATCTCAATCCACATTATATATCTTTCACAGCCCTCCATGTTCAATGGACATGCCTGCACGAAAACAGGCAGAAATCTCTGCTGGCAATAACCGTTGTTGCAGACTGTTCTTGTTTGTTGCAGATTGCTAATGCTTCAAAACCTCTCCTGCACATGTCCAGTTGCATGGACGGATTGGAGGGATTGGAGGGGGTGGGGGGTGGAGGTGGCTTTGTTCAGTGCACCATGTAGATGCTAGAACTGCTACTGTTTGCATGGCAACCTGTGATAAATTAATGAATGAATGTACGTGATAAATAAAACTTTCTGACAAACAGACTGACCCTGTGATGGACTGGCAACTTGCCCAAAGAGAGCTGGGATAGGCTCCAGCAGACCTCCATGAGCCTGCACAGGAATTAATAGGTATATGGATTGATGGATGGATGGATGGATGGATGGAAGGAACAGTATTAAGGTGTGTCTGTTATTTCACAGTCTGTAATTGTCTGTTGATTTTTGAATGATTGCCCCATCTACTTATGTCGAAGTTGGTCTGTGATGTGATCTCAGCAGTTGGTGGTTAAAATATTGTTGTAATAACATGGAAATATCATTTAATGGTCTAACTATGCCTGAAGCTTCCTCTGTCAACTGTTTGCTCTCCTCGACACATTTTTCCCGTTAATGAAGGCACTGCTCCCCGCAATATTTTTAGAAAAAAGCTTTGGTGCCTGGAAGAGGTCTTCTGTGGTGGGGTAGAGGGTGAGGAGAAAGGAGGAGTCTCGGAGGAGTACTGAACTTTGTTAATGGAGTGTTTCTCCATGCAAGTCACTCAGCTTTGAAAGCCAAGCCCCCCGGGTTAGGACTCTGAAGGAATCAGACATGCACAATCAGTTCCACTCCTTAAATCTACTTCAGAATCATATCTATTTGAGCAGCCTTTCCTTAATTTATTTCTCTATCAGTTAGTGGGTTGTGATCTGACGAAGTGCTTCGGGAATAGGAGGCACTGCTGACTGGTGAAATGGAGAAGGTTCTTCTCTTTCTGTTTTCTTTTCCCTTGCTGATTTCCACACACACACTAGTACTCCCAGTCTCTTCCCCCATGCCCTCACCAACCATTTAGGCAGTGCCTCTGACTAATTTGCCCATCA
Organism: Arrhamphus sclerolepis; assembly: GCA_037176975.1. Lineage (NCBI taxonomy): Eukaryota > Metazoa > Chordata > Actinopteri > Beloniformes > Hemiramphidae > Arrhamphus > Arrhamphus sclerolepis. The sequence goes on along the minus strand of JBAMYA010000015.1, from coordinate 9,580,680 downwards.
CGCTTGCTGTCTGGTCCTTTACGGTTCAAGATGTTTTGACGTGTCTCCCTCAGCTTGCTCTCTCCACTGGCACTGTCTCCACTATGATTAAGAGTATTCTGATAATAAGCAAAAATGCCAAGAGTCTCAGAACGGCTGAGGAATGTGGAGTACCACAGCATGAGAGAGTGTGTTCCTCTGCATCAGTGGAAAAAAGTATTCAGTGTGAGAGGTGCATCCGCAGCAGCTTCACTCAAAGGAAATGTAATCCAAACTGCAGAAAGAAAGGAGGTTCTTGAGGGAAGCTTCTCTATACAAATACCTCAGACTTTACATTCAGCTCAGTGTCAGAATAATTGTTAATAGGAGTTTGGTGGATCTGGACACTCTGGTACGATGCACCTATGTGGCCTTCCTGAAGTACCTGACTTGACCTGTCATCTGATTCACGCCTGAGGTTAAATTGTTTGACTATAAGAAAAAAAAAGGCGCGGGG
>JBAMYA010000015.1:9559694-9580189 GCA_037176975.1 Arrhamphus sclerolepis | reverse complement strand
AAGTTAAAACAAAATTAGTTTCTGTTTAATAGTTAACCTTTTGTTCTTATCAGTCTGTTGTTATTAAAGGTTGATAGGAAGAATTTGCCAAGCCACCAAAGCGCACACACACACACGTACACACTTACATACATGCACAGACCCTCACAAAGTCTCCACCCTCTGGACCAACGGAGTGATTAGCTGCGGATTAAAATATTTGCTGGGCAAATATCTGCCTTTGCTGTCTGACCCAACATCATAGTTCAAAGACGTGAGCTTAACCAACTTTTCTTTGCTAGACAAATGATAAAGCCATCCCTGAACCACACCCAGGACACAAGCTATGACCAATTCAAAGCTCAGTCAGACTCATAAGAGTTGCCCGGACTTTCTTTTTTTTTTAAGTATATTTGTCATCTAATTACACTGACACATCAAGTGAAAATGCTGAACATGTGAACATTATTTGATTAATTAGCATTTAATTTAATTGGTGCCAATTCACAACAAAAGTCAATTCAAGGAACTGAACAAAGGAAGCAAATAAATCAAATATGGCAAATATAAAACACAAAAGAAGTGCAATCAGTTTCAGTCCAATTATATTCAAATACAACGCAACCCATGACTATTCAGTTATAAGACATTCCAACAGATTCCAGATGCCAATTCATAAAACAAAATCCTCCCTTTGGTACAATCCCTTGTCCTCAGCAAGCATAAGGTAACAGTAGTTAATAGGGAGAGAAGTCCTCTGGCAGAACCAGACTCAGGGAGAGCGGCCATCTGTGGGAGTCTGAGATGACAGGATTGAAAGACCAACCAACACAGAAAGGTAAATCCATTGATATCTGCTAATGAGACATAAAAGAGAACAATGTTACTTGCAATAACGATGATATACACAGAGCCCAGTGCATCATGGTAAGTGCCCCAGTCTAGGCCTATAGCAGTATTACTAAAGGGCACCTGAGCCTGAGTCCAAGTCCTGACTAAAAAGGCAGGGGTGACACGGATCTGACGGTGACATAAAGAAAATTAGAATGGGGTTGCATACTTCTGTTTCTACAGTACATAAGATCATTAAACAGTTTAAAGGATCTGGAGAAATGTCCCTTTATAAAGACTAAATACAGTCTAAGCTGGACATCTTTTGACAGCACTGCATCATGAGCTGTCATTTATCAATAGCTGATGAAACTACAATAGAAAAGGATTACTGTGGGAAACCTTTGTCAAACAATGACATGTGGAGTTACATTCACAAATACCACTGTAATGAAATATCACAAAGATGAAATATGTATTGTGGTCAGACATCAGTTTTCCAGATCTTTTTAGGAAAAACTGGACTTAATACAAACAACTACTATCCAGACTGTTATCAGAAAAGCACACAGTCTGTGATGTCATGGGCTTGTGCCACTGCTCTTGGGAAGAATAATTTGCACTTTTGTAAAGAGTGAGTTTAAGAATTGCTGCATTATTGTTTTTTTGTTTTTTTGTATTGCTGTTTTCTGATTTGAGGTTGAACAACTACAAGAAACTCATCTGGTTGGGGACACTGGGGGCGCCGTACCAGAATATTTAAGTCTTTGGCTGAACACAAGTCAGTTTCTCAGGAACCTGTAATAGATTTCAAACATTTGAAGTGCACAAACCTTTATCACAGAACTGTCAACAGCCAATGTGTTTTTAACAGCAGTTTATATGAATATATTTTTTCCCTTAAATTTCCACATAAAGTGCTTAATACAAGGTAAATGGATTGAAGTTGCCAAGAACATTATTACCCCTCAGGGCCGAACAACACACACCCTGAGGACTTACATCACTCAGCGAATTAAGAGCAGCCTCTGTGGTTACAACCATCTATCTCAGCAGCATCCACCACCCTGCTGAACAATACAACCTGCACTGCCACCGCAGAGCATTCATCTCAGCCCTATACCCACTCTTGTTGTTCCTTTATTATGAGTCCGAGCCACTAACTTGGGGGGTTAATATTGCTTTGCTTCCGACAGTCATTTGGCACTGAGTGTTCTTAATTTCTGGCACCCCCCCTCCATCTCCATCCTACCTTTTCTCTTTGTCCTGTAAGGGCGAGGGCTGACACAGCATGTTGGGAAAATGCAAAGGTTTAATTACCTTCTGTTGAATTAATTAAGGAGGAAAAAGTTGTTCTTGGTGAAGAAAAGTGAGGTTGGCTGGAGGCAGTGGTCAAAAACGAGTGTGGGGTATATTGTGGCTTGGCAGCCTCAGAGGATTTAATTTAGAGTGGGTCTCCTGGAGGGCCATCTACTGGAGTCCTGGGCCCCACATCAACCACATGGAATCTCTTATTGGTACAGCTATCCATCACTGTCGCACCACCCCCTGAAAACCAGGGCACACTGTGGAGAAAAGACATCAAGACTTCTGGCTTTATGAATCTAGAAGTCACTGTCTGCTGGGGTGAGTGCCCGAACCTCCCTCCTGCACCCACAGGCAGTTTTCTGTAAATTTATGGGAAAACAGAATTTGTGTGAGCGGAAAAATTACTAAAGTTACATAGATGTTAAAGCATATATCCCATTGACAGAGGGAAGTAATTGTCTTTGAGGGATTTGAGTAAATGTCTTTGCAAAGACTGTTCAGTTTGAAATAGAAAATCTACTTGCATCATAATAAAGTCCTCCTGGGGTGCTACAGTGATGTCACAGACCGCCGACACTGGAGAGCTTTTATATTATTTCTCCAGGATGACACAGTGTTTCAGGATCATAAATATGTAATATACCTCTCAGTGCATTATTTCTGATGTTTTCTTCCTTACTTTGCAGTATATAAATGGAAGAAAAAACTGTCCTTTCATAAAATTAGTCCAGATGACAGACACAGCAGTGTACATTGAATCCTGGGAAGGGGTTGCAGAGCAGCATTGTATTTTAACTATCAAAGGTCTTAGCTATCTTTATGTTCATATCTTATTTTAGTGTCCCAAATCATTTTTGAACAAAAATGGGGAGCACAGTGATGCTGGATTATGCTCAACGTGCATTTTTCACATTGTCAACCAACTCTGATGTTAACTCTATAGTTAACTGTCTACAGAGGTTAAATAGTTGACTAAATTTACAAAAGAAATGTTCTCTCAATAATTTATCTAATACTTTATTAAATCAAGGGTGCTTAATGAAATATTTTTTATTTTTTCATCATGAGCTCCTGTTCTGGGGAATGTCCTGGGTACTTTAACACCTACAGTTAGTCTCCACAGACGTCCCACATCTTTGACATAATGTCACCATTTTATGTGGATCTTCACAGCGCAGCACAACTCTTCTGCTGTCGCATCATTTGCTCGTTCCTTCCCGAAAAAAAAGAAAAAAAAGAAAAGTTTTTGGCTCATTTTTGTCAAGGGTTAGCTTGTGTCACTGATGGCGTGAAAATGGCGCCAGTCAGGTGCTGTGGTGAGGCGAGGTCAGAAACAGTCGTTTGTTTGTTTTCCAAAATAATATTCGTAAGACTAATTAAAGAAAAATAACTACATTTTTCTTTGCGGCCTGGTAGCGAATGATCCACAGATGGTTACTGGTCCGGAAACTGGGGGACCCCTGATCAGTAGAATTCAGTCCGCTTAAATAAACTATTTCAGTTTCCTGCTTGCTTGGTTAATTTTGTCTGGTGTGAACTCAAAAATTACACTCAGTGGTGGACCAAAATAACCAGACCCAGACCCCCATGTATCAGACCAAGCAAGACATTTGATCACATAATTTGAGGCTTTGAATTAGCAATAGCATTGTTAAATCTGACTTAATGTTGTTTACAATTCTGTATGATTAATACAGACATGTCTGCTACTTGGGTACATTCAAATATTCTTCTCTAGCTGTAACTGTTCTTCATGTTCAAACTGAGGTATTTAGTAAACATGATCAATATAAACAAAAAGAAAAAAAATCAAGAGATTTTTCTGTTTACAGTTTTCATTTCTGTGAAAGACATTTCTTTCCAATAAGCAGTTGTATATGTGAAGTGTTTGGAAGTTGCACATTTTAAAATGTCATCATCATCATCATCATCATCATCATCTTGATCATCTTTTAACTCTTCAGTAAATATATTTCAGTACTATGCACTGAACAAACGATTGCTAGCTGTGCCTCTGTAAGTTTGTCTCAGCATTACATCATTTGTTGTCTTGTCCAAGTGGCTTATTTAGCTCTCTCTTTAGCTTCTCTCTTTTATCTTTATTCATTCGCACACATGCAGGCTACAGAGCTCCCCGACTTTACATTCAAAATAGTTATCTGCACAGTTTTCTTTTATTTTTCCTGTCCCTATTCTGAACCCTGGTGTGCCTGTTCCACCACAATAAAGATGTCCAATGAGGACATGCTTGAATCTCTCAAGTGTACAGGAGCACATGTAAAGAGATAACTTCACATTGTGTATGGTGTTTTTGTTTTCGTGTGTTTGTGCTTGTGGTGAACAGGGTGGGGATGACTGCTTGAATACCACATCCAAAGTGTGGATGACAAAAATATCACCAAATTAAATGTGCCTAATCCTTGGGAATATGAATTAGCCTGGAATGAATCAACCCTCAAATGAGTAGGTGTTTGAGGAAAGAGAAACACTGATATAACACGCTGAAGCCAGTAAACAACAATCCACAATGAAAATACAAAAAGCAATGCAAGTGAAGCTGCCAGAGGAAGATGCCAATGAGATCTGAGACACCATTTTCAGTCAAACAATGGAAAAGTACCATTGTAAACTGAGGATTTTTTGTGATCTGCTTCTTACCTTTTGGCTTAATGTGTACATTCTAATGTGTACAAATCTTAGGGGAGTATGGCACGCTCTTTACCCAGTTTCTCAGAGATGGTTGTGCTTTTGTTTGATTTTTCAGTAGTGTGCATATGCACTCCAAAATAGACAGGCACCAAAAAGTAGTTTGTGTGTGTCTGTGTGTTTTAAATGAATCAGGAATCTTGCAGGAAGAAAAGGCCTTTAACTACTTTGAAGTCGAGTGGGGAAAATTAATTCAATTTTTTTGTCATTTAGAGGAAATGTGTTAAATGGATGGAACCGGTCGGCACATTATTGTCATCATCGCTGGTGAGTCAGGGATCAAAGCCACTATTTCTGCAGACTTTTGGTTTGCCAGTGTGTATGTGAGAGAGAGAGCTGAAGAACTGGTGCTGAACTAATGCCTGTCATCGCTGCCATGTAGTTTCTGCTACCGGGTGGCCATGCAGGCTCATAGCTCCATGCCTCAACGAGAGTCTGGCCACCCACAATATGGAGGTGTTCAAATCTCCAAATCTGCATTTCTTTGATTCTTAGTTAGAGCTACCTTTCCAGATGATATTTTTAAGGAGCTTCAAACACCTGTTTTTTTTTTCTGTTTTCTCTTCTTCATCTCTTCTCTGGAAGAGCAAACATATTCACAGATCTCTGAAAACACTAAAGTACACATGCTGAAGCAAAGAGGAACTTCACTGCTAATGTTCTGCAGCCGAGCCTATTTACCAGCTTTGTAGCATAGCCTTTAATCTAAAAGTGTGCACACTTTTTGAGGCCCCTCTACCCCCTAAACCCCCCAAATCATACTATCAAGTTGTAAGATCAATACAGCTTAGTCACTAAGCTCTATTTTATTTCATGGGCAAAAAATGACGGAAGTGTAAATGTTCGTATTGGCACATGTGAATTTCTTTGCCTCAAATTAAGCAGGATTAAGAAGTGTGGGTGGGTGAACAAAGAGAGACACAGAGGCACTGAGGGGGGGCTCTGGCTTCTTCACTCTGCAGATCATGTGACAATAGTTAAGTGTGGTCAGACAGAGTGTCGGCGTCCAGCAGTGCTCGATCATGGGCTGGCTCAAGACAATAACATGGAGACACGACTGACAAAGGACCCAAACACGTAAAGTGTCAGCGTAAGGTATGTGGCCAACATTAGCTGTCAGAACAGCATGATGGGACTTTGGCAAAGATGCTCAGAGTTTCTTATACCTTTTCAAATCTTAATTAAAGAAGTGTGGAAATAATGGACACTACTTTACACGCAACCACTGACATGAAATGCAGCATGATAACTCAGAACATGGTGGAAACGCTTTGTTGCAGAGGGAAAGAATCGAGCAATGAAACCAGTTTTTAAATTAGAAAATATTCTTCAACATAAAATACAGTATGACCTAACTTAGTAGTTGGTATTGTCAATAACTATTGACAAATTAAAATAAAATCAGTACAATATACTACAACACCATATGATACAACACAATATGATATGGCAAACACATTAAATTCTTCAGTAATGCCTTGTTATTACCTTCCCTGGCCCTCGCTCTTACATAGTCTCTATCGCTCTCTCCCACATACACACAACCACAAGACAAAACCTACTCGTGTTGACCAGGAACAAATGAAAGCAGACTAAATCAGAAAATAGATGAAGCTGCACTGCTGCCTTGGTGTGTGAGGAGGGGAGGAGGCCTCAGTGTACTGGAATAGCTTAGGTTCCAACGAAATGAGACCTTGGCTCTTATTTGTCAGGGTGTCTGCATGCTCTTTGCCTGTCTCTGCGCAGTGTGAATATGCATGAGGATTTGAGAGGTATAAATAGCGAAGGTGTCCATATTGCCATTGCATTTTCCATCAGTAGAGAGAAAGCCTTTAATGGGCTTATTATGAACCGCATTACATCACCAATGGTAAAGTACAAATTCCTTAAAGGAAAGGGAAAACTTTCTCTGAAGCAATGTGTATTCAGCAGACAAATCACATGAACTCTTGTTTTTATAATACAGCTCCCACTGGTGTTATGCAACAGCTGTAAAGAAACATTTGTAAATTGGTTTCCTTAACCGCGACCTTGTGGTATGTATGTATATACATATATATACACACACACGCGCACACACACACACACATATATACATCTTAAATATGTGTTCTTTGAATCCCACCCTCTATGGCACTACCATGGGTACCATTGGAATAGTGGGTAGTCAGATGTCCTACAAACAGAAGCTCACTGAATCAATCCCCAGCTCCATCATGTTCTGAAGTGTGCTTGAGCAGTATACTGAACTCCAAATTGCCCCGGAAACTCAGAGGCAGGTCACAAGCAATGACTGTATATAAAGGACAAACCCTGCCCACTGGTTTATACAGAGAGCTTTTGAAGCCCAGTTTTCCTCTAACTGCGCAGCGCCATGTTGCAAAGAAGCAGGACAAAGCTGTCAAAGCCAGCAGTAGAGTCATCAAATGAATCCATGCATCTGATAGGTCAGCTTTATTGCTTAATAAAGATGTATCTGATGTGGTACAATATGGGAGTTAAAGGGGATTTGCTCTGTTTTAGAGCCACCACCTAGTGGTCATTGGAGGAACTGCAACAAAATGTATTTCTTTTTTTGGGCTTCAACCCAAATGTGGGATGGTTGCCGCTTGGTCACAAACCTGGAGAAACAAGGAGGGTTGAGTCAATGTAAAATCTATACCAAATCAATATGTGGAAAATATATTTTAAAAAAAGAAAGAAAGAAAGAAAAGAAAATCTGCACCAAGTTCACCTTTGTTGTTTTGACCTGCTGTCCTCCAACTTGACACTGATTGGTGATTTGCATGTCAGCAAAGGTTTGGCGGCAAGTGAACCTAAAGTTGAAGATGCTACACTCAACAGCAGATGTATTTTTTGTTCGTGGTATTTTCACTATTGAGAATCATAAACCCGTTTTGGTGTCTAAATGCAGTCTTGGTGATGTTATTTGAATTAGCTTAGCAGCATGCACCCTGGCCCACTTCCACCCATAGTTCCTGTTGAGGATTCACTCAGTCAGACTTCTGTTCCACTTTCACCTCATACAGTTCCTTCTGTGACCCACTTTGATTGATTTCAGCATTGTCAACTACCACTGAACTTTAGCTGACACCGGATAAAACAAAACTGTGTTGAAGTACTTCACGTGGACCAAGATCCCATGAGGGAAAGAAGAGGTTGTATCATCAGAGAATAGTAAGGACATGGTAAATGGTGCGTTCAAGGAGAGCATAGAAGGTCAGGAGCAGAAAGCTTGGTGTATGGTTGAAGAGAATGAGTACAGCAATGGGAGATTAACATGTGAGATACAGCCTGAGCCAGTGCAGGAGAGAAAGACAGAGTAAGATAAGTTGAGGAGGCTGGGTGAGGAGGAGATGAAGCAGTGATCTCATGATAAGCCTAATAGAAAGAGGGCTCAGAGTTCTCTAAGGGAGCAGGTTGAGGGAGACGGATAGATGCAGCGGACAGCACATCGGGTGCCCCTGCCATCAGCGGGACCTCAGCACCGGCAGAGGGCCTGCTGCCGGTAGGTACCAGTGCTGATGTACATGAACAAGCGTAGGAGAGAAACAATTGGGCAGGGGGCAGTAGGCTGGGCATGAGGGAAGGCAGATAGAAGGAAAGAGGGAGCTAGGGAGAGGGTTCCATCCCCGCCGCTCTTTATCGCAGCCATTGATCGTGGCGTGTGTGCATTGATCCAAGTCGACCATCTGCTAGAGTTAGATAAGCGTGCGAGGGCCTGGGCATTGTGCTGTCACTCATGGAGTGTGCACTAAGAGAGAGGGAGAATGAGAGAGATAGAGGGAGAGCAAGATAGGGAAAAAGGGAGTGGTGATGTTGAGGAAGGAGGGGTGCTTTGGCTGCAGGGAATTATGGGGGCAGGATTAGCCTCCTCACTTGCAGGAAACAGAATTTTAAACGGCTGTCTGCTGGCTCCCTCACACACACACACACACACACACACCAACACACTTGTCGTCTCTCCCTGCCCCCACCCTGACTCCTAACACACTCTCTGTTACAGTGAACTTCATCAGAGCATCTCATCTCTGGTGTTTGTATGTATATTTGTATTTAAGTGTGTGTTTGTGCCCTCAGAGGCTGCATAGAGAATAACCCAGCGGTCTTGAGCTTTAGACCTCACCTCTCATCAACTTTCATGCTCCTCACACTGTGGACACGACATTAACATCTGTCCATCTTCATCGTCAAGCACATCAGAGTGACATTGATTGTTTCAAATTCACATTCATAAGAAACAGATTTCTGTTTCTTTTTTTCCTGATTTAGTACAATATTGAGATATTGCAAAAAGAAAAAAGTATCAAATCATGAATAACTTCGCTCGATCCTCAGTGTAAAATGTTGACATTTTATTGAACACACCACTGACACATGATCTCACTGTTTCACTGGCATAAGTGTCACTTTCACTTTTATAAATAGTTAAACTTTGTGAGGATTTTTCGTTTTCTTTTTTTTTGTTTTATGAGCCTGTATACATAATAACACCACAATGTTTTCTTGATTTTCATTGTGTACGTTGGAACGTATACCTACCAGGAGAATAAGAGGGATCTAAAAAATAAAATGAAAAGGAAACAGCAATGTTCAAACACAGGATTCACAGGCTGAAACTGCATTGTGCAAGATGAAATTAGTGAGATTTTACAAGTGAGACTTAAATATTCTTTATCATTTTGTGCAAGTTCCTTGTGATCCATAATGAGAAAATCTTAGAAGATACAACACCTACTTCTTGAGTCTTTCACATTTGGCTGGCTTTTGTTTACTGGCTTATCCAGCAGGATTTAGAAAGAAACAAGATGGTGTTTCACAGTTGGTATTTGTGTACAATGGTAAGCCCATGTGCATTCGGCTGACTGGCACCTGTCCCTTTTCCCCTGGCTTGTAGTCCTTCTGGAAAATATAAAAAAAATACACAGGATTCGGGAAATATTCTGGTTGCTAGGGAGACCTATAAAAGAGCAATTGCAGCAGCAGCATCAGGGCCTGACCTGAGGAGGAGAGTGGCAGCAGAGGGAGCATGTGTTCTGTGATGCCCCCACCCTCACCCCAAAGCTCGCCCTGTCTTCTGTGCAACTGTCTTTAAGTCTATTCTGCTCTGTTGTTGCAACTTTTTCTTTGCTCCATTTTCCTCTTTAGAATTTGCACATTGGGGTCCAATGCGCAAGGCCGCTGCTTTGTGAGAGGGTGGGGGGTGTTTTTGATGTGAAGGCGAAAGTGGTATGGAAGGATTAGTGTGGCCGGTTGGATCGTCTTACAGCCGCCGACCCCCTCCCAACTCCACTCGTGGACAATGGGGATTAAAACTTCTCTTATTCTTTAGCCGCAAACGGCAGGATGACAAAGACTGTATTCCTCTGGGTCTTTTAACACCAGGCTGCACAGCTGAAGTTGTGGACCGGGTGGGGGGCTGGGGGCCCGAGCAGGGGTCTTATACAGAAAATTAATCCTATGGAATTTTCTCCTCATTGCAAATGGAGATTTGTAGCTTTTGCCTTGCTATCTTAGCCAATCCCACATAACGCATCAGTGTCACTCAATAGAGGATAACAGCATCCGGTGGAGTGAATGTTTATATCTGAGGCACCCACGGGCCAGACACAGCTGATAAGCATCTACATCTACGCAACAGCACAGCTTCAAAGGCAAGGTGTCAATTGCTCGTTTGGAACAGATGTGATAGATTAATTATATTTCATTTACACGGGCGTCCCACAACACTACCCGTTTTCACTTTACAAGTCTAGACGATTCAACAGTCACAAGATGCTGAGCAGGCCTCGATTTCTTCCTCACTTTTTCCACATCCACTGCAATTCTTTTTGCAGAGAGGAAGAAGCTTTTCTAATTTGGAATAAACCATAACATGTAAAGTTATGAATATTAGGTGAACACACATATGTGGATGTAATGTTCTGGTAATACCTGATAATAATGTCAGTTATATGTGGCTTTAAAATTACTCTGGCTTCATCATTGTGCTGCGTTGTTGTTGTTGTTTGGTTAGCTGGGTGGCTTTATACCAGAGGAAACTCAATGTCACTCTGTTCTTTATCACTGATGAATGGGAGGATGCAGTCTTTGGGGGTTGACAGCGAGCAATTTCCAACAACAAATAGCAAACTACCCCCTCCTCCATCAGGGTGTGTAGCAAAATTGTTTCTCCTAATACAAAAAAAAAAAAAAAAAAAGAAGTATCTTTTGATTATGAGGGTGGGGACATTTAAAATATATGCATATTATCTTCCTCTCCTCCCATCAACATCCCTGTTCTCCTCTCTCTGTCTATTGCTCTCTCGCCCCCCCCTCTCTCTGTTTGCAGTAAATAAAAGATTAAAATGACTGTTCTAAAAACACCGACTGGTCACCAGAAGATAATTGTTTCAGCTTTGTTTACTGTGCGTGAATGTTTTCTCTCCTTTTAGTCCTTTTTCCTTTTTATTGTGTCCATAATTAAAATTCCTTTATTTTCAAAGTAGTTCTAAAAGAAGGAGCTAAATTGCCTTTTCTGTGTTTATGTTGTCATTGGTCCGCTGTCGAGAAGGGTAGAAGGGGGGAGGATAGGAGACAACAGTACTGTCCTTGGAATGTTGGCGGCTCAACATATATTGTACAATAGAGAGTGTATCCAACATATATGTGCCAAAGAAAGTATAGTTTTTACATATTAGGTCATAAAAAAATCATCTGGTCCTTGCTAGGTCTTAGAATTAGGTAAATAAAACCACTGTGTCATTATTTATCTAACAAAATGAAGCCAAAATGCAGAGGGAGTTTGTTTTTCTCTTTTGCAATGGTATAGCTAGTAAATGTAAACACAAAATTGAGAAAATATTCATGACATTATCCCTGGAGTGGATATCAGCAATTCTGAGAGGAACTGGAAAAACAAAAACAAAAAACAAAACAAAACCAAACAACAAGGGTTACATCTGAGACTCTACAGACATCTGTTAAAATGTTAAAGTTCATGTCAGTAAAGTTGGAAAAAGGCTGTGCAGTTATGGCTTGTTTGAAAGGTTTGTCAATGTCATCTCTCGAAAAAGAACATGGCAGCATGGATTAGGTTTGTTTAATCACATGACTTCTGGAAAAACGTAATTTGGGCAAAACGTGGAAAGTGGAAATGTTTGGCAATAATGCACATCACTAAGTTTGGAGGAAACCAAACAGCATATCTGGTGGTACTAATCCTTCAGATAAAAACAGGAGGAAAAAAAAAAAAACATGATTAGTTCATTTTATGATATCAGAACTATGCAGATCTGAACCAAACACCTGGGAACATATTCTAAATGATATTGATTAATGTTAAAAGGGTTCTTAGTAGAAGAGTGGTGTAAGGAAGAGACTTGATTCAAATGTTCAACGGGTGCTGGCTTTGATTTTATTTATCAAAGTTAATTTGTATAAACAATAAGCCAATTCAAAGTGTTTACATAAAGTCAATAAAAAAGTGCATTTTTAAAATAAGAGTTTTAAAGCAGAGCAAAATAATCAAAGAGCGACAGACAGAAGTTGAAATCGAATAAAATCAATGAAATAAAAGTTACAATGCATTCTGGGAGATTACTGAAGTGCAGTAGTAAATAAAAAGGTTTTTTAACCTTGATTTAAAGCAGCTGAGAGTTTCCTCTCTCTTGGTCTTAGTGAGGACTGGCAGCATCGTTCTCAACTGATTACAGATGTTTGATGGATTTCTTTAGAGAGACGCACAAGAACAGTGTTACAGTAGACCAGTCTACTGAAGATAAAAGCATGGACACTTTTTTTTTCATGTCCTTCTGAGACATCAGTCCTTTAATCCTTGATATGTTCTTTAGGTGATAATAGGCTGACTTCACTACTGTCTTAATGTGGCTGTTAAAATCCATTTCTAGAAGATCTGAGACCATGTGCAACACTTAAAAAAAAACCAAAAAAAAACCTGTTGAGTACTGAGAACTGACTGACTGTCCAATTTTCCAATTTTATGAATTCTGTCAGGAAAAAAGAGGAAAACTCATTGCAGTCACGGTTGGATAGAGGTTCAGGGGCTGCTGACACAGAGGGATTTGTTAGCCTGTAAACAGCTGTGAACAAAGTGCATGCATTATATGCTGTTATTGGCAATGATATCAGAAAGGTACTATTCCTCAGCTACACTTTATTTATGCTAGGTCCATCTTTATAAATATCATAATGGGCCAGTAAACTAGTTTTCTGACACTTCCGTTCAGCTTTTCAACTCTCTTTTTTCAGCTCTGACCTGTGTGGCATGTCTCTATGGAGGTTTCTTTGTAGGAGTGAATTAACTTTAAAGTTAACATGTTGTGCAGTTGTGAAAAACTGGTAAATAAAATTGACAAACTAAATTACAAAAGTTTCAAAGTAATCTAAAGAAATGCTTGAGTACTGATAGTCTTTTCAGGCCAAACTTCACCCTCTTACTCCAGACATTATACTAGAAGCCTTCAACAGGACAAACTAACCCCCATTCACATTATCAACACACATGGTTTTACATCATTTGTGTATCAAATCCTTTAAAAAACATGATAGAATAAAATATACAAACTCAATTCAATTCAGTTAAGTTCAGGTCAATTTAATTAAATTCATATTGTGTCTTTTACAATACAAATTGCATCTAAGTGCTTGACCCCCAAGCAAATATTACGTTATTGTAATAATATTAAATTTTAAGTTAAGGAAAATTAAGAAAAAATTAAAATTATGAAAAAAAATCAAGTAAAAAACACTTCCCTAGCTGCAGAAAAACCTTTAAGACAAACACTGGCAAGGAAAAACTCCCCTTTCAGGGAAGAAACCTCGAGTAGGGTCTGGCTAGTAAGGGGGACCCTCCTGCCAAAGCCAGCCAAGTAAAGGAAGCATGGATCATTTTTAAAAATTCTTCCACCATAAAAGAACACCCGTATGCAGTGCCCTAGACATGGTACATCCCATACTTCCCACATAAAAGCGTCTGAACTCTGCCACCTCCAGGCAGATTTTACCTGAAGTAGCTGCAGCTGCTTTACTGAGAGGGGAGACAACAATTAAATGTGGACTTCAGCATTCTAATAAATGATTTAATATCAATACTAATCACATACACCACATACTAAGTTGAATGACTTAGCAATTGGGTATCTTTACCTTTCACTACTATATTAATAATCATTTCTGGAGTAGAGCAACACAAATTATACAATTCTACAAGGCCTGATGAAAAGATTAAATGAAACTACACGTTCTGTGCTGTGTGTGTCACCTACTGTTCTACCCCAAGGCAAGACCTGCCACAGATGTTTCAGGTTTGTAAATGGAAACAAAAAACCTTGCAAATGTTTTGTAAATTTGAGTTTATCAAGATGCAGCCACTGCCTACCACAAAGATATAATCAATATTATCAGTATCAATATTATAAGATAGTATATATAATAGTATAACATGTAACATGTATCTACCAGTGATATTAATAGATGCATGTTACAGTTTTGGTTTGTAAAAGTCTGTAACTATCAGCAACTGACTGAGAGGTACTCAGCAGCCTTTGACACTTTTCTTTTAGTGACATTGCTGTTAGATACTCTGTAACAAAACAAAGCCAAAAAAAGAGAGATGGGGATTTTCTGAAGTAGATTCCATAAATTTGTTTCTTCAGTGTAAGAAACCGTGTCTTTTATGTACTCTGTTTGCTCCAAAATGCATGTTCACGGCCATCAGATATTGTCTGCTGTGATTTTACTTTCTGATCCTGCATTAAATTCCAGGCTATCTTCTCTGAGGAGGTGCATGTCAAGGGGTGTAATCTAAAATCCCAAAATTGGTCATTATGCACAATTGAGGTGTTGATGGATCCCAACAACAACAATATGTAAATGCAACAAAAATTACAAGAGCCACTCTAACACCTTGTAATGAACACCGAGTCTCCTTGGTGAATACTCTGCACAAACATTGACCTGAAACATGCTTATCTGGCACGGGTGGCAGAAATGAATTTCCGGAAGCCTGACTTTCATGCACATTGATGAAGCCACTGCGTTATTCCTATTCGTCTCCCACAACCAAGTTGTCTGTGTTTTCCCTTCTTCTTTTTCTTCAAGCAATGTCAGAGCTGAGAACACATTTGATGATCAGGGAACTCATTAGAAAAAGGTGACAATGAGGTTTCACGACACTGAATTTCCACCACCGCATTTTCCACATCTGCCTTTGCCGCCCAGGCCACATGCTTGGAGACTTACGTGGGCTGCCTCTGAATGATGGCAATACTGCTGGGGGAAGAGATTGAAGGGCCCTCTTGCCCCTGATTCAAGCCAGCAAGGGCAAAGAACAACAGTACACCTTCAGTATTATGTACTGTATCACATCCACATGTCACAAACAAGGATAGCTCACGCATAAATGCACTTCACACAATCACAAAAGCATACAGGCATACAATCACAGCCCCCTCACTCCTGCTCACAGTGCTATCCCTCTCCTGCTTAGCCAGGCGCCCATAATTGATTCTCAGGTTGGGATTAATTCTAGGAGCTGCACTTGACTCGGTCAAAAACAACTATTACAGGGAGGCAATGTATTTTTTTACACAGCACTTCACATTGATTAGGCAATGTGCAGTGACGAGAGATGCATTGGATTCTAGATGACTATCATTTGCATTAAATGAGGGGTTTGCCACATCTAGAGGCAAGGGGCTTTCTGAAACCAAACAGAGCACACAGGACTTTTTGTGGTGCATAAACAGGAGCACACACATCCTTTGTTGTACTTTTCATGCATACCGGAAGAACACCATTGTTGCATGTTTTGTTTAGGTTTGACTGGACGAAAATCACTGAGGTGTTTTGTTTGAGGAAGAAGAGTGTTTTTAATATCTACATAGCTTTCTGGAAGTGGTTTCTGGAAGCCTTTTGGTGGCTGGAGTTGGCCCAATGTTTAGATTCAACAAAGCACAAACGGGTCACACTACTGTATCCTGAAATGAAACTCATCATTCCAAACATACAGTGATCTCAGGAGAGTTAGTGGCCAAAAGAAAGCTGAAGCTTGTTTCAATTTCTGGTGAAAAGAAGAAGAAGGGTGATGTGATGGAGAGGCAGTGCTGGTTGGTGGGTGAGTAGGTGGTGGTGGGGAGGAGGAGGAGGGCACTGAAAAGAGGCTCTCTTTCAGTTCTGAAAAAGAGCAAGAGAACGTTTTTCTTGCCTCCTCCCATCGTGCTGTCAAACTCAATCAGCAGTGAGGAGCAGTGACGCTGCTCGCCTCCCAGACTCCCCCTTTTCACAATGGAGTCTGCGAGGGCCCACCATGCATTTCACATTCAATTTAGCCCTCCCTAGGACATGGCTGTCAGGGTCAGCATCGATGGTATGAGACGGAGCTGGGGGTGTAGGCCAATGTCTTGGACTGTGGCAGGTTTTGAGAGGACGTTGAGGGGGAGTGGGGGGCGTAAATGAGAATGCTGATTGGTTTGGGTGCTGATATTGGTCAGGTTGGAAGGAGGATGTGAGGGGGGCAGAAGATCCAGAAAGAATGGGCAGGAGATTTGGGGTAAAGACGGGGGTGTTGGAGGGTGGCCTCTTCCCAGTAATAATAAAAAAAACTCCAAAGAAAGGTCTGGCCAGAGCCTTTATTCGATGGAGCTTATGTTGCTTTCCATGGGGTCCTCAATGGGACATGGGAGACGGTTACTCTGCCGATGCCCATTAGCCAGCATTAGGAGCGTCCACACAGCCGCACAAGGAGATTTGAGAAAAACCCTAAACAGCCCACAATAACCACGAGTTACAAGCCTTGAGCCTTAAGACCTCGGCTGGGCCCAAAAAGACCTTGAATAGACGCGCCCCAAATCATGTTGTTGAACAAATCAGGTATTAAGGAGAAAGGAGTTTGTCCGAATTTATGTTCCTTAAAGACTTTAGTTAAGCTAGTTACTTCGGAGCTTTAGTTTGGCGTTGGTTGCTTGTGTGCGATTGTGCATGTGTGAGGGGCCATCATTCTTCAGACATCTTACACTATGACACCCTTACAACACCCTTGTAACATAAACCCTTACATCTTTACCCCCTCTTACCCTCACACATATAAACACAGCTGCAACGAAGCCTAAATTCACTCACTCCAAACAATGGGCTGCTTTTGGCAATTAAATGGCATTTGGCGATTCAAGGCGCAAGTTAATGGCATTACTGTTGCAGTTCTTCTCTTGAATAGCAAAAAGGATTTTCCTCTCCACCAATAAAGCACTACTCACAGTCTTACCAGCATTACATAGCTTACCTTGGGCTTATGATTCACAGGCTTCCGATTACCATTTGAATATTTCCTTTTTGCTGAAGCAGTGACAGATCTAGTTAAAGGTGCTGCTGGGCCCCCAGCTTTTCATGGGTGAGGAGGCTAGCCTGTCGTCACCTATCGCAGGCCTGTCGGTCAAAACGGATGGCACTCTCACACAGCAAGTCCCCGGGCAACCACCCAGGTAGATGTACTCTTTGCTCAAACAGCTGTCCAGATTTGTCATTCAAACCCTATAGACGCATGGTGCATCTAGTCAAAATGTTAATATGCATAAGCAGCCATTATTCAATAAGCACATTAGCTGTGATGAAGAAAAAAATGACTTAAAGATCTTAAATACTTATAGCAGTAAGACAAAATTGCTTTATTATTTTTTCTATAACTATCACTTTTCCACAAAACAAGATTAAAAAAAAATGCAAACTGAGGTAGAAATAAAGGAAGCATTTTTATTCTTCACCAGGGGTTTTTGCCTCATGTAGGTCTCCCATCTCTCTTTTTCTCCACTTCTCTTGTTTGTCCAGAGATCCGGTTTGGCAGGCGCCTTTTCAATGGACAAGACTCTTTGAGAAGAATATGAAAAGGCAGATTTAAAGGTGACTGCTGGTCAGAGGGGAAAGAGAGAGCGAGAGTCTGGTTATCACAGCTATACGACTACATTTAGAAAGCTCCCTCCCCTCTTCACCCTTCGTCGAAATGAACAAGAGATGAAATACTGCAATTTAACAAAGTCACAGCAAGAAAGGTCTGGTCTCAACAAAGATGAATGGAATGATGAAAGGGCTGAAAAGCTCCAGGGAAATATCTAATGTATTTCTCTTCTGCTCTATTCATTCACACCTTTATTCTGGTATGAGGCATATTCTCAAAATATATGAAATGAGCCTCCAACTTTATAACAGAGCAACCACAAAACCTCAAACGTGTGAATTTAAATATAATCCTCCCCTCCATTTCAGTATGGAACAAAAAAAGAGCTCATTTTGTTGCAAGGGGCCAATTAAATAATGATTCCCATTGAAGCAGCAGGGATGATGGTAGGCCACGGACAATATATGGGTAAGGCTCTGTGTCAGTTCAGGGTTTGTTTATAGATTTGGCTCCCACAAGCAGGAGAGGGGCTCCCTTAACTTCACAGACCAAACAGATCAGGCAGAGAACAGAGCTTTCCCTGACAATAGTGAGGATTATGGGAACGGCTGTTTGGCCTCCAACCATTTTGCCCGCCAGAAGACACAAGAGGGCTCCAGTTAGATTCAGTAACACTCTTATTGTCAAGTGTCTCAGGCACTAACGGGCCCAGAAACAAGCAGATAGACTGATAGAGCTAAATGACCTTCTATAGAATCAGCAGCAGTGGTTTAAACTCTTCTATTTCAGACATGTTGCCTTTTTGCAAAAAATATCAAAAACTACAATCTGTGTGCTTTAACAACTATAAATTAATAAATCACTGAAGTTTAAGTTTTGTGACTCAAGTGTCATCACACAAGCATGACAGGAACACTTCCCGCTTCATTTTGATTAAATGTCAAGAAAACGCTAGCAACTGTTCACGCTAACCCTCTAGTCAGTAGTATGTGCATTCATAGGCTGTGGAAGGATAGCATCTGTCTGGTATATCTCTGCTCCTCTGGGAACTGATTGGCATTGCAGTGTAGTTTAAACTATTTCAGCCAGAGCTATGATCTTCATTAGCTACACCTAAAGCCCAGCCCTTCCCTGGACATGTCTAATTAAGCCAAGTGCATTTCAGCAGCCAAAGCAAAGAACCCACAATCTCTTGTTCAAGGAATTCATCCTGGGACATATCACAAGTAATCATCTTTCCCCACAGCGCAAAAAAACCTTGGTTGGTGCCCTCTTCAGCTTTGTTTCATAAAGGCACAATATTGTTTCCCCTCTAATTTGCTGTGTGTTTGTGTGTGTCTGTGTGTGTGTGTATGTTTAACAGCCTCTTCACCCAAGTCAAAATTGAGAATTCCTCTAACAGGAGTCTTAATAAGTCCAAGGAAGAAAGACTAGCCGTATAGGAAAGAGCAGTCACTCAAGCTAAACAGCTTGTTATTAGTGGAAGGGGGGGGTGCAGCTTTTCTGCATTAGTCTGAGCAGTGTCTCTTTCCACACATGCACTGAAAGGAGCACTTTCTTAATTGGATAGTTCCCTTAACCCTGCAAGGATCTTTTCATCCTTATTGTGGACTTTCATTGTTGTCCATCAGTATTACGGCAGCAACTGCGATTGCTTGGTCTCATCTTAGCATCATAAACTCCTTAGTATTAGTATCGGCTCAAGCTCTTAGCACTGGATAAGCACTTGTTAATGTCATAATGGTGATGATTTGGCTGAGCCCTCTGGCGTTATGTCAGTGCAGCTGAGAGGAGCAAGAACCACAATTAGCAGAAATTAGCTAAATGCTGTTGAGTGATTTTGCGCATTTGAAGAGGTTGACCCTGACTACAGCAATAATGTCTTGACAGTCAGTTGTATTTTACTAGTGCATATTGGATATGAGTGTCAGGCAGCATCATCTACAGTAATCTGAGATAACACTCTCAACCTTTGTGTGATATTTCAGGCTGGACCACTTAAATATCGCACTATTTATAGTGACTAAAGGAACACAGTGGAAGGTGTTAGTGGCTCAACTTGCAGTAAAAACAGCTGAAATTAGTCTGTGCACTCCCACTTTGAAGTTCCTTAACAGACTTGTGGATAAGACCTCCTGAGGAGAGAAAAGGACTGAATTCCTCTGAGAGCAGCAGAAGTGAAAGTAGAAATCTCCTCTTGTCCAATCATTGGAGTGAGGCTGAGGAAGAGCAAGTGTGAGAGGCTAGAAGTGAGACTCCTGCAGGAAAGGCAGAGAAGAGCAGAACAAAGCAGAGGAGCAGGAGTGTGTGCAGATCTGCTGCGAGGAGGCCAGCCCTGGGTGGTTCTCACTGAAAGGATGAAAGTGCAGCAGCCCTGGGGTCCACTCACACAGAGCGACGAGGCCAGTGATTAAGGGGGCGTGAGGGCAGGACGGCCCTTTAATTTGGAGCTCCAGAAAGAAGGGGAGCCAGCACTGGTGTATCTGTAGCCAGACAATGGCGATTACCTTCCTCTTTATCTGGCGGAGAGGGGGCTTTGAGAGAGCAATCTGAGGAGCGGAGGAAATGGCACGACACAGGATTAGTGGCACAACAGGATGGTAAATTAAATGTTGGAGATGAAAGAATGAGGCTCTGACATGCATCAATAGAGAGCATTTGCTGCATTCTAATAACAACAGCCGAAGAGAAATACCTGTAGAGATTAGTGTGTGTGTGTGTGTGTGTGTGTGTGTGTGTGTGTGTGTGTGTGTGTGTGTGTGTGTGTGTGTGTGTGTGTGTG
>JBAMYA010000015.1:9532125-9559594 GCA_037176975.1 Arrhamphus sclerolepis | reverse complement strand
CCACCTTAAAGCAGCTGCTCTCCACCTCAGTTATTCCACCTTAAAGCAGCAGCTCTCCACCTCAGTTATTCCACCTTTTGATGTAAGTACAGAATCTAACGGGCAGTCGCATTTAAATCCCGTCTTTTCCTGCTCTAGCAGGCCTGAGAAAATGACGTGGCGGCCCAGATTTGGCCCACGGGCCTTATATTTGACACATGTGAATAAAGGGCTTTCAGAGGTTCTTTCCTTGACTCGATCTGTTTCAACGACAGGAACCAAGAACTGGAAGGAGTTTCAGGGGAAATTCTGTGCATCGTTCTTTCCATTGGAGTTTGTTGTGCACGAACTCCACTGTAACTAAGACTTCAGTGTGAAGGGGAAGATTCAGCACTGAAATATTAATTCGGTCCCTGAAAAAAAAAGAAAAAAAGTAAGTCGCCGCCCCTCATAGCACACTGTCACCTCAACAGCACAAAGGTCATGAGTTGAAATCAGGGTCTGACGTTCACAAATCCTTAGCTCGGGAATGATTCAGAAACACTTTAGATTATCTCCCGGCAAAGAGATGATTCACTGGGGAGCCTTTTACCTCACAGAGGAAATGATGTTTTACAACCATGCAAGGTTAGGCATGTAGTATAACAATAAATAAATTAAAACCTTAACTCCTGAATAAATCAGCTGCAGAAGTCAGCAGCAGGCCACGACACAAGGCAGTTCACTCTGCATCATAGCATTTCACTTGCATTTCCTTAGTGTCTGCTGGTTTTACTACATAGTTCTATAAATATTTTTGCTTTTAAAGAGCATGTCAGTTAGGTGCCAACACACAACATACTGCTGTCATGTAATCTTCAGCTTAATTTCCCTTTCCTGTAGCGTAGGTAGGAACAGGACGGAGACACTGACAAACACACAAATACGTTTTGGTCATTTAGGTCAAACTAATGTAATTACAAAGCCATCCGACTTCTGGATCATTCACAGCTGATGTTTAGGTTTAATGTGGAAAAGCTGATGACTTTATAACTGAATCAGTGCTCATTACTGTCCATGAATGCCTCCTGCAGATTATGCCGGAGACCTGTTGATATTATAACAATTACCAGGTTCCTGACAGACCTTGGCAAGGAAATCCCATTAAAGGTCCCATAAAGTTTAAATCCGGATTTACCTCAGCATAGTTAAATAAGGATAGTCTGGCATGTCAAGCAGACATGCAGTGAACCTCCTATCACCTCCTTCATGTGGAAATTTCACCACTTAAATACTCAGCTGAAACACTGTTTTGGATCCTCCTTCAACATTAACAAAGACTCTGGAGGGCTGAACCTCTGTTTGAGGATCAGTTAACTTGTAGGATATGAAGAAGGAAAACCAAGCTGTTTTAAGGACAAAACATGTATTTTTCCTCACACTGGAAAGTTTTTAGAAAACTTCTCTCAGCAAACGAGGAGCTATCGGCAACTGCAACCTGTTGGCTCCAGCCCAAACAGCAACATTTTAAAGTTAGACAATATGCCATCTTAAAGAGCAAAATTTTCAAAAAATAAAGTTAAGACAGGTTATGGTGGAGGTAAAACGCAGCCTCTGGGGTTCTGGTTCACCTGTAGGACCTCAGCTCGACTTGAAGGTCAAGGCAGCCCCATCCCCCCATCCACCGCGCGTCCTCAGCTCCATGAACAGCTGACACCGTGGTCTGGCTCCGGCCAAGTTTGGATTATTGAACGCTAGATCTCTAGAAGACTAGATTTTCTGTCTGAGTGATGGTGAGTCCAGTGTTTTCTCTGAACTATCTTCATTCATCAGCTTTGAACTGACTTTATTTGAGCTGCGGAGCTCCCCTGCTGTCAATTGTACATCAGAAATATGCTCCATATCAGGATAAACTCTTATAACTTCTGCTGGCGACTCCATGGGGACATAGCTTCACGGAAGACCAATCAACAGCCACAGCTCATTCATTCATGACAACAAGCAAGAGTAGCCTACTTAATCATTAATGAACACCAAAACAGCTTTTTCTCATGACAGAGGGAATCAGAGATTTCATGGTGTGGGTAAAAATGCACGTAGGCAATGTTTCATAAAAACAACATTAAATCCCTGTTTAGAGAGCTCAGAAAACAAATTTAATCAGCCAATTAATGCAGTTTATAGGACCTTTTAGGTGGTTAAATTTTCTTGTTGTAATTATGTAATTATCTAATTAACTAGACACCACGGGGATGAAAGTCTGGAGTTATCCAAAGGACAGCAGTCTGACAAACCTACAGGATATAGAAATATAGTCTCAAATGCCTGCAAAGTCTGAGATAAAAATGACAAAAGCCAGTTGCCCCACTAACTTTAGGATATTCAAATGCTTTTAGCGGCGTTTTCACTTAGCTACTTAGCACACCATTTAAAAATAAAACAAAACAAAACAAAAACTTCAAGTGAGTAGTGGTACTATCAGTACTGTATCTATTCAAAAGGAGAAATACGTTAAGAGAAGTTGGGGAAGTGAGATGTGCTGTAGGTGTTGCTAGTGCTGCTTCGGCCATTCTAGCCATTGACAACATTCCCACCATCACTGTGGCTCTGAGGCGTCTCAGGAGCGACTACAGAGAAGAGCTGACTCTGTTTTACAAGTTCAAGTTACACGCAGCAAAACTGAGCTGGCTGGAAATGAGGCAGATGAACACTATAGAGGGTGTAGCTGATTTTCAGAATAAAACACCACAAACGGACTCTGACTTGCAGACCAACCCATCAACGAGTGAAAGGGTTTCATAAGAGACTTCAACCACATACGAGGAAACGTTTATTTCAAAATTCAAGAGGAACATTTTATTTGATACCACTCATTGTTTTTATGTTTATAACCTTCAGTTAAAGTCATGAATCCAACCAAATATCAGGAATCCTCAATGCTCTGCTTCTAACATACACATGATGGGACCTGATGTCATGCTGAGGACCAAGAAAAAAGACACAGCAAATCCAGGCTGTGAAGCTTCTGTGCCCATTGGGACCCAGGACTTGAGCTGATACATAATCTACGAGAACAGAAATTTGTTCTTGTTCCTGAGGCTGCGAGAACAAAGTTTGTTCTGACTGGGACCTATCAGAACTCAGCACTGCCTTCAACAAGTCACAGTAAAACATTTTTTGCCATAACTATAACTTTAAAAAATTGTTTTTTTGGTTAAATGGGAAGAAACACGTACATGTAAAGCCCACACTGGAAGCCAGGAAGGTTCATTTTCAGTCTGGATGCGGAGCGGTGCGGCGCTCCAGCAGAGGCTGCTGGGAGACTGACCTCCTGGGAGGGACGGGGTTCACGGCAGCACCTGCTGCTCATGGAAGACAGTGGAGCAATACGTGCTTTCACGTTAGTCTCCAACAACACCAGGAAAAGTTGCTAAATTTGTCACTCGTCACTTTTGACAGAAAAACAGCCAAATTGGCAACACTGACCACGCTTCCATGTTTCCATATTAACCACAGCCACTCCATATTTCTGACCAATCACACAACATGTGTCAGACACCGCACGAGAAAAAAGTTCTGCCTAGATGATGTGTCGAGACCGAGCTGCGAGAACTCCCAAACCAGGACAAATTCCTCTGTTCTCATGGAGAACGTATCAGCCTTTAGAAAAACAGAAGGTCTTGAAAGAGATCTTACACTGCATTCACACGTCTGCGTCGGTCTCCATAGACTTTGAATGATCATGACGAGTCTGATGCTTCTGTCAAACGTTGAGAAACTTTCAACTTTCGATGAATCAACACAAGCGTCAGCCCTCAGCCTGCAGCCAGGTAGCTAGAGCCGAGCCAATCAAATCGGTTCTGAAGCGGCTCGTACCCGTCTACCCTCATATTAAAGCAATATGGATGAAAAATTAGTAATCTCGGTGATCAATCGTTTTAGTTTTCATGATCAAAGTTTGTGGTCACACAGAGACACAAGTCTTAGAAATAAGCTTGAAAGGAAGGTGATGGTTGGGATGTCAGATTCTGAGGTTACGCAGAATTAGTGACTTGATTCTGATTGAACCTGTTTGAAAACTGCAGCATCATAGACATGAAGGTCTTTCTCAGCCGAAGTGAGGTTAAGAGTGTACTTGTTGAGCACAGATTTCACCCAGACGTCCTTGAAGGGAGTATGAAACACGGCTGAGGATGGTGAAGCATTTGTTTATGCACGTCTGCTGGTAAAATGATGAAAAAAACGGCCTAAATAATGGATGAAATGATGACCAGTCAACATAGGACTGATATGCTTGGCTGTACTGTCTCTGGCTGCCCTGAAGGTGATGTGCTTTTAACCAAAGGACGTTTGTTTGTCCATGGATGACTCAGAAACTGTGTCCCACTTCAGGGGACTGCATCCTTCCGAGGCAGATTGCATCACAGCGGTGCATCGTGGGCCGTCTCATTGTGAGGACTCTTCCAGATGTGGTCTACAAATGCATCTTTTGTCTCAGGCTGAGAAAGCATCAGGTGGGTTCTTCGTGGAACCAGCATTTCCCAACATTTGTCTCACAGCTGAAGGTTGGCGGACTGTTGGGGAACATGGCAGCTGCACTGTGGTCCTCTGTGATGTCAGTTTGAGATAAATCAGATGCTGGCAGCAGCACCGATAAGTGTTTCCATTTCCTCTAATTATAAAACACGCAGGAGCAGAAACAATAATTTCTTTTCTGTGTCAGTTTCACGAGGTGACAGGACTCAGGCGGTGACATAAAGAGTTCTCAGAGGTTTATTTTGTTAGTTTGGGGTTTGTGTTTTTGGCCACACCTTTGCTGACCATTCTCTCAAGGATGCAGCGCCTGAAATGAAACGTAGACCTAGAGTTGAATTCTGACAGCCACCATCTTCTCAAAGAAGGCGACAGCAGAAGAGCTTGTGGCCAGACGGGGTTCGTTTTCACTGTGGAGGTCTGTTTTCTTGTACGTTTGATGCTGGTCTTCTGCAGCTCGCTGAGGGCACAAAAAGTGTGCTGCTTCTAAACATCTCTTCACTTGTCATTAAAAAAAGGTGCAAGAACAACACAACTTTCAGTGGCCAGCTGTGCAGATTTTACTCAGAGCCTTGCGTTGTTGTCATGTCATCATTTTAATTATGTGTGTGTCACATCTGTGCTGGTTCCAAGGGCAGTTAATAACCACCTCAGCATCCTTAATAAACTGGAACCCTCCTCTTCACAGATCCTGCTCACACCAGTGCGATTTACACTAGAGATTAATTAGCTGTACTCACACCATTTCACAATATTCACACTATTTTTAAGACAAAACAGTAACAAAAATACACCCAAGCCATAACGCTGGAGCATTCCTACACTGAAACACATAACAGAAGTATATGCGGTTATCATCTCCCCACGCTTAGGGTTAGTGTTAGGCTTAGCTCTGCTTTGGTTCTGATTTGTTCACAGCAAATACGCAGTAACTAATATTTTTACTCTGCTGCCATGCACAGACATACAGCACCCATGCTTACGGGCTTGTTGATCTGCAAGTGATAGATGTCTAAGCGTCTCAGTTAAAAAAAGAAAAGAGGAAAAACACTGTGGATTAACACAACTATCATACGAAAACCCCGCTTGACCCAGTTTTGTCCTCGTGTAGATCACCATGCTAACGCTCTCTAGGAGGTGTCCGCTTACAGAAATGGCTAATAAATTATTTATTCGCTGCTAATAAAAGTTCTTGTGGTCACATCCATGGAGTAGAAAATCTGTTTATCATCCTTTTTTTATGTAATGGACGTGTGTGGCCCATTGCTTGTATCATGTCCTTACAAAAAAGTACATTGTTTGCACAGCGTCCTGCAGGGACAGGTTGTATCTGTAAGCAGCTGTCAAAGACGAACTTTCCTACTGGACGTCTGCACTCGTATGTTGCTGCACATAAATATTAATTCATTTGCATGTATTGGGTGAACTGATGAAGCGCCAGCTGTGTGAGCCAACCCTTGGGACTGCCCCGAGGTGTGGTGGGGTGGTGAAACTGCTTTCCTGTGAAACTGTTGTTGCTATATATAATCTAGAATAAATGACACTTGCGTATGGCAGCGCCACATGTATGTCTTTGTCCCCCTCTGCAGAGATCCAGTCTGGGACGGGCAGATGGATCAAAAATAAAAAGCTAAAAGCAACACAACAGAACCTGAAACCCTGCTCAAAAAAGTCCTTAAAATTATTTCTGTGCTAGTTCAACAAGACAAATCGTACTTCCGCCACAGCCGGGTGTGTGTCCATTTCCTATACTAGGACTATGTCAAAGTGGATGTACGACCTGATTGAAGTGTTGCCAGACGCCCGGATAGAAACCCACAATCAGACAAACCGATTCCCCACATCTTTCCTGTTTTTTTCATTGATGTGTCTCAAACTACACTTTCGGAAATGTGAAATACGTCCACAACTAAAGCAGACAAGCAAACTTACCGATATTTGTAAGCAAATATACAGAAAAAAAGCAACTCAATAATCCGACGTGGCAACCATGGTTACAGTGTTTACTCTGTGCAGTTGGCCAGACGATAACTATCAGATAAAGCCATCCAGCATAAGTGATCACGGCAGAGGCAGCGATAAAAGAGAAGAGGGTTTTGTCAGAAGAAGAAAAGTAATAAGCAGAATCTTACACAGTGTTGCTTTAATGTTGCAGTCCACACTGATTTCCTTAAGGAGACTCTAAAGTCATGTTCACCCCCTGATGTGAGACACACTCCTTCATCTAGAAACAAAAATCCAGCAACACAGAAAGTTCAGAAAAACTTCACCGCAGCAGCTGAAGCTCAGAAACATCCGGCCGCTAACAGCCTCAGCTGGTTGCTAGCAGCCGGAGCATCGGCCTCTCTTTGTTTTGTCGTCAGTGTGCAAACTCCTGCCGTAACAGCATGAGTCTGACAACATGTCAAAGTGTGAAGCTATCCCAGAGGTCCCCAGATGTACCATATACAGTATGGAAGTTGTTCTGGCTAAGCGAGAGGCGGAAGCTCCAGCAGCTGAGCGAGCAGGAGCTCGCTCCCCAGACGAAACGCCTTGACAAGCAGCCAAACGTTTTCATGTCGCTCTCCTGACACAGGATCACATGAGTGGGCGGTGGAGGTAAAATATGTTTCTCTGCAGTGATAAACAAGCACGGTCTTCCTCTTTAATGACTGAATGATGCCGAAAAATCGAGATGGAAGCGCTTTTAAAAGGGAAGCAGGCTTGTTGGAATGTTAGTATCCCCATTAATCCTGAGTTTACGTACTAATAAGAATAATCTCAGGCAACAGCCTCACATGGACAACAACATGCCAGTTAGTCATTTTAAACAGAAATGAAGACCAAAAACAAACAAACAAACAAAAAAAACAACCAGCTACTTCAAGTCATTGCTGCTAAAACTGGATCTACCAGCTGAGTCGTGGTTGTACTTAGTGTTGCTCATGTTTTTCCTCTTACTGTTTCCATCATGATTAGTACAGTCAGGATTTATTTTTCTGTTTTGAGTTTTTGTAAAATAGATAAATAAATAATGTATACAATAATTTTACACAACATAGTATTTTCTTTATTTTTTAAAAAGGGGATTTTAATGTTTGCATGACTGTAAGTACTCCAATGTGGTGATTCAATGCAGCACCATCATTTAATTTATAATATCTGACACGTTAAAGGCTTCAGTTTAAACCTCTAAACTGTCATTGGAGCCAGCGTGTAGTTTGAACCATTATTTGATAATTAGACACGGTGTGTCTAATGAATCTTATACCTGAAAAAAATGTCCAGTGTTGCTCGTATTTCTGTGATGAATTGCTTTATTTAGCTTTAGTTTTCTACGCTTTTCTGTCTTTTCAATTAAGTAATCAGTGCACCCTGTGCACTTTAGTCCCTTTGTACTTAAAATAGTAGAATTAATCTGCTGCCCTGAGATCGACTGCCGATGTTTCTGGGGAAAAGCTGTAAAATAAACGGATGAAATTAGGTCATCTGAAGTGCTTCCCTCTCAAAGTAAAAAAACAAAACAAAACAACAGCAACCAAAAAGGAGTTCAGTGCCAGAGTGCAAGTGCAGAGGTTACGTTCTACATTACCTCCTTTCTTTGTAATCAACTTACGTCCCTGTATAACCAACAAAGCAACTGCTATTTCCAAGGACTGTCCACTTCAGCTCTCAAATTAAATCTACAGAGAGCAGGAAGGGTCATTCTGTTTTTCACCCATATTCAAT
Organism: Arrhamphus sclerolepis; assembly: GCA_037176975.1. NCBI lineage: Eukaryota > Metazoa > Chordata > Actinopteri > Beloniformes > Hemiramphidae > Arrhamphus > Arrhamphus sclerolepis. The sequence continues at coordinate 9,551,395 of JBAMYA010000015.1, read as the reverse complement.
TTCCAGTAAATTTTCAAGAGACAACATTTGCTCAACTAACAGACCCGCAAGGACTCTTTGGCTCAAGTCTCACGGAGGGAATTAAAGGAAATGAAACTTCTTTTTTCTTGCCTTGAAAACTGAAAGTACAATGTGGAGACCTGGATGCCCTCAATTAATTAATGACCTATTATTTCCCTACGGAAACGCTGAACATATGGATATATAATATAATATATAGTCCGTTTTATTAGTGTTGAGAGGTCCGTTTGCCAAAATGGTGAAGGTTGACAATTAGATTTCCTTTCTTTAACTTATAAGAATGCACTTACTCTGATTAGAGCATATGGAAGGAGGCAGCTATTAAACACACACATGCTGCACATATATAAAATATGTGTTTGCACACACTCATTTCATTTCACTTCATTTCCCTTTTAATTTAAACTTTTATTGTCCCAGAAGGGATTTTCTTCTTCTTCTTTTTTTTTGTTTGGTTCTTGGCAGAATTTATAGCATAAAAAAATGGACACAATAATAAAACTGATTAACCACACAATAAAACACAGGAAAATTACAACGGCATGTAATATAAGGACAAAAGGCAATAGCTCAGGAGTCTATATAGTCCTATAAAAACTTGATTATCAGTGAAAATTGTGCCATTGTTGTGCAGATTAAAAGGCGAACCATTTTGTCTGCAAATTAAGCAGTTAAACTGCGATAAAATAAACTATTACTCTGAGATGTCACCCGGAGGGCTGAACTGTGCCATCAAAGAGGCTCACCGGGGCAGTGGCGTCATCTTTTCTTGCCGCATATGACTCAAGGAGTCATATTTTCCTGCTGAAGCATTCTTCTTCTTCAACGAAACAGCATTTAAAAATAAAAAGTAGTTTTGCAGCCGGAGGAGCACACACTGCAGAGCCTAATTCTCTAACACAGAAAGGATGTCCACCATCTCATTTTCCTCACGCAAAAAAGGAGAGGGGGAGAGAAAAGTGTCAGGGAGGGGTGGTGACCTTGTCGTTAAGTTTTTAGGGTAACTCAGTGATGTCACACCACCAGCAGCACAAAATGATCAACATGAAGGCCGTGTCCGTTCTCTCCTGTTCCTCCCTCCAGATTGATAAAAATGTCCATCTCCTAACTGGCTGCGGTTCGTCATTAATGTTAAGAAAGTACAGGCTTGGAGAAAGAACATAACCCCGAGGGAGACGGAGGGAAGGGAGATCTGTCAGTAAGAAAAGTCATTTACAGGAGCTGCTCAGCGAGCATGCGAGACTGGAGAGGAAAGGAAGAAAAAACTGCAGAGGAGCTTCACTTCACACTTCAGTCCTATCAAGCCAGTTACAAGACATCGAAAATCAAATTAGCTACAGCCGCCAGCTTTGTTTTAGCAAAAATAATACAATTCGAGATATTGAGCTGAGCGAGACATCCTGAAATTTAGATTATTTGATGCCCTCTTCAGCCTTTTATCTTATTTTTCTTCAACATGTTGCAAAAAATATAAAGCAGCAGAATCAGAATGAAACAGACTTCTAATTGGGTGTTGACAATCAAGATGTAAAAGAAAAAAAGGAAAATCTGCAGCTTGAAGCAGCTTTGAGGCTCTAATATTATTCTGGTTGAACAAATGCTGCAGAAAGAAAATGAGAGAAATGTACAGCAACTGTCTGCATGATATTAGTGAGGCTTTTCTTTCATAGATTGATCCAAAGGGAAAAAAATAGGGGGTAAATGGAGAACTGGCTGCAATATTTTGCATTTATTATTCTCATCTGCTCTTCAGTTCCAGATGATTTGAAGTTGTAGCTCACAGTTTGGTCCAAAACATCAGCCTCCGCTTTTAAATACCAGGATGCTCATTTATAAAACTGGTCACTTATCAGGTCACGTCTCTCTTTAAGGCGCCCACTTACATCTGCACGCCATGGTTCTTTCACATTTGTCCATTTGACCGCTACTCTCACCTTACAAACAAGCTTTGAAAAGTTTAGACCAGAAACCACAAAAATGGCACCACTGAAAAATCACTGAAAAATAGAATTTGTTGACTTTTTCCAATTTCATAAAGTTTTCCTTACTAAAAGTTGTTTTTAAGTGTTTAAATGGCCCCACAAATGATGTCTGAGATCTTTAAATGGACAGAAGCAAGCAGAACTGTCAAAGTCCAGATGCAGGACAACGTTGGGTCAGTTGTCCTTCTCTTTGCAAAGACACCACCTTTGGAGTTCCTCACCATCAGAAAGCAAATCCCAGACAGAACTGGAAGTTAAATACCGGCTCAAGTGGCAGCAGAAGTGTGAACATTAATTTCTTATTAGTTATTGTCAACATAACAGCACTTTACTAATGTTTACTGTTAAATCCGACTCGTGTTTTTATCAGTAACTGACAACTGTGCTTATTCATTTATTGTATTATCTCCTGTCATTGCATCTTTTAATTGTATTTACCATATTTCATTGTATTTTAAATGCCTTTTTTGTGGCAATGTTGTATGTATCATCCCTGCCAAATAAATACTAAAATAAAAGATAAAATAAACAATGAACGTTTCTGCAAAAGTATCAGCTGCAGCCAACTCAGGAGGTTGGTCTAACTGTGTGGAACGTGACTTACGCAGCGTTTATTAATGAGGCCCCAGATCTGCAAACCTGTAGCTCGAGAAGAGCCGCGTTCTCCTGTGACCGTCACGTTTATTCTCACACGTGAACATAAATACTTCTTAAGCATGATTGTGCTTTTAGGTTTTCATGCCAGGACGTAACAGCTTTAACTCCCGACCTACGCTGATAGTTTCTATACCTTTAACATCAGTGACTTTTGGAGAGTAAAAAGATCACAGAATGGGAAAACTCATCTTTAGATGACTTGTTTTGTCGACTTAATTGCAAAAACAAAAAGGTGAGACGCATTTAAACAGACATTTGCCTCCAAAATGAACTGGTTGTTATAAATGTTTGAGGAGTCGTGTTAATTTTCTGCTGATTGACTCTCTAGTCAACCAGTTTCTATTCCAACATCAAACTCGTTTCTCATTAGCTGCATTCTCTTTTGTATGTAGAGTCTCACATCTGCAGGAAAACAACACTGCAGCTGTTCACACAGAAGTGGAAGTGGAGGAGACTGAGAGTTAACGGTTAGGAAGCTGCTACGTATATAGGATCTGTTTCCTCCCCGAACCCTGGCGGTGGAGACTGAGCAGCTAAGACACAGTACGGCTCTGTGAGGTCAGTTTTCCTCCTCACAGCTGGGCATCAGAGAGTCGGTCCTGCGGGTTTTGAAAAATTCATGCACACAACGGGTCAGGCAATTTCCTAAACTCTTCTTCAAATCTCTCCCTCAGCTGGATGGAAAAAAAGAGAAAAAAAAGAGAAAAAATTAAACATATGAAATGGAATTTTCCCAAAGCAGCAAGACAACGCGTCCAGCTGTCCAGCGCGGGAAGCGTCTGAAGTGTAATGTGTTTTAATTTGAGTTTACCGAGCAGCGATTTCCAAACCGTCCAGCGGCCCATGTTTAATGGACGTCAAAAGCCATCTTCAGCGGGCTAATGCAACCCAACAATGTCTTCAATGACATAATGCAAACCAATGCCGTCTTTGATTAAATAATGCAAATGTAATGTTTCGTTTGGTAATAGAATAATGCAACATAAATTTGTCACTTAATGGAATTATGGTGGCTGAAGTAATCAGCAGTCTGAGGAGCTAATGCAGACTGAAGCAGGAGATCCCAGCGGTAATGGCTGGGGGTGGTGGCTGCTCGTAGATGGGGAGGGATTCAAGGCGCTTGTCTTTTGTCTTTCTGGTCATCTCCATCCGTCCCCCTTCACATTTTAAATCTGGCTCTCTCTGCCTTCGCCTGTCTGTCTCTGGTCTTCCTCCCAACGGCTACAGAGGTCAGGAAATATCTTGACTGAATTTTCAAACTTTTATCTCTTAAAATCACAAAGTTCTGCAGAGTGTGATGCACACACACACACACACACACACACACACACACACACATTCATATTTAGACATTTAATCTTTGTTTATCACATTTTCATTGAAAATAATCTTTTGCCTTTCTTTTATATTTTCAGGAAGACATCAAATCATTTTTAAAGCATCGCTATACCGGTTGATCATTTAAATTATTCAGCATTATTATATATCAACAGTCTTTTCAAAGTTTACAATCTATGTATACACAAATTCTGACCAGTCGTGAAATACGTGACATTTTCAGTAAAACCAGTCATTGCAAGACTTTGATTGACAGATATTCAATCAATCAAAAAGGGGAAATATCTAATTGACCAATCACAATAAAGAGAAGGCGGTAGGAGGCGGGTCTTAACGGTGGTTTTGCCATATCTGATCATCGCCTTAGAAAGAACAGCGGAAACTAAAGTTTACTGCTGATGAAACTCACAGAATGAATGGGACAGCTTACACCAACTTCGACAATCAAGAGCATGTCCTGAAATTAGGGGAAACGTTTGAAAAACACCCTAAAAGTGCCTACCATACAGTGCGCTGTAAGTGGGATTTTGATCGGTTACGTCGGCTGTTGCAGAAGCTAACAGTAGCATGCTGGTTAGCCCATTAGCTTAACATCCGAAAATGATTTTTTTTGACTTGTTTAGTACCTACTTCAGTCGCATTAACGATCGGTGTGTATCCACCGATGTTTCCGTGTTTTGACAAAAATGACAGATCTTTTAACAGACGCTTTAATTTACTCAGTTGTCCATATGTTAGATAATGTTAACGTTTCGTTGGTCTGCACCGCAGCACCATCTGGTGGTGCCTTCGCGTAATTGCACCATTAAAATCAGGCATTATTTTACTGCGTTACAAATACAGCTGCTTTGTTAATACATGTGAATCAAATAATAATCTTTTAATTCTTTTTATTTTCTCTCACAGATGACTTCAAACCAGCATCTATTGATACAACATGTGAAGGAGAACTTGAAGTGGGCAAAGGGGAGCAGGTCACTATTACTTTACCCAATTTAGAGGTAAGATTTTGGTGCTCCTGAGGTTTTTAGTCAATTATGATGATTCGTAATGCCTTATATTCAGAAACACACGTCAGTTGATTTACGGTGTGTCATTTTTAGTCAGTCTGTCAAATGATCGAGATATTTATTCCAATTACCTAATGCTCAGCAGTTGGTGAAATAAATAGTTTACAGGAATTTTTGTTGTTGTTGTTTTGCTGTTAAAGTATTTAAATACTGAATTCTAAATTAATTTGGGCATTTAGGTGATTATAGAAAACATCTTTTTTGAACCCACTGATCATGTTTAACAATATATTATCATCATTATTAATATCTATCAAAGGCATAATTTGAGGAAATAAATAAGTTCCAGGAGAACAATGGTGGAACTAAGGGCATCATTTTTCCGTCTTTGTTTGGCATTATAATGATGTTATAATATGTTGCAGTTTTGGTGCCAAAACTTAGTCATCCCATTGACCACACAAGGCATCTCAGGCCAAAATGATAACCTTGCAGTAAAAAAGAAATGCACCAAATCATAATGCTCAATGTCGACACTATTTCTACAATACTTTATGTGCCAAAACAAACTACATCATCAGGGACTAAAAAGCTTAAAAAACATTGCACAATTGCTCTTCCAGGGCTTAAGATGTTTATTCAGTTGATCATATAATAACTTTAACAGCTGTGTTTACCTCACTTCCACTTATCTGTTATATTTTAGTGGAACATTAGCATTCAAATCTGCCTCACTTGGGGCTTCTTTCTCAGTCAGTCACTGTCTAATCTTGTTTACATTCTCAGGGTTTAAGGGTGTCCTCTTCCTCTGGACTATACTAACTGCGACTGAAAGAAGCGTCTCCAAGGGGGCAAAGGTGGCGGTGGTAGTCAGACATTTGCAGGCAGTGAGAGATGGATGTTGCTGGTGTACTGTTGTTTCATACCATCAGGGTACTTGTTGCCTGAAATATCACCTCAGTGGGAAGCATTTAGCAACTAAACAAACAGTTCAATCTGGGCTTTATTTTTAAGTGTAAATCTTCATTCATGAGCCCATGCAAGCTTTTTTTTATCTGTCTTCATATTTGCCAAAGCAACTGTAGCCATCAAATTTTTTTGTTGTTGTTAAGTTGTCTTTCTTTTTTTTTTAATTTTCTTTCTTTCTTCTTGTCAAACTTCCAGTGAGAATAGGAATGAAGCCCACCGTCAGAGAACTATGCATTCAAGACTTTAAACCTCCATTTGTTGCTTATTTTTATTGTATTTATTTGTATTTCTTTTTAGGGTTCAAGTACTCCTGTAACAGTCTTCAAGGGATCTAAGAGGCCTTACATGAAAGAGTGTATCCTAATTGTAAACCATGACACAGGAGAATACAGACTGGAAAAACTCAACAGCAATATAGCTGTGAAGAAGACCAGGTGAGATGAAGTTTTTAAGGGGGAAAAAAAAATCACATTCCGTCATTAAGCTTTTTTTTTTTCCTCCTCAATTAACTTGTGTAGAAGGAAATGTTTTTGTCAGCTTTATTTAAAACGCAATCTTGACTTTAGATCATGAGTAAAGTATAAATAAATTTTAAATATTTATTTATACATATATGTATGTGTGTGTGTGTGTGTGTGTGTGTGTGTGTGTGTGTGTGAGAGAGAGTGAGTGAGAGAGGGAGTGGGAAGAAAGATCTACAGTCACATCAATGGCTTGGAGTATCTTTTGTCAATTGACAATCCTAGTTGGGGAGGTAAACAGAAAAGAAATGTCTACTGTAACGCTGCTGTAAAGTGTTGCGCCAGCAAATACACAAACACTCAAGAATGTTGCGACCACACTGATCCATAGAACTGAATTTCTAGCTGATCAAATGAGTTGATCTGCTTTGAAGTAATCACTTAATAAAAGCCAGTGATTGGTTGCAACCTTAGCCTTACATAGGTTTCTGAGAGCTGTCCTAATGTTTTTACTAAGGAACAAAAAGTGAAACTAACAAATGGCTCTTCAGACTTTACTGTATTTACTGTACTGTGGTATGACAAATCAGTATTTGTACCTTTCTTGTTCTGTGCTTCAGAGCAAAGGCCAAAGGGCCTGAAAGACTGTTACCATCAAGAAATCCCCAACCCTGGAAAAGGGATGTATTAGTAGTCGTTCGTGCTTCTGTGGTGGCTGTATTAATTCAGAAAAGTCTGTGACTGAAGAACAGCACATGCTGCCTTAAAGACACGAGCATCTGTGCATTTTTCAACAAGTCGGTAAAAAAAACACATTTAGCACACTTTAAGAGGTTAGGATCTGCCTGTACTCCTGTACTATCCCCAACAGAGAATGTGTGGAAATGTTTTAAGTGAAAAATGCAATAATGACAGTTTTATGAAATGGCACATGTGGGCCATAATAAACTTGGAATCCTTCATTGATTGGTTTTTAACTGAATCACCGATCGATGAAGGATTTCCAAACAAAAAAATATGATGACCACTTTGCACTGTTGCTCACCTTAAGATGTGTTTGTAGGAAGAATAGGACAAAATAAGAAATTAGTCTCTTGGTATCGTGATATGCAAAAAGGTCTTCTAACAGTTTTGAGGAGAAATAGTTATACTAAAAGGTGGTATGAGCTTTGAAGTCTTAACTTTTTTGTAATGTACTGTAAGCCTGAATAACAGGAATCAATGTTTGGTTAACAAACAAAAAAAATCAGTCTGGCAAAATGAAACATTAGTCATCTATTGTTGTTTATGATTTGCATTTCCTCACCATTAAAGTGTTTCTTTTGTGAGGTTTCAGTATCTACAATGGAAATGTTATCCATCAGGGTGGCAAATATTACAAACATGGTATCATTTCAACCTCCACATGACAACAAACAAATGAAAACACTGTATTTACATTTAATACCCTCTGACATTCTTGCTTATCCTGCATTTTATGTGGGCTCCAAAACAAAATTGTTCAAATTTGTTAATCGGTTTATCCAAATCAAGGTCAAACTAATAAATCAGATTTTTGATGTACTCACTAGACTATTAAAAGTTCATGCAAAAGTTTTTTGGCACACTTTGAACATTTACAAACAAAAGTAATATTCAACCATATTCTAGACATCATTAGTGGGAATCAACATGCACAAATATTCTCATTAGTGTCGAGCAGTGACTGGCAGGTATTAGAGATGAAAAGTTGGGTGGGGAAAAGGAGAAATTAATGACAAACAAAGAGTAGAAATGAAGAATGTTACGTGTGTACGGCACATGACAGGGAGTGAGTGAGTGAATGAATGAGTGAGGAGGTCCTGAACACACGCAGAAATGATTCAATCAAGGAATGGCTTTATCTAGGTTATTACTATACCCAAACAGGGTGATGAAGAGGAGGTTTGCCTTAATCTCGGCCACAATGGGAGGCAACAAAGACATGCTTACAAGCACTATCAGCCACAAATATCAAATCAGCTCTAGCTGCACCTAATCCTGCCAGACAACATTGTTGATTCAGTGAACCTGCGGTCGCCACCATATGGTCATACACACACACACACGGACCAACACACACATGTATGCTCAAACAGATGGATGATGTGCTTCACTATTTCATTTAAAGGCATGTTTTAAAACTATTTTAACTTCAGAATCAAGCAAATCCATTCCTGTCCTGTGACCACATGAATACCACTTAACACAAAACTTAATATTGTTTTACCCTAACAAGATTTATGAAGCAAATTGTGCCCCTGACCATCTCAGCATCCTCATCCCCGGGATCCTGTCCATAGTAACAACAGCAGTGTTGGGAACGTCCTTGTTTAGGACGGCACTTGGCTGAGAGGAAAGGACACCGGCAACTTCATTATCCAGCAATAACAGGCTAATTATTGTGTTTGTTAGCAACAAATCAGAGCACAACAGACTGCATGTCCCTGTCCTGTTTTGAGCATCTTAATTACTTACCCCTCCCCACATCCCCATCCCTCTCTCTGTTGCCACTGCTGCTGTTGTTATTTTGCATATAAAAGGCAACAGCTAATTGTCTGGACTATAAATATTCGGCATGCAATTAGCATCCTGGCCTGCCTCTGCGTTGTGTTATCACCTCGCTGTTTGGTATGTAGTGAAGACCGCACACTCAATTCTCCATATCTAATGGGAGCTTGATAGCAGCATCGAATCTTTGTTTCCGAGAACAAACGATGGTGAGCTCCTTCCTGTTGTCTCACCCCTTCACTTCACTTTGAGGAAAGAAAACATCCGCAACATCACTGAGGGACCACAAGAAGGTCAGAGCCACAAAGGTTATACCTGTGGAAGGTAAGTTATGTAATCAGTGATGAAGTGGGGTGCGAGGAATGATTTAGAAGCTGATTAAAGAATCTTGTTTTGGGCTATGTAAAAAAGACACCAAGACATTTTCTGAAAAAGGTCCAGTTTGTCCTTCAGAGCTGCAGCAAATAATCTTTTATCAATGCTCTTAGGGACAACAAACTCAGCTTTTCTATGACCTTAAGGAAAAAGAGTAAAGACACAAGGTTTGGCCTGGGAAAAAAACAGGGATCTAAACATTGGGTACTCTGACACTCCACCTTTACCTAAAGTGCAAAAGAGAGTCAGTGGGGGTGGGATGGGTAAGGAAGCCTTCATGGATGATTGGAGTCCTATTTAAGCTACTAATGTGCAGACGTGAACTTCTTTCATCTTCCTTCAGGGTCACTGTCCATGGAGGGAAGGGCTCTATCATATTGCTCTCACTTCACCACATAGTTTCCCAGAAGCCTCAAAATTCCCACCGAACTGAGCCACGGCACCCTGTGAAAAACCAGCAAACACAGCAGGAGCAAGATCGAGCTGAGGTTTACAATGGCACTACGGGAAGCAGAAGCCTCCCACAGAAAGAGGCTGCACTGACTTTCACAGAATCTAAGCTATTAAAAGGTTCACTTCAGCACGAGTCAAAATGTAATGAAAGTCAATGACGTTGCCATAAACAGGGACTAACAAATGTACAGCAAGTAAAGTCATAATATGAAAGAAGATGTTCACAAACTCCTAAGTAGGGTGACTTAAATAAAAGAAAAAAAGATTAAAAATAAATAAATAAAAAGTCAGAATGGAGCAGGTGGAGATTTTAGTTAGGGTGGAGGGGGGTGGATGAAGAATAAATAAGAACAACCCCAGTCTGTGTGGAGAGGCTGACTGGAGCCTGGAGGCTCGTTAGAAGCAAGATCCTGAGGGCTCCTAATTGGGCCAGCTAGGGCCAAAGAGTCTGAGAGAGAAAGGGGGCAGTCAGTCTCAAGATCCAAGTTGGACGAGAGGTGGATGGAGGGGAGTGGGAGTTAATAGTGAAGGGGGCTTTCCGAGTCACATGAAAGTTTGTGGGGATGAATGTACCATAATTAGATTAATAAGTAGCTTAATTTATCACAGCAGAGGATATCAGCGGCTCCACATTAAAGGCAGGCCAGAAGATTAGCCCCGATCGGCATTTCCAAAACACGATTAGCCCCCCGGCACAAAGACCAGGCTCTTTCACAGGTTCCTACCACAAGGGCTGGGATTAGAGAAACATTTTGAATAATCAGCACTGCGCACCCCCCTTCCCCCCATGCTCCTCTCGAGTCTGCACCGCAGCCAGGGGTGCAGTGCAACCTTTTGCCTGCTCCCTCTCCTACTCACAACACTTATCAATTAGATTATTTATAAGGTCAATTAGAGTCAAGAGCTGCTACACTAACTCCAAGTTTGAGTGCACCACCGAAGACCAGATACAAAACTTCAAAATGTTCACCCTATTCACCCATAGCTTCCAATAAATGAGTCATCCTTTAAAAATCAGTTAGTAGTATTCACCTATTGGCATTTGCCCATAAACTCAAGCCCAGTGAATTAGCAGCTTTACAAGTGCATGGCGTCTAAGTCATCTGGATATCACAAGAACCCTTGGGGACATGCAACCTCATAGATAATTGATTGCCCTTCCAATCTCCCCCAGAATGCCAATAAAGACCTCAGCATATGTTCACTCCAGTCCCAGCCACCAGACACAGGCCCAACAAATTCAGTGCTCTTGCTAAGCTTCATATCCCTTGATCCTTTACATCCTCCACATCCGGCCTGTTGTTAAAAAAAAAATCCTGATGGGCCTTGTGCCAAGAATTTTTCAGAGTATCCCATCTATAGTGGAGAGGTTGCAGCTGTTAGTCATCTCCTGATAGCATACTTAAGCCAACATCTGTTGGATTGGTCACACAATCAAAACTGCACTCTGGCTCACAGGATTTTGCAGAAGAGGGCATTTGAACAGTCTTTGTCTCCGCTTACCTGAAAAGTTGACTCTGAGGTGGTCCTTTCCCTGCAAATAACCAAATCAGTGCTGCAATCAAACTTTGTTGGACATCGGGAGTAGCATTCAGAGTAGCATGTGCTTAAATTGCTCAGTTGCCATCACCACTTTGTCAGTGAGACAAGTCCTATTTACCCTTGAACAACTAGCAAAGTTTCACACTTCCCACTGTTGTGCCACCACTGCAGCCCAATTATCCTGTATGACTATGCAGCACCATGCATTGGCGATAATGTGTGCAGAGTCAACATGTTCAACAGACAGAGCTCACTGCCAGGGGTTAGACACAGCAAGCCACAGCCCACCCGGCCGTGTGGCCCACCTCAGTATTGTGTATTGTGTTTTTGTTAGCTGAGATGAAGGCAAGTTATGAATGCCTGTGCATACTGTATGTGTGTGTGTATAAAGTCATGGAAAATCATACAGCTTCCACTGTGTGGAAAGTCAGTTATAGTTTCTTACAATATGGAACTTATTCTTCAATCTAAAAAGTGCTGAAAAGCAGAATATCATCAGGATTGTCTGGAATGAAACAATTCCAACAAAACGTGTGCCCAAGTCAGTGGTACCAATGTTTTGGTGCCTCTACAAATGTATGTGTGGTAGTCAGTGATGAGACTTTCTGTACGCGGATGTGTGTGTGGTTGCATTTTTATGGTTGTGTGTTACAATAACAAAAAAACAAAAAGTGAAAATAAATAAATAAATAATAAACTCAGCAGTATGTGATATCAGCATATGAGGCAATATATTGTTTTTCAAACCAAATAATTTTGAATGCTCATAAAATTACATGGAAATAAAAAATAAAGATGGTACGCTATACAAAATCTTGGTCTTTGTCATTTAATTTTGTAAAAAATAAATAAATATTTGGCATAACAAGGTCATCAGTTTTGTATCCCTCCGTCCTTAACAAACTTTTAATTCTCCAAAGCTCTTAATTCCACCTTTTTTATATGAGTTGGTGCTTAGAGCAGAAATCATGCTCACTTCGGTTTTTTAAATTAGTATCCTGACCTTTGAAATCCCTCTGTGACATCAGATTGTGAAATTTCAAGGGCTGGCTGGAGTTAAGGAGAAGACTTGGAAGTTCACTTGAGAGGAAAAGAAGCAAGTTATTGAGCGGAAGGTAATAACATCAGTTTCCTATGGAAGGAGTTGGAGAGTTCAGAGACCTTTGAGAAACATTGTTAGGATTTTTTAAATCCTATTTTAACTATGACTGAAAGAAAGGATCTTTGGTGAGATACTAAGAGCTATCTACAAGTTAGAGCTCTTGTATACCAAGCTATGATTACATTTTCACACCGTGATTCCAGCTTCACCAGCAGTTATTTTGTTCTCTTCAACATCTCTCTCTCTATCTTCAACATCTCAGGCCCATGCTCTCTGCTCTCAGCTCGAGATAGCATCTGTTTCACCCTTTCCTGGTGAAGCTGCTGTTGAACAATCCAAGGGAAAAACAAGGAGACCGTAGGCATGATCAGGCCATGTGCAGCAAGCCGCGTGTTGCATGCCCTGCTCCACTCCGCTAGCTACCCCTTCAGCTAACCTTAGCTATGCAACAAATTAGGCACCCTCACCATCAGGCAGACAGCTGGCAGCCTTCCCTCAGGGATGCCAATTAAGTTAGTAAAATATTTGGACAACAAAACTGTACAAGAGAAAAACATCCCGCCGAGGCTGCCGTCACCACATCTCCCAGCAGCCCTTGCTATAACCTCACCTGCTCCCCCATCTGCAGCAGTATTAGAATACACCACATCAGAGCATAGACAAGCCCAAGAGAACAGCAAAGATGTTCAGAGGAATGCATGCATTTGTAATCAAAGCTATTGATTTGTTTCATGCTAATATGCTGTTATAGCCAATTAAGAGGTGATGTTTTATTAATATGTTGGTGCCTAGTCTATCAGATGTAGGTGGGCAGCTTAATTTTCTCCTGTGCAATCACATTTTTTTCAGCTGGCAGCACCAGACCATTGCAGTTCTAAACCAAGACTGATTATTTCAAATCTACAATTGTTGGCTTCTTATGTCAGACACAGAGTTGTACCAAACCACACTGTGAAGTGCAGCTTCAAACTTTACCACTGTGATTGATCGAGTGTCCCAAATGGTAACCTGAGGTTGTAGCCTTGGGGAGAAAGAGTTGGGTGGGGATTAGAATAATACCTAAGTAGCTTTCTGAAAATTGAACTCTTGAGTAGGAAAGGAATATGGTGTCCTTAGGCACAGAATGTGACCCACGCTCACATACTGAGCGCTCACGTACAGGCTTGTTGTTTGTTCACCCAGACATCCCACTCCACAGTTGTGTCAGTGCAAAACACCAGGATGTGACAGACAGAGTGACAGCGTGAGTAACTAATTGGGACAGGATGCAAAAAAGATCCTCTGAGCTTTGAGTAAATGAAAGTGGGAGAATGCCCTTGTCTCCCAGAACTCCCCACTACACACACATACACACAAACACACACAAACACACACACAAACAACTCTAGCCTGCTCAGGGCATCTCCATCAATGTTAATTAGCTGAGGAATGATAATTATGAAGACTAAATTAAGTTATTTCCTGTAATCGGAATTTCCTTTGAAACACTTTCATTGTGTCAACAAAAGTCTGAGTGAATTTATTTAAGACGCCGCTGTTATACGAAGGAAAATAGGTGACAAAGCTGAAAGACTGAGAATCAGAAGTGCAGCCATTAAGAATGCAGGTAAAAATTCAACGATTCATTGATTGAAAAAAAAGAAGAGGAAGAAGGAAAAAAAGAAAATGTAGATTACAAAACAAAATACAAAAAGAAAATCCCAGTCCCAACATGCTATATGAGAACATTTTGTTGTGAACAAACAGGTTTCCATAAAAATGATAATATATGCTCATTTAGTGCTTGATGAAAATGACATGGTTAAAAAAAAAGAGACAATAAAGTATTCAAAACATTTTTCAGGACTAGAAAATACACCTCATTGATCAGCTCAGGTGGTTAACTGAGCTGGCAACCATAAAAGTAGCGTCATTTCAAGCATTTGCTTTTTGTTTTATTGTTTTTGTTTGTTTGTTTTTCGCTTCATTTTTAAAAAACATTTTAACATTCTGAAAATAAATAATTAAATAAGAATTTTGCTTTGGGGTGAACTGAATTGACATGAACAACATCTGTGTTTTTCATCTGTGGAGGCTGAGATACTTCATAAATAATAAGTTATAAGTTGCACGCACTCGTGTCATACGGACGCAACGAGCGTGACAGGTGGTGTAGGGAAGATGGTTGAGGAGGAGCTGCAGTTAGTAATCAGAGGTGTTTTCTGAAAGCTGCTCTGGAATAGCAAATGAGCTCAATGGCTGAGAACCCACAAAAAGAAAGTATGGAAATATCCACCTTCATCTAATCCTTTCCACTGCATCCTCTCCTCTCACACCAACTTCATGTCCTCTTTCACTACATCCATATCTCCTGTTTGGTCCTGACCTCCTGCCTGGCAGTTCCACCCTCATCATCCTTTTATGATATATTCACTATCCCTCCTCTGTACATGTCTAAACCATCTCAGTCTGGCCTCTCTGACTTTCTCTCCAAAACGTCTAATATCTGCCGTCCCTCTGATGTCCTCATTCCTGATCCTATCCATTCTTGTCACTCCCAAAGAAAACCTCAACATTTTAACCTCTGCTGCCTCCAACTCTGCCTCTTTCCTCAGTGCCACGGTCTCTAAAACATACAACATTGCAGGTCTCATCGCTGTCTTGGGCATCTTTCCTTTCATTCTTGCTGATGCTCTGTTTCTTCATCCATTCCAACCTGCTTGCACACACTTCTTCACCACTTTTCCACACTCTCCGTAACTCTGAACTGTTGACCCTAAGAACTTAAAATCCTCCACCTTCTTTATCTCTCTGAAGCCTCTTCATTCCACTTATGTCCTTCTCTCAAGAGGAGCTTGCTGTGACTCACCTTCACTATTCTCCTTTGTAGATTCCTCTCTAACCCCATCTGTCAGCCTGTGCATCACCATAGCAAACAGGAAGGGGCTCAGCGCTGATCCTTGATGCAGTCCCACCTCCACCTTGAACTCCTCTGTCCCACCTACAGCACAACTGATCACTGTCTTACAAACTCTGATACATGTCCTTCCCCACTCTAACATACTTCTCTCCTGCTCCAGACTGCCTCATACATTACCACAGGTCCTCCATCAGCACCCGGTCATCTGCTTCCTTAAGGTCTATAAAGACGAGAGCTCTGTCTGCAGCTCTCTGACCTGTACTGTACTTTAAATCACACCTGTAGCTTGAGGTAGAGCATGTTGATGTGTTCATGTATTCTGGAGGAGCTTTACAAATATCAAGAACTTCTGTACTTTTACCCAGTGTCAAGTGTGATAGGGTCTGGACCTCATGAACCTCTACAGGTTCAAGCTGATACTAAAAGACGGGTGGCTGAAACAGCAGAGTGATTGTATGTTGTAATCTATATCATTCATTGTGTAGGGATAGGTACACTTTTACCCTTTCACTTTCTGTCGTGTCACAAGACAGTTGTTTGTTATTATGTCTGTTCTGCAGTTTTTGCAAAAGATTGAGGGCTACATTTCTGCTGCATGTGGATTCTTTTCTTGAATCAGAATACCACACAATGCCATTATTGTGGCACAGAGATACTGATATGTGTCAGTGTACAATTATCCCTGACTTTTACACTGGGTTGATGAACAAGCTGAACTGGGTTGATGAACTAAGTAAAATAAATTTGTCGTCAAGTTGTTTCTGACATTTTCCACCAGACAAATTTAAGTCTAGATTTGATGAGAAAACAAACCGTTTCTGCGACTCTGTGATGGACTGGCAACCTGTTCAGGGTACAACCCAACCTCTTGCCTGATGACAGCTTGGATAGACTAAACCAAACACTGCTTGCTGTTCTGCAGGTTACATACAGTGTAACAAACAGCTGTTTTATCTGGTCAGTGATCTAAATAGAAACTAGACACCTCAAGCTCTCAAGCTCCTCCAGCTGGATGCCGAGGTGTCCCTCTCACCTATGGCCATGGGTTTTGTCCAAGTTGCATATACCTGAGTAATCTCACCAAAGACCTGTCCACAGGCCTCCAAAGGGCCAAGTCAGAAACCTGCCAAAACATGCTTGAGAGTATAGGTAAGAGCAACCTAAATCTGAGGTGTGGTCACTGAGACACATTAACCTGCAATCCCTGAAACGGAACCTACAAGGGACATGGAAAAGAGGTTGACCTAGGAACAGCTGGACAAGAGACATCCAAGCAGAAATGACCAGGAGACCTAGAAACAACTGCTAACAACCAAGTGAGATGGAGGCCATTTGTCTGTGGCCGATGTACCCTGGAGGAGCAGAAGAAGAAGACGAAGAAGAAATCACTGGGAGCAACTCCTTTAATAATAATAATAATGAAAACACTGATAATAATAAAAAATATTGACAACTCATTCACTCCCCATTGATCAGTGTGTATGATTGTAGAAAACAAACTCATTCTATTCAGTGTACATATATAATAAAAAGCTCTGTGTGTGTCTATGGGTACATAAGAAGCACATTATAGAGTTGGACAAGGTTAAAAAGATAATAAATGCAAGTACAGACCATTTGCTAAGGATTAAATAATAGTCAGTTAACTATGTGACGACCATTACCTAATGATTCTTTTCGATTTTCAATTAAATTTTCTTTATATAGCATCTATAATAACACAAGTTGTCTCTAAGCACTTCTGAGAAGAGCATGACCCCCGAGCACATGGCAAAACTTAACAGTGTCAAGGAAAAAAATCCCTCCTGGGAAGAAACCTTGAGCAGGACTCATAGGCTCATAAGGCTCATAAGGGAACCCTCCTGCCGAAAGCCAAACTGGTAAGATTAAATATTGCACAGGTAGTAAGGGAGTATTACCTCACTACCCATTAATGACACAATACGATGCTAAGCTTAACTTGAGTGGACATGACAAGAGATAAAGTAAAGCTGCTATGTATAATACATCATTATTTTACTGGTAATTAAAAAAAACTAGCCAATATTTAAGTAATCATAAATAAGGGAGCTGTTGCAATATTTTTTTCTGTTTTCCAACATGTTCAGACTCAATTTAGAACCATACACCATGAAAATGATTTGTACTATTTATTCATAATCATTTTTTCACCCAACGATTCATTAATTTGGGATATTCTATGTTCTCTCGTAACTCATTGTTAGATGAGCCTCCATTCAGAATTATAAAGGTAGAATTAATTAAAGAAAATTGAATTAACAATTTAGTAGCACCCAGATTTATTCTTAGCACAAAAGTGACCATTAATTAAACATTAAGTAATCATTAGGTGAGCTCTAGGTTTTTCTTAGTTAATGATTATTGATCAGGTTAATTAACCATTAACTAATGATGATTTGCTTCTCATATCCCCTAACTTTTTACTAGCAACTTCTGTCTCCTAAAGTGCAACACCTAAATGCATATATGAAAGAGCTCATAGGGATCTCAACAGCCTCGTTTATGAATGTTTAAGTATTAGTAGCTTGCTGTAGGCTGTATGACGGAATATCTGAAACCAAAATTCTGCTCAACCTTTGGTCTATTTTTATAGTAGTGAGGCAAATCTTTGGCTACGGGAGGCAACGCATCACAGAGACTCACTTTCCAAGGTTTCAGCTTCTTGTAAATCACAAAGCAGCAATCAGTAGATTAAACAGTTGCCTTTGTCTGAGGCTCTCTCCCTGAGCCCGACTTCTTCCTCCTCTCTCTCATCATGTCTTCTATCTGATGACCTCTCTTCGCGAAGGCACAGGAGGAGGCTCTAACAGCTTAATAATTCTCCTGACAAACAGCTCAGCAAATGATCACTTTCCGTCTATGTTAACTCCCAGAGTTGATGTAAAGCACACCGACCCCCAGACTGAAGCCAGATTTGAATTTCAGCAGCCATGTGTGCCTCATCTCTTTTAAGCTATGAAAGTTGGTCATTTTAGCCACAAGCCATGCAAATGTGCAGACAGCTAATGATGTTCCATTTTAAGGAGGCTTTTTTCCCCTTTTTTTCACGCTTTTAGAATCTAATCTCAGCCTATTGTCAAGATGGTCAGGGTGTCTAATTGCCCTTAACCTTTTATCAGTGCCATAACCCCCTCCCTTTCCTTGCCCTCCAACAATTTAAATATGATTGTGACATAATAACAGGACTTTTAGTATCCTAGTGACTGCACCTTCTACCAGAATCACCACAGCTAATGGGATCTAATCTATACAATAAGGGACATTAATATATATGTAAATCAGCAGCAGCTACATTTCTTGTGGGGGAGATAGATAGAGTTGGCATACACTTGTGTTGCTTCTGTCAAATTTGTCACTTAGTGGTTAATTACTGTTAACAATGATAAAATGCAAGTATGCAGTTGTGCAAATACAGCATCGAATGTATCCTTTGGTAATAATGTTCAGAGAATAAAAAGGTCCCTTCCCCCCCTTGAAGGTCCAGCAGAGTGAAGGGAATTTGAAGCACTGGGGGTTGAGGTTGCAGGTCGGCTGTTCAAAGCCACTCCGTGCATTGTTGGGCAGTAGGGGATTAGGTCTCTCCAGGCTGCAGAATTTGCTTTCTAATTAAAAGGGATAAGATGTTAAAAAAAAAAAGAAAGAAAAAGAAAAAATAGTGAGGGGCATTACTGTAGAAAAGGAGGGGGTGGAAAGCAATGCTGAAAAGAGGGCATAGAAGTTTGTAATGTCACCACTGGTGTTTGATCACAAGACTAGCAAGAGTTACAAAGCTCTTGTTCTGAATCTCTGCACATTTTCTCCTTTGTGCCCAGATTCCAGCTTCCATCTCATCAGGTTACATAGGGTTCCAAATGAGATGCCAAAATGTCTCATTTTTTCTTTTTCTTTCTTTTTTTTTTAACATCTTATCC
>JBAMYA010000015.1:9478069-9509986 GCA_037176975.1 Arrhamphus sclerolepis | reverse complement strand
ACACATGATTGCAGCCTTCATGGTATGAACAAAGGTTATTCAAATGACAAAAATTCCCATTTGTGTTAGAAAGAATAATAAATAAATGACACTGACAGCATCAACCATGGCTGCAGGTTCTGTGTATAAAAGTTTTTGTTAATCTTGTCAGCAATGCCCGTATACACTCTGCAAGGATGTTCAAAAAATAAAAATAAAAAATGCCTGCAGTGACTTAGGTTTGTAATCACCCTAACAATGTACACCTCATTTATTTTTATTTTTCCCGTCTGCCGAGAATGAAGGCCTTGCGAGTGAACATTACTTTCCTTGAAATATATTTTCTCCTACCCCCGAGGACCTGTCAGTCTACATAAGCTAGTAAATCAGAAATAACTAACATCTAAGTCACAAGTGTTTAAAGCAGGAGGTGGGACTCCCATGGTGGTGGTGGTGGTGGTGGTGGGGGGGGGGGGGGGGGGGGGTTTGATTGGTGGAAGGACTGATTGAATGGAGGTGAAGAAATAAACTTACATTTGGCTAAATGTCACTGACATGACTACAGAGGCATTTGTGTTGAGCGAAATGTAAAGCTTTTCTTTTGAACCCTTTTCAGATTCCGAAACTAAGAAACTGCTTGGACAAACATATTTATAAAGCTATATTTTTAAGTTATATTTGTCCGTCTATTTACTAAACTTGCTGAATGTCTAGAATGAAATAATACAATCGAGGACTCACAAGGTATCTAGGAATTGAGCATAAAAAGAAAAGAAATAAAAAGAAATAAACATTAAAAAAGGGAAAAACAATAAACTCTGAGTTTTTTTTCTCAGTTGAAGCATCTCAGCTTTTTCGTTTAAAACTTAAAAGCTGAACATTATGCTTTTCTGGTGTGTAAAATTTGTGATAGATGAGCTTTGATGTGTTTGTTTTACTATGTAGATTTAAAAAGAAGATTTCACAATTCTGACAGGAGGTTTTGGTGCATACATCAGACCCTGCTCACCTGTTGTCATCTCTTGAAGTAAGTGTTTAGTGAATAAGCAGCTTTTACTGCATGTTTGACCAAAAGAAACATCCATCGCTGGGAGTCTACTCATTTCAAGACGTTTGTTCGAGTGACACTAAAACGTTCACGTTCTGACTTGTGATCAGCCTTACAATCGGCCCTGAACACACACGGCACAAAAATACAGCTCAGCCTGTGAATTTGCCTTTTAAGCACATTTATAAATATAAATATCTCAGCGAATACGTTTTTGTTTAAAGCTTCAGTTAACTTCAATCCTGCCACATATTGTACAAGAAGCAATGAAAATGTGAAACTGAAGAAAAGACAAATAAAAAACATGCTGAAGACATGATGGTCCACGTTCTGTGAGTCAATCTGACAACAAGCTGCTTCTCCTGTGAACTTTTGTGCTACGAATCACTGGACTGTTGTAAAATCTTCCAGGTAAAATCTCATCCAGCTAGTATGAAAGTTTTGAAACACGTCTCTTCTCAGTTTTACCTCTTAATCCATCTCTGTGCCCTCCCCCTCCACCTGCCAGCCTGGGTTTGCCTGTGCGCCTCCCTCTCTCTCCTGGGAGCATATGGAGCAGTGGCTGACCCAGGGAGTCGTTGAGTTTGGGGACAGATGCAGCCCCCCCTCCCTCCAATCCACCTGTTTGGGTCACAGACCACAGGGATGAGTGGTTGTGCGCGTGCCACACCAGCAGCTTGGCCACCTCTTTGTTATCCAACCGAAGACAAAAGGGTATTTAGGGAGGCCGGCTGCCCGCCCAAGGGGGAACACAATGCCATGAGGCTGGCAGGCCTGTGGACCCCGGCCTGTCGTTCCTGTGCCCGCTTTATGTGAATGAGCGTCAGGGGGCATCTGTTGTGTGAGTGTGCGTGTGTCTAACCTGAGGTATTATGCCAGACGAGAGGGCAGGAAACAAAGAGCGTGATCTGTGTATGTGAGAGCGGAGGGAGGGTACTTAAAAACGATCGCATCCATTATAATTAAATGAGGTCCTCAGTAGTCTGTGTAATAACAGGTCAACTTCTTCTAATGAAATTCATGTGGGGCTACTTATGCACTTGTTTCATTTACATATGCTCATTATTACTTTCCTAACATGCCAAAAAAACAAAGAAAAAGCATGATAAAATGAGTATTGATGCTCTAGCTAACCCTGTCATGGACAATCAGGCACGTGTCACAGTATAAATGAAAACCATAGACGTCCCTCACGAGCAGCAACTTTATCTCTCATAAGATTAAATGTTTACCATTCAGAAGAGCAGGTTGCTGAATTCATTTATGTTTCTGCTTTGCAACTGCATTTAAACCCTTGAGCGCTTAGCTGTGTTTTTTTTTTTTTTTTTTTTAACTTCCACATCAAAAAGCCTGTCAACAGTTTTTTTGCTGTAAGATCAAACTGAACACCATGGGCTTCTACGATATAAGAAACATCTCAGACTTTCCTAAAACGACAAGTCCTCTTTTTCTTAAGTCCCAATAAGAACAAGATTATAAAAGGTTTTGTTGTTTGTTTTTTTTATCCACCTTAAGAAGCTCTATGTCACTGATATCATTAAAGTTGTCCTAATTAAAAAACCGAATCATCTCAGTCATATATTATTGTTCTTATTTTCCGATCAAAGGTATGGTGATGTTTAATTATTTATTTCAAGGCCATTGAGATCAGAGACACCATCAACCATGACGGGGGGGCGTACATGCTCTCACTCACCTGAGATTCTCTCCTTCTCCTTTTGCTTCCTTGTTATTCATAATACGGTGGAAGAGTGCAGACCTCCTAAACCACTGTTCCACTCATCTCAGATCTGTGCATCCATGACCAAACTCTTCATACTGGATATTTTACCGCCAAGATTTAATGGTCTTTAGATTATCCAAGTGCCACTTTCCATCAGGCTTCTTGAAAACCATCCATCAGCTTTTATGGTTTGACATCTAACCAAAAAAATGAAAAAAGAATATAAGCCACCTCCCTAGCAGAAGTAACTACATCTGCTCGATGTATTCCTACACATCCTGACAAGATTTGACTTAAAATCAGCTTTGCTTCATATCCCTTCAAACACCAATTAAATTGATCACTTGTTAAAAAAAAAAAAAAAGAACAGTGCCTTGCTGATGTCGGCAGACTGTGGGTTCAGTGTTGTGGACTGATTTATGAACTCCAGTGGAGAGCAACGCACTGACCCAGTGGGGGGTACTGGGTTCAGGTCAGGAGGGTTACTGGGGTCGTGTCAAGTGGAGCCTGTCTAGGCCACGAGGATCTTGACCTGCGGGTTGGCAGGAGAAAATGAAGCGTCATAATGCACAATTCCAACCGTGACAGGGGACAAAGGAGGTGACTGATGACCTTCACAACCTTGTTATGATCAGTCTGAGCTCTGAGTGACTCTGAGAATCTATACATATGATACAAAATGATACAAAGGCACACATTTTGTCTCCAGTTATGTAAATAAAAGGGTAAGAGCACATTAATATTATCACATATGTTCCAAGCATTAACTGTTTTAGTTTGTGCCCCATAGATTTCTATAAATAAAGAACATGTGAATAACATGGAGTAAACAGTTCTGTTCATTATTTCACACCTAACTAATTACTAGCTTTTAGGACGGTGTCATGTGACGTGTAGCATCAAACTCAAGGGCTTACAAAGGGACAATTGTTGGATTTTGTTGTAATAAATTTGTTTTGGTCTTGTTTTACAGAAAACTGGATCTCTGTTTGACCTCTTTAATCCTATCATTAATGTCCTATGCCAATTTGAAATAATTTCTAGAGCTGGTTCATTATTAGAAATAATCATGTGTGGGGTTGTTTAGTCTAGACAGTATTACATCATTCTGGCAGGTCTCTGTATGTTTTTGTGTCTATTGTGGCTTACTACAGCGTGACACGCTCTTTCAACATTGTAGTGCGCTGACCTACAACTCCCCCCTCTTGTTTGTCGGCAGTTGTTTGGCCTACTTTCATAAAGACAAACACAGCCATTTGTTTTGTTTTGCATTTCCATGAAAATGGAATAAACAAGTGGCAAATAGAGGGGCAACTGACAATTTTGTTGTTGTTGTTGTTGTTCCGCCCTGTTTCTTTTGTTGTTGCATTTGTATGGGGGGCAAGGAAGACACCTCTGCAATTTCTAGACGTTCCTAATAAATGCAAAACTGATGGGAATTTGTGAGAGAAAAACACACAAAAAATATAGAATGCTGTTGTTGAAAAAAATAAATAAACATTAAAAATACGCATACAGTTGATTTTTTGATTTTTCTTTTTAAAGAAGGTATGGAAAGTTTTTTTTTTTTTAACTAAATTTTCAACTGGCAAACTAAGCTGTGAACCAGCAGACCCTCAAACTAAAGCAAAGCCCCCCCACCACCACCCCCACTCCATGAAGAGTAACAGTAAGGCATGCTGAAGTCCATTAATGAGTCTGCTCCATAGCTCTTTAAGAGTCCTTAATTAGTGGCACACTGACACTAGTCAGCCCACAGCCAGGAGGGGCATGCTGGGATGATGGCGGGGGTGTGGTGGGGGGTGGGTGGGGGAGAGGGAGAGGGGATCAAATCATAAACATACATTTTCATGAGACACTATCTTAAATAAAAACATATCAAAAAAGGGCTCTTAACTGATTCTGAATTTTCACTTCAACAATCCCATTCAGAGGAAAATCAATTGTTTTGACACGAGGAACTTGATCAAACAAAATTGATTAGGTCTTTGAAAGGGTGTGACATGGATCTCACTCTGAGGCTATGCAATGGACTGTGGCAAACACATGTGATTGAAAAGCTTTAAATGGGTGTCAAACAAGCGGGGACATCATGTTTGACTTAAATTATCAGCAGTCCCACAGGAGGCTTGTGGGCCCGCTCCCCGGGGCTGGGTGTGCGCGTGGAATACAAACAGGGGATTCACTGGTGACCATGGGTCAGCACTGGAAGGAAGAGGGACGGGTGCTAGTCGCTCCTGTGGGACTTGGCAACATTCCTACGGCAGCTTTTTTAATTTACTGGACATGATTCCTCCCTCCCTCCTTCCCTCCCTCCATCCTTCTCCCAGGCAGGCACTAACGGGACAGACAACACTTACAGCCACAGTTGCTTTGTGCTTGTTTGTGTGCAGGCAGGTGGTGGAGGGGGTGGGCTCTTATTGAGTCCCAGATGGGGTAATGGGGAGTTTAGCATCAGGATTACAATGCAGTAGTGTAGGTTTTGATTAAATAATGATTAACGCCAAGCTCTTACTGGTTACCCATTAATACTGGTACCCTATTATCACTGCAGGACCAGGAACAAGAGTGTGGTCAGATGTCCAAATAATTATTACAATTATACTGAAGACAGTTATCAGAAAAGATCATATCATCCTCAAAATAATCTTAACATCTTAATTATTGCAAAAGAATGAAAATCTACAAAAAGGTTTTGACCTAAAGGTGAAAAATTGATGTAATACCTTTTGGATTCAAAAATATATGTCAACAATTCTACTGAGTCATTACTAAACCAAAATCTATTCACCTTTTCAAATTTATTGTCCATAATTTGAACACTTTTTGAAAAATATTTGATATTTGCAGTGATAATTAAATAATAAGAGACAAGAAATATAGTTGATTGTGACTGCACTCTGAGGTTAAGAATAGTCAAGTACTGTACAGACAAAGATCTTTCCTCTTCAAGATGTGGTTAGCTTTAAAGATGCTCTTTATGGTTTTTGAGTCGCTATCCACTCCATAATTCCCCCTTTCTCCAACACCTCCCTCCTCAACACTCCACCGGGATGCTTGACTAATCTGTTTGTTAAACACGTGTCTTGCCTCTGAACTCTACACACCCCCCTGGTTTCCTCCAACCTTACTTTTCTCCCTCCCGAGCTGACAGCCATAACAGGTCCAGCTCCAGCACCGCCAGCCAGCCCAGGGAGATTGAAATGTTAAGGGCAGGAACGACAGCTCCACTAATTAAATTCCCCAGGTTAATCCCTGCCGATCCCCTCATCGCACTCTCCAGCCAGGCCCTGCAAGGAGACGGGAAGAAAAGGCTGGAAAGAACAACAAACATTCAGGACCAACACTGAGCACAAAAATAAGTCAAAGATTCTTTTAAAAAAAGTCACAATAAAAAGACTAAAACACTGCATAAGGTGGGAATGCTTTTGTGTGGTGCACTGACTTGATTACAGATGCAATTAAACAACCACAAACTTTGACAGCACTGCCCCCATGTTTTACCCTTGAGGCACAGTTCATTTAATGAAATACAGTCTTTGTATTACTCTGAAAGCAACATTTCTCTTTTACATCAAAATACTTTATTCTGGTATTATTCACAAAATATTTTCAGCCTGGTATCATGTCCAAAGGATCTCAAACAAACTGCAAACAAGTAGAAATTCAACTGAAGATTGTAGATTTCCTCTGTGTTTTATTAATTTTACTAAAGAAAGACACTCTACTGCACTTGTGCTTGTAATGTTTTGTATCTTGACTAGTAAAAAGGACTTATAATTTAGGTTTCTTAATTCTATTTTTCCATTTGTAAGTTGGAAATTCTGAATTTCCTTTGTCCTTGACTGCACCAGCCAAACCTGATGTTACTCTAGACTGGTCATTAACAGCACGCTGTTACGCTACTTCAGCTTTCCCTTCGGTGGAGCGGCCAATAACACCAGTTCAAGTTGTGACTCACAACGAGCTTGAGCCTATACAGCATGTTTCATTGGTGCTGACTGTCTGTGGCTGAACTGCAGACAATGAATGAATAAAACTATCAGTCAAGCATTTTTCTATCATTGCTGTATAAGCTAACGGGCACTCTTTCATATGGTAAAAACATGTCGCAAGCATATTATCTGGGTGTAATTTGTATCTAAATTCATATTTGCCACTCGAAACTCTCAGATAAGAAACTTCCCTTTGAAGAGAAAGGTAGAAGGACCCAAGTTTGAAAAGCACTGTAAATTGTGACCTCTATCTTTTATAGCTTTTTCAGAAACTTATTATAGCTACCCTTGAATTCTCAGTATTGATATTTTTAAGCAAGTATTCAACACTAATTGTGGACCTGTCATTATCTCAGCACATACAGTGGTCTTGTGTCTGACCCCATTAAACTGTAGTATAGAAAACCGCCAACATGCTGATCAGTGACTATTAAACTGTGAGACCATTGTAACACAACAGGCACTGAATTCCACCTCTGTGCTGTAATATCAGCTCAGGTTGTAGAAATTTCTCCAAAACTGGCCTGAAAAAAACAGCACATTCTAAGCATATTCAGCATATTCTT
Source organism: Arrhamphus sclerolepis (assembly GCA_037176975.1). Taxonomy (NCBI): domain Eukaryota; kingdom Metazoa; phylum Chordata; class Actinopteri; order Beloniformes; family Hemiramphidae; genus Arrhamphus; species Arrhamphus sclerolepis. Next base: position 9,502,675 of record JBAMYA010000015.1, on the reverse strand, counting down.
TATTCTAAGAAAGACCAATAAAAAAAAAGCCCTTTGGAGGAAAGGAAAGTCCAAAACAAAAATCAGGACAAGAGAAAATTTATCTACTTTAATAAATATCAGCTTGACTATAATATCTTGGTAAATGAAGAGTCTAAAATGTAAAATCTTCATTCTGAAAAGTATTGAACAGATGTTGCTGTGAGATAAATGAGCTACAAAGTACTTTCCATTGAAACTGAATGGAAAAGACATATAAACAGCATCTTACTTTGTAGTAATATCTTAAAATAGCACTAAAGTTTGTCTACTTATACACATTTTACCACTTAATGTTAATTGTCCAGCCTCTCATTGGGTTGGATGAATAAATTGTGCACAAAACAACGTCCAAAATATCCAGAGATGTGTCATAAACAGGAAAAAATAAAATAAAACAACTATAACTGACACAACTGACCCTAGATAGTAGATGGGTTATAAGGTTGTGCGAAAGAATTAAAAAAAAAAAAAAAAAGGGTGGTTCTGTTCAAAGTAGGCGTATTGCAGGAGGAAGATGTGCGCGTATTACACAATGCAGGCGTGCTGCGTCACAGATACCACGCGCCTGCGTTGTGGCTTCGCTCAGAGGTGTAATGCCTGATTAGGGGATTACAGGAAAGTGCTTCTTTGCAGTTCTGTGAGAAACAATTATTAACATGTTGGTGTCTCTAATCCTGGATAAACACAGCTTTTCAAGAACAACAGCGGGTCTTTTCTTCTCCCCCTTCTTTTTCTTTAAAAAAACCCCAACAAAAACTGTGTTTAAAACCCGTAGTCACTTGAACTCCAAAGCCTAATACCGGCAGAAGAGACAGGCCATTCGTGTGGAACACTGTCATTACAGAGGTTGTGCTCTCGGAGGAAGACACCGCTGGCCGGCAGGCCTTCACATCAGAGGGGAAATCCAAATTTAGCTTGGGGAGAGAAAAGCATTGTGCTAAGAACTGCTTGTTGAAAGGGCATTAGACTGAAACATGTTCACAGCCAGTAATCTTTTATTTGTTTGTACACTTGTCTCATGTAATCTTCTTTCTAGTAATACAGAGATGATTTTCTAAGTCATGCTGGGGAGCCAGTGTATAAGAGATCCAGGTGGGTTGGTATCACAAAGACTTACCGCAGGTTGATGCTTCACAGTTCTGCATTTCAACAGCTTTTTGTATACATACATGCATATATGTATACATACATGCACACACACACACACATATATATATATACATGTATAAATACACACACACACACTTGACACTTGGTTTTGAGTTTAACTCAAAGACCGTTCTAATGGCTGAATTATCCATCCATCCATTAACTTCTGCATATCCAGTAACAAAAAAATAAAAAATTTAAAATAAAAATAAATGTTATTGGTGACTAACAGGGGGACTGAAGTGTAACTACAAAAGACACAAATCTTTCAGAAATTTAAGACTGAATGCAAAAGCAAAGCTGACATTGTTTAGCATAAGTGTTGTGAGATAAAAGCCAAGCGGGAAGCAACAACCCTACTCCTGATGCCAGAGCCTTCAATCTACAACACCCTCCCCTTCCCCCCAACACACACACACACACACACATTTTTTATTTTATTTTTTATCATTTCTGTGTTGCCTGTGGCTCTGAAATACAGCACATCAAAACATCCTGCAAGCTTCCTTTCTGATATCCTGGAACCTGCTGACTGGCCACACACCTACCTGACACTTTGAAGAGCACCTCATCTCAGCCACATTTCCGTGAGGTCCTGAGAAAAGATGATGAGAGATATACAATCATAACACTTGCTTCTCTGAACAAACTAAATTTAGCTATGTTATCCAGTATGGTATTAATGTAGCACAATTCAAGACACTGGTTAGACTGGAGAGTTTGAAATCCAAGCGATCGTGACAGCGTGCTTCAATTAACCTCTGGTTTCGTCACTGAATGTCCGCAGAGGGAGGAGGCAGAGTAATGGCACTTCTAAAAGGGGCTGGCGTGTGATGTTGGGGATGTGTTGTGCACATCTGGCAGGGAAGGGTTTTAGCCCTAATCCCAGAGTTCTCTGCAAGGAAGCCCCAGACTGTTGATCAGTTGCCCCCCTGCTGGTTCTTCAACACTCCTGACCTCTTCAGCACATAAACACTCTGGCACGGAAAAAAAAACCAAACAAAACTGCGCAGGAAGAGCAGAACACTCTTGAGATGAGTTTTTATTTTTATTATTATTGTTATTACTTTTCCGCCTCATATCTCAAATCAATATTGGGTTAGGGGATTTTATGTTCACGAAGCGCATGCAGGTTAACACATGCAGCTGCACAGGACAAGACAGGAAATAATTACGAACATGACAAAGAAGAAAACACACAGAAATACAGTATATACACACAGATATACATACAGAGGGCGTAAAGTGCTGTTTTTGTGAAGCCATATGAAACAACTCATTTATTACACGTACAACTAGAAACAGCAAATACACACAAACATAATTATAAAAACACAGACAGATAGGCAAATACACAAAGACACCCAGAAGCAGTCACCCAGCCATACACACCACACACCTAACCACTGATAATCCCCTAGACACAGGAACACACACACACACACACACACATACACACACACACACAGAGCATCATTATGTTTATCACTGTGAACCAGCCCACCGACACCCATCACTCTAATTCCATTTGTCTGTTTAGATTTGTTTTGCTTTAATCCTCCCTTGTTTGTGCACATCTGTAAGCACTGCAACAGTAGAGACCCAGCAAGACCAGGAACGACAGGGAGACAGAGCTCGCAGGGAGCACTCTCCCTCCTGACATAGTGGTCCCTTGCAGCTCCAGCAGAAGGGCCAGACAGGCGTATCTCCTTGCCCAGGGAGAAGCTCCCTGCCCCAGTCACAGAGCCGCCGCCAGGCCCGCAGGCCCCTTTAATCACTGCAAACAGTCAAACATCCAGTCACACAGGCTCTTACACCAACACAACATTACAGGCTTTTTACACAGTATTACACCACATCTTATTATCCCATTCAAGTCCCTCTATTAGCTCAATTGGATGGTGGGATTTTCATTTGTAAATTGGGGGATTTTAGATTAGCTTGTCTGTCAGCGATGAAATGCCCCCTGAGACTGTGAATTATGTGACCAATCACATATGAATCAATGCTTACGCTTGCTGCACATGAATGGATGGTGTCACCAAGAGGAGATGCAACAACTTAGATTAAGGATTGTTTGTACACCACGATGCAGAATCTTTATCAGGCAGTCTAGGTGTATGGCCACAGATTATATCACAGTTGTTAAATACAGGTGTGTGTAGCCCTGATGTCACATCACATGAATTCTATTATTTCTATAAAGAGCTGACGATGAGCAGTGTTGGCTTTATACGGCAAATAATATTCAGGTCTAATGGGGCGTTATTAAAGAGATAAATATTAGCTGCTATACACACCTAGCAGCAATATTATGCAGAACTGAAGCTGGTTGGTTGAAAGGAGACGAATGAATTTCCCCTCTTCCTCCCCAGGCCTTCCATTCAGATACAGAGTGAGAGAAGGAGGGGAAAAAAGCACCTCGAGCTAGTCGAGAGACCCGGCAAATTATGAAAACGCCTCTCTGTGTCCTAAATGGAGGCCGAGCTCTTTAATGTGGCACAAAATTAGAACCTGGGGGAGGAAGTGTGGCCCACTTGATTGGCGAAACCCCTCCTGGCCCACTACTCCCTCTCCACCCCCCTCTCACAGCACACAAGATAATATCCAGTGCCTATTGGCGCTCTCTTGTACTGGGAAAAGTGAAGGACCCTAGAGAGAGCCCAGGGGTGTCCATAAAGGTGCCTAATTTGTCAGTTTACTCCTCAATTATTTAAACAGATCTAAGAAGGGAGCGGAGAATGAGGATTTTTCTGCCTTTTCTCAGTCAAAGCAGAGAGAGACCTTTCTCCACGGTAGCCATTTTCAATTATGCTCTGCTCTGCTCCCTTTGATATACAGAAGTGCTGTAGTGGAGAGAGGCTATATCAAATAAACAAATGTGTGCATACGAGATAACAACGGGAAATTGGGGATAATATTCAGTTTGCTATGAAAAATTCAAAGTTATCCCTTTTTTTTTTTTCAAATTTGCCGACTAAAACAAACTTTATGGACATGTGCACACACAAAGTAGAAGCACATGTGGAAGAACTCAAAAGTAAAATGTTGGACATAAATGTGCTTTTGCACACGTCACTAAGTGAGGATGAAGATGAGGCTGATAATTCCCCCGCACCTTCTGCCTCCTCACATTCAGTGTGAGTCCTGTAGATATGCGACACCTGAGCCACACATTACTGAACGGATGAACAACGATCCTGGTGACAGATATGTGGCATTCCCCGACCATCTGACCTTCCTCCAAAATCTGGCTCTGTGGTTTGGTTTGATTTACTACAGAGCAGAGGGCGCGTGGGCTGAGGAAGGTGGAAGGAGTCCACACAGGGACCTGAGGTGACCTCATCACTCACAGGCGTCTGGCGCAAGCAGGTAAAGGACCTTCTCTATGTCTTCACAGAGCAAAGCTGAGATGAACCATCATCATCATCTACAATTGCTGTCAATAAGCTTGATGATGTCAGCAGTAGTGTCAGCACAGGGAAGAAGCAGACATGAGCACAAAGGCAAACGCACTGACCTACATACAAAAAACACTTCACAGGAGCAAAGTAACTCAAATGCAAACAGTAACACAATGGAGAGCCAGTCAAACACCTGTGCAAATAAACTCAATAAACCCGTAAACTTACCGTGTCTGACACACAAGCGGTGTCTACTACACAAATATAACACGCAACTCCAAAGTGACAGCAAACAAGAACCTGAGACGAGGCAATCTTGACATCATGTCCAATCTGATTGGCCTAATTCTTTCCAATACACATTTATGAGTTGAGGAAAACATTTAATTAAGCCAAAGGGATAATGAAGCAAATAAAAGCACACACTTAAGCAAGTACTAGAATAACAAGCAAGCAACCCCAAACTAAAAATATGTTGAGCTCAGTAGTAGGCATCTGCAACCCATGCTAAGAAGGGTGACACCAGGTAAACATCCTTGAAACAGGTTTCTCGTGCTTAGGAAAGGGATATGCCGGCAAAGTTTTTCAGAGTGGAAGATTCTGCAAAATCTGTGGCCAGCTCAGTATATCATGCCTCTCACACCCTCTATTCTCTTCCCAAACTCTAACCAACACACCCCAGCCCTCCGCCTCTCTCCACTCCGTGCTTCCATCCAGCCAGAGAGAGGAGTGGAGATAGGCCCAGTTGCTAAAGCTGTCTTTTCAGCCCCTGCTCCCGCTTGGTCTATCTGAGATACACAGCAAGCGGAGGTGTCGCTTTTCCGCTGGCATTTCGGACAGTATCTACTTATAGACGAGAGAAAAGGAGAAAAGAAAAACAGAAGGGGTATTATCAGGGAGGGATGAGAGCAGCAAAGGCATTTTGTCTTTTTATTCCCCTCCTAAGCCCTGGGCTTTGCTCCCAATCCGATTGGTCGATACGGCCAGGGATGTAAATGAAATGCAAAGAGGAATAAGGCTGGCTTCCCATCTCCAATGTGTGCCCCCCTAAGTCCCCCACCCCTCTTTCTCTGTCTCACTCTGTCTTGCTCTCTGGCTGTTTCTGGTGTTGTGTTTCTGTCTACCCATTCACAGACTTTCCACTCTCCCCGTTTCCGCCTCACCCTCTTCACTCTGACTCCCCACCCCCCACCCCCCACCCCCGACTCTCTGCATCCCTCTTCTCTCCACGGCTGGGCTCGCAGCTCTTATCTCCTCAGACGCTCCACATTCCAGCATTGCCATGGCTCCCTGCCTGCATCCCTGGTCACGGCGATTCCATGGGTTCCCACAATCCTCGGCAGCTTGCTGATTTAGGGTGGGCAACTGACTCTCAGAAACAGGGGAGAGGAGAGGAACAGAGGTGTTATGGAAGGACGCAATGAGAGAGGATGGAAGGCAAAGGGTGAAGAGAAAGACAAGTAAAAATAACTGATGGTAATGTGAATACAAACAAAAACACTCCTAAGTTTGGGAAAAACATGGTTTGATGCTTGTGTATGTCAATAAAAGAATGCCTTAAACATTTCAAAAAGGACTTATTTTTTTAGAAAAAGGCAGAATCTTTTATTTCTATAGACAACAGAGTGACGATCCTTGTTTTTTCATGAGACAGCAAAGCATATGTGGTACAGCAGGTCAAACCTCATCATCCAGGCAGCTGACAGCCGCTAACAAGGCCTGCGAACAGAGAGGGCAGATTACATTCTGAGAAAACGACACATGCGCTTACTGTCCGTCCCTTTCGCGTCATATCTCAATCAGCAGGCTCTTCGGCAGTCTTTTATTAAACTTGCAGCAGTATCTTGGTTGAACTTTGCATAACAAATTTTATGGCACAAGGCTCATTAACAGCAACATTAAAAGAGAGAGAGAAAAAAAAACAATGATCCTGAGAACATTTCAAAGTCACACAAAAACATTGAGGGTGTTGTAAAAATCTTTGGTCCACTCTGGTTTGATTCTCCCCCCTTTTACTCTCAAACACTCACAAGGCTAAAAGTCCATTTTCCAGGAAGTTTGGAGCTGATGGTCTTATGTGCCTATGTGCTTTGCTGGAGTCTGCAGAATCTGTGCTCCTCTAACGATGAAAGCATTTTATTTTTCATTGTGCCAATCTGTTTATCAAATATGTTTATGTGCTGCTCTGAAAGCGTAGAGCTAGAGTGGAGATTTAAACATGCGCACGCACACACACACACATAAAAAGGAATAAAAAAAATAAAAAAAACAAGAAAAACAACACACATGCACACAGAAACGCACCCCTAAAAGGGTGTCTGGCATTGTGACATTTCACATTTCATTTAAATCCATGAGGGATTATAGCCCTCCTGTTAGGAAGGAGGGGAGGAAAAAAAAAAAAAAAAACATTCCCAGCATCCATTAGTTTTTAAACATTTAAAAGACCTTCCAAGATAGACTGATGGAAGGATAGAGGGGTGGGTGTGTAGAACTGGTAATGTGAAGTGAGGACTGTGTGGCACTATGCAAGTCTGTCCTAGATTAAACAGCCGCTCTAATCCTCCATTTCGGCTTCCAAATTGGGTTTCCCTCAATCTCGGCCTTGCTATCCTAATGTGAGAAAAAGAGAACTAGAGCAGAAGCTGAGGCAAAATAATCACCACGTTAAAAGCTCTGAGAGCAGGATAGGAGAGGGGAAAAAAGAATGAGATGTAAAGATTAAGTAATGACATGGGTGAGTTTAAGGAGAGCGTGCAGAGCTTGACTGAGGTCAGAAAAGACTTCCTGTAGTCAAGCTTGAGCCCACTGTTGGTCAACTGTAAACATTTATCAAAGAGGCATGGCTCAGCGTCAGTCTGATGTTTACTCGGAGTTCAGTTTGATGACTAAAGGCCAGTTCTTGTGCATACCATGCCTCTTAAGTCCAATTATTGGCACTGAAGTCCAATGTGGCCAGGTACATTTAACAAATCAAGCTGCCCTTAATCAATCTGTATCCTTCAGAATCCAGCTTCAAACCATGGAAAAAGGCACATCAACTCAGACTTAATTCCCAGGACATGGCACTTCGGCTGGTTGTACAGATCATCCTTGGTGTGTCAGCTCCATTTGGAATCATATCAGTGGGTTTTCTTCTGGCTCTGGCGGAGCCAGTCTCTTTCTTTGAGCAGGTGAGTAATGGCCGAGCGTATGGCTGGTGCCTGGGGATCAGTGGGCTCCTTTTCTAAGTAGAGACCGAAGTGCTCGATGCTGCAGGTCAACAGGCTGTCTGGACTGTAGCCCTGCTGACCTGAGCGCAGCAACCTCTCACATGCCAGCGCCAGATTCTTGTCCCAATTTGGGGGGTAGTCTGAGTGGGCCCCCACAATCTCTTTATACAGCTGCTCAGCAAAGACACACACACAGAAGCACATTTGAAAACACGTATAAATATTGTACCATACTGTCTGTGGCACGCTATGGTAAATGGCATGTTTGTTGAGGTCAGACTCACAGTGTAAGACAGCTCAAAGAGACGAGCTTTCCCCTCTCCCTTCATCCTTTCTGCCAGGTCAAACAGAAAGAAAGCCGTCTTCATCCTGAAACAAAGCACACCACGCTCCGAGCTAAGTGCTGGATGGATGAGCCATGTAGATCCACATTCTCAGGCGCACCACTCCAATTGAGTGATTTATGTAGATGCAGCCACCAAACAGAATGTACATGTAGATGCTCTACCACACAAGACTGGTTTATGGAGATGTGTGGGCCAGTGTGCATCGTGACACAGCTTTTTATTTGCAAGCTAGCAGTATACAATTAATCCCAAGAGAGATCTGTTGTCTCCCGTAAAAGATTTAAACATACCTGGCTTGCCACATCTCCTCATTAGCGACGCGCTCCCAGGATGCAGGATGGAAACTGTTCAAACAAGGAAAATAAATAAATAAAAGCAAAACACACATTTCTTTTTTATCTAAAGCGGCTTCAGGCATTGGCTTATGCACAGTTCCGCTAAATATAAATGATTATTCATGTGAATATATTGTTCCACTCAACTTTGCAAGTTTGGATACACTAAAATTCAATGTTTGCTGCATAAACATTAAATGACAGAGCAACAATACCAGCTAGCACATTAGACATGGAGTTAAAGCACATCTGCCTTTTTTCACTTTGTTGACTGCAAACACTTGACCTCTGCTTCAAAAGAATATTTTAGCAATGTTTCCGAGCTAATATTTGGCTCGTGGGCAACTGCAGACACGCTTGTCGTGGGAGTGCAGGAAATAATGTCACAGTATTCAGCCGTGGATATCTGAGTGAAAGAAGGGCTGCTGGCAACAGCAACAGAATATGGAGCTTTGACTAATTCCAGTTTTGACACAGTTATTGACAAAACGCAATAAGAAACTCATTATTTTTCATCTTCACTCTCATTTCGAATGGCCGAAGGCCTAATGTCTTGCTCTGGTTGAATTTACAAAGAGCAGGATCACAACATGGAGAACAGAGTATAACCTCACTTTGGGAAGCTCTGTGGAGTCTGAGGCAGAAAGACCACAGAGAGAAGGGCAGCAAAGGGATTTATTCCAAAGGATTTGTCAACTCTCAAAAATTATATTTTGCTGAATTTGAATCCCTTAAATATATGAAATCTTTCTCACACATAATTTTCACAGAGATGCAGTGTTTCTATAACACGGCGAATAAGTCGTGCTTCATTTAGGTTGAACACCGCATTGGTGTGCACACCTGTTATGAGGCTCGCTCCAGTTGTAGATGTTGCGGGTGCGTTTAGTCCACTGTTCGGGGTGAAACTGCATCTGAACAGGCGCCAAGTAGTCGCACACGCCAAAGGGCCAGCGAGAGAAACTCTGCTCCCAGCTTAAGTCTCCATCAGACAGTCCTATGCAGGCAAACACATTCCTCCTATGGAAAACAAAATCACATTAATACCATGTAAACAAACGTTTTCTCACATTCAAACACCTTCTCTTCAATGCTGTGCAGCTCAGAGACCACAAGGGTTAACCCCACAGGTCAGTGTTGCCCCACAGAGACAGATACATTGGCCTGGCATATACTGCCCCCTGGTGGGCTTGGTATTAACAAGGCGCCATCCAGTTTCTAGGTCTCGGCTTCTCCTGGGGGAGTAGACATGAGAGCGGGGAGCAGCAATGAGTCCACCGGAGACTGTTTAACCAAATCAAGTAGATTAGTTGACTTTTGTAGTTCATCAAACTCCTTTTATGGCCTCAACATTCTGTGGGCTTATCTTCTCCCTGCACTCACCGCTGTGTCGACCATCCCACTGATCTCCTCCTCGTTAGATCACCCACTTGTTCATTTGGTCCATTGTTGCCCTCTCAATTCATTCTTTCTCCCTCTCCATTTAACATCCTTCCATTTAGCTGTTCAGACCACACTTATTTCTTTTCTGTTCTCTCCATGCATCTCAGTACTTACTGGGTGTTGTGGGACAGAAACTGCTCCAGACTGAAGGTATTTTTCTGCTCAGGGAGGTTGGGGTCCCACCAGCGGCCAGGAAAGTGGACCCCAGGGAGGTGGGGTGCCAACTTGGCAACATACCAAGAGTATGTCATCATCTAAGAAGAAGAAACAACTTCACCAACTCTGTTCAAATTCGCAGTAAAAGAATATATTTATCACACAGCTCAGGTACATCACTGTTTTATCTCAAAACATCTATGACAGTTTTCACACAGTGTACTCAGAAAACATCCTTTCCTGACACCAAAGTCTTATTTATTAAATTTTTGATTTCTATTTAACCTTTTTTTTCATTTAAATGTTAGCTTATATTAAAATATCAACTCTAAATGTAGACTCAATCAAAAATAAATAAAAGATCTAAGCTCTGACCTCTTGGTCGACTAGGCGGACATCGGGTCGTACGTGTTGACAGAAGTGTAAGTACCGCAGGGAGTTTCCTGGCAGGTCTCCTCTGGTCAGGATGACTGAGTCCTCAGGGACAGAGGCCAGAAGCTCCCTGCCGAACCTCTCCACCACACTGTTCGTGCTCTGATCGCACTCTCTGGAATTCAGGAGCAAACATGCAACCAGGCTGTATCGTGAAAATACAAATAGAGCTTACAGCTATGTACAGAAGAAACTGTTAAGTGCAGCCTTGCCCCTGCATAGAATTTTGTGTGCGATGTGCACTGTGTAAATGTGCATGTTTGCAAGTGTGCTTTCAAGGTGCTCTGAGGGGAAGTTGTCAGCGCCTCCGCCCCTTCCCCTCCGCACAGCTCTCTGGCTGCCTATCTAATCGTGAGGAGACAGGTGTGATAGGTCTGACAGCACAGGCCATGCTCTCCCCTTGATCAAAGCTGCTCAGTGATGGCTGTCTGGCACTCCCTGGTGCTACGCCGGTGTAATCTGCCTCCTCGGACAGCTAACATCTCAGACTGAGCTCTGCAAGTTGAATCTATGTGCTAACCGTGCCTCCCTTTAGCTCCCTACCATGGGGTGAGCAGAGAAAAAAACCTGACATGTGGAGTTCAGACGAGAGGTATGAAGCGCAGGAGAAACAAATCGGGTTGACTCAGGAAAAACTTCCACATGGGGATTTTTTTATTTATTTTTTTTTAAAGGAATGAGAGGAGGGAGTTTTCATTTTACAGGAACTTTAAATAGCAGAAACATTTAACTTCTTTTCTTCGTACACATTTGGGTCTCTGCATGAAGAGTATTGTTAAACTCACACATAAATACTCTAAGATTCCGCAGAAAATGAAAAAGCCTGACACAAAAACAGTATTAGAGCCTAGAATCATTAATAGCCTGTGGAAGTGTGATACAATGCTGCTACTGTAATTAATGTCGACTGTGATCAAAATCTTTTCTGTTGTAGAATTAGTTCTGTAATTGTCTGCAAATTTGAATGTTAAAAGGATGAATTTGCATCTCAGCCCTAACAAATAGGGGCATTTAACCACAAATCTACAATAGTGGAAATGCAACTGCAAGGATTTTTTACTTTAGGTTTCGAAAGCTCTGGATTTGAAACCAGACAATGAGAAGTTGTGAATGCTGACTATGCTTAAATTTTACGCCATTTTCATTTACATGCAATAAAATTCTCAGCAGAGAGAGAAGGTCTGACAAGAACACAACACATTTTAAAACTGTCAGCATTTTAACCTCACAATTATTTTTGCTCTTTTGTTTTAGACACAATGAACAACATACAACAATGCAGCTCCACTACCAACGGCGTGCACGCCATTGTTTTCATAACAAAATGCAACAGCGTGCTTTTCTGTTGTGAGTGAGCGCCACGCTCACCTGTGATTCGTGTGCAACATATGTGTCAGCAAAGCTAAGGTGAAGACCCAGCTTGTGGTCTTCCACAGCCCCCCGTATCCCATCCTCCTCTCCAGCTCAGTGTGAGTCCGGCTCAAGCCGAGGCCAGCCAGCACACACACTGCAGAATCGCCCTGGAGCCAAAAACGCTCGACCTGCAGAAAGTGCAAACACACAAGTATTCCCACAACAGTGTTCCCAGATTTATTTATTTATTGTACACTGATGATGTTCATACTGCTGTTAACATGGTTTTATCTCACATGTTGTGGGACTGTGACTTGCACATATTTGCACGCATCAGCAGCCAGAAAACCAAAAAAAAAAAAGGATATTAAAGAGGAGAGTTGAATGACGCGTAAGTACTCACCACTCCAAGAAGTAAAGGTCTGCTGACGTCCAGGTTGGCTCTCCAAGCGAAAAACAGCGAATAAACCATCAGCATGGCAGTCATCAGCCAGGTCACTGAACGACACATCCTGTCAAGGCAAAACGGCTAATTGTTATTTTTACTCCCACTGAATGAAAATTCTGTTATAAATCCCTGAATTTATTTCCATATATTAATTTATTCTATAATAAATATATATGTGTGTGTGTGTATATATATATATATGTATATTAATGCAGGGCTTGAGATCACAAGCCTGTGAGAAAATGTATCTGCCTGCCAGCTAAAAGGTGCATGATTGAATTTGTAATACAAACTGAGTCATTATGAGCTGATGCCAACTGGTGAATCATAAACTCATTACAGTACAGCTGAAAAATGTACTTATAGACTAGAAAGAAAATATGTTGCCCTTTTGGCAATTATGAATCACCATCATTTGAAGATGAAAAGGCACGTTTTAGTTTTAGTCTGGATGCATTTTTCCTTCAAATAGAGTATAATCTCCATGAGCTGACCATAAGAGTCAAGCTTGCTTTGATACGTTTCCTCACACAATGTTATATTTATAAAGTAAATGCTCACTATGGAGCAATAAAATGTTCAGAGATATTTTATTTGTAAAACACGTACCATTCTAACGTTAGGTAAATCAGCATTTTTCAACTTCCCCTCTACTGAATGACCTGGCTCTTTTTCATGGATGTGTATGTGCTTTATTAAAGTGCACCTCAGAAGAGGGGAAAATGGGAAGGACTGGTGCCCTGCAGAGCTCCAGGACATCACAAGGCTTTATCAGCTCCACCCCACAGACCCAAGCGAAGGCTCCACTGTAATGAATAACTGATTCACACAGCTACATACAAGCGGTGATTAACTGGCACACAAACATGTTTTTGAAAATCCAAAATACACAACAACTCCTCTTGATCTGAATATGGAGCGTCATGACAGCTTGACAGCTAGATGCCTCAGTGTTGTTTTGTATTCTCTTTTTCAAGGATCAGCATTTTGTCAGTGGTTTTGTTCCCTCTCTTTCACTCCAAGGGATTAGATTTTTGGTTGAAGTGGCTGCTGAGATATATGTGACAGTATTTTGCGCGTTGTGCGCTAGCGTCTTACTCATCCTACCTGTCCCACGAGGAGAGAAGAAGGCCTATTCCTGCCAGAACTAAAACAGGAAGGGAAAGTTCTGCCAGGTAGTGATCCATCTGGGCTCTGCAGACAGAAACAGACATATGACCAAAGACGAGCTCAATTACCCTTCCTGTGACTGAACTCAAGGACAGTAATTATCAAATGCCCGCCACAAAGACTCCTATCAAAACAAACTCCTTGGACCGTGCGCTCCTCCTTTCAATCTGATTGACACATGCGAATGACTGTGTCAGCCACCCTCTGCAGCCCCGTCCTCTCCTCACAGCGCCTGTCAGTCACAAAGCACTTGCTCAGAGCAGCGAGATAGTTCCCTGCCTCTTCCTTAATACCCATCTCTATTTGACAGCTTATTGAGTCTCTGTATCTCCTAACGTATACTATGTGTGAATGTGCTCATGAACATGAGTGTGTGTGTCAGGTTCTCCAGTGGGTTTATGTCTCCAGTGCGACATGCCTGTCATGTTCGCCTCTCTTCCCCATCTTGAAGGTGTGCTTGTCCATCAAGCAGCAGGAGTGATGTGAAAGGGTGGGTGCCTGGCAGAGGGAGGTCTGGTGATGGGGAGGGGGGTGTCTTAAGATGAACACGCATCCCGTCCCGTCATTTGGAGAAAGATACCATGGGTGGATGACTGTTGGGGTGATGGTAGTGGTAGCAGGGAGCAAGGGAGGGAATTCAGCAGTGGGGGCTGCTAGAGTGGAAAAATACAATTTCGCCAGCTCTATTGCAGTGTCTGTCATCACAGCTTGTCACGCTTAAACACCAGAGCTGAGTGATCATTTAAAACTGCTGGAAAAACAGAACACAGCGATTTGGCCCTCTAAGCAGGTTCACTTCTGCTTTGATGGAAGGGAGTGGAATGGGAAGAACAAAAGCTGTCAGGGAGAGGAGAGGAAAGGGATGGGTTGCAGAAACGACTCCGGGCTCTCATGGTGGATTGGAGTGTCTTCAGTTAAACCTGTGTAAACCAGCAAACCATCACAGAGAGTGGCTGGGCCCTCTATCTCTACATCCAAATGAGCTTTCAGGCTGCTTCAGATCAAACCTGGCCTGAGTTTACTCCACTAGCTTCCCTACTTCATCTTTCACAGCAAAATCAAATATACAGAAAACTTAGATTCTGTGATGTTAGAGCAATAAAACAATCATATTAATCACAACCGCCTGGAAATGTTTTCACACTGCTAACTATATAATGGTACAACATATATAATACCAGCTCCAAAAACATGAAAAAGTATTGTAACTTTTTATCTTCTTAGGTAACTTAACCTTAATCTCTAACCTGAGATTGTTGGCTGGAAAAGGTACGTAGTTTAGAAGGCATTAGTTTAGGTTCTAGCAGGGTTTGATAGGCTCAGTATTCTGTCTTTTTAAATCCAACCCCAATTGTGTAGCTTCCCCTCTAGTTTTAACAACTGTCTGTAAAAATCTGGGAAGTGAGGAGACCAGCAGTGGGAATGTTGTCCCATTCTTGCCTGATTGCCGTCATTTTATGATGCGCCAAATGTTTTCTATTGGCGAAAGGTCTGGACTGCACGTGGGCCAGTTCAGCACCTGGACTCTTCTCCTGTGAAGCCATGCTGTTCTGATGGATCCAGTGTGTGGTTTAGCATTGTCTTGCTGAAATATGCAAGGCCTTCCCTGAAAGAGGCGTTGTCTGGTTGGGAGCATCTGTTGCTCTAAAACCTCTATGTACTCTTCAGCATTTACTGAGCCTTTCCAGATGTGTAAGCTGCCCATGTCATAGACACTGATGTAACCCCATACCATCAGAGATGCAAACTTTTTAACTGCGTGCTGATAACAAGCTGGATGGTCCTTTTCCTCTTCACTCTTCAGGACAAGGTGTTCAAGGTGGTCATGGTTTCCAACAAGGATTTTAAATTTTGATTCATGTGACCACCTTTCTATTTTACCTCAGACCACTTTAGATGACCTTTGACCCAGAGAATATAATGAGTGGTGTTTCAGGGTCATGTACACATACGCCTTCTTCTTTGCATGATTCAGCTTTAAGCTGCATTTGTGGATTGTGGGCAAACTGCATTCACAGGCAGTGATTTCTGGAAGTGTTCCTGAGACTATAGAATGAGTAATCAAGTCTGCATTTAATGAATTGCCATGAGTTCACAAAGATCATGCGCATCCACTACTGTAGATGGTTGGATCTTTAAAGTCTTTACAATTTTACACTGAGAAAAAAATTTTATGAAGCTGTTCTGCGATTTTTAGAGGATATTTGTCACAGATTGGTGAACCTCTGCGCATCTTTATATTTGAGAGGCTCCACTTCTCTGAATGGTCCTTTTATATCCCAGAACCACTGAACACGATGTAGAAGGTGGCAGCACTCACACCCATCCGGAACTGCAGATTTGACCCTTTCTGGTCTTCTCTGTGATAGCAGCTCCCCTCAGTTATTGTCCAAATGTTGGCAAATGCTTCTCCATTTCTTTTTGATCTGTGTTGGCTACTTTTTCGGCCCTTCGTTGCCCCCATTCCAACTTTTTTGAGATGTGTTGCTGCCATCAGAGTTAAAATTAGTAAATATTTGTTTATGAGGATTGCAAATCATTGCAATCACTGTCTTTATTCATGTTTTACACACTATTCCATCTTTTTTTTGGAATTGAGGTGATAGGAACAAACTGATCACCAATCCCTTTTCCATACATCCTAATCCACAAGTGTTGTCCACACATTCTTGGACTTTTATGCATTTTAATAGTTTGGTCTTACTTACCCTTTTTCTTTGAAAAACAGCTTGGTTCGGTGTGCAGCTTGTGACCTGAAATCACCACTAAAGATAGCCTCCACCTGCCTGAAGCTATTCAGTTGTCTTGTTTGGGCTCCTTCTACAGATTCTCACATGGAGTTTCTTGTTAGCAACACATCCCAAAAGCTTCTCAAAGGTTTTATGACTGTGAAACTTTTAAATATTTTGAACTGCTGAGACACAGACTTCAAGATGTTTGGTACTTCCTATGCAGCGTTCACTTGTAAGCAAACTTAACTGTCTTCTTCTGTCAAAGTCTCAAAAGTTATTTGAGTTTAAGTAATGCTACAAAACAAATACAGATGGGCCTTATTTGTTTTGGGGTTTTTGTTGTTGTTTTGTTGTTGTTTTTTGTAATGAAAACTGATGCTTTAATTCAAGTCTATCAAATGGGTGCCCATAGTCGTGCCAAGTATACAATTTATGTTCATATTTTTATTTCACTACCTGTAGATGTCATTTTGAAGTTAAATAACTTTAAATACATATATACACAATTTGACTTTTGAAATTTAAACTTTCCAATGTTTACAAAATTGGTTAATACATATTTTATCACAATGATATTCTAATTTCCACAGTTAAAAAGGATACAGTTTAATTAAAGCAATGAATTTTATAAAAACCATGCAACTATCTCTAAAAAGCTGTGATTAATAAATGCATAAAATTCAACTAAGTATGTACTTAGAACATGGTAGTTGTTAGAATTTCAAATGTCAACAACAGAAAGATAGACAAACTCACCGTAGCATTGTGGTCATGTTCACAGAGGTCTCTGTCTTTGCCTGAAAAACAAAAAAAAATGCAACTAAAACCATTAGCATGCAAGACACAATATCATACAGACATCGATACTACATATTAGCAACGACTCATGATGACAAACTGAGCGTGTATAAATACAGTGTCTAATTTCACATGTAGTAAGAAAAACAGTACATACTAGACTGAACGTGCCATACTCAGCCCTCAGCAGGTGGGTCAGCAGACCAGACAGGCTGGTTTGGTCCCCCCAGCTCCAGCGGGCAGTGTTGAAGTAGGATGAGATGGGCAGGTAGACGTACGGCAGAAAGCCAGCAAGGAAACACAATCCCATTGTAACAATTCCACGCAAGGACAGCTCCTGGAGAGGAAGCACTCGACGTTAATGTAAATTAAAAATGGATGTTTCACTGTCTAACATGCAAAGGACCATAGCACAGAAGGCAGCATATCAACAAGACTTGGAGTCCTAATACAAACCTAAAGTCATGTGAAAGAAAATATGCAATCTTATTGTAGGATTTAGGACATCATTTAAAAGAAAATTCATATTTTGTCTCTCACAAAGTCTTAAAATTGGAAAAAAAAACTCAAATGAAGAACTTGTGACATATTACACAGTGTCCTTATTGATTTAACAAAAAATAAATCAAAATCCAAGGAGTTTGTGAGAAATTAACTACAGCCTTCCTGTTGCTAAAGGAACTACAAAGCTAAAGTGCAGGTGCTGACACTGAAATGCCCCATCTGGATTCAGTTGTGAGTTAACACAATGCAAAAGAAGAAAGACATCAGCAATGATGTCACAGAAACAGTAGAGGTTGCCCAAGTGCAGCAGTATGTGATATGTAAGGTGACATCACCCTCACTCTTTGCAGACCTGTGCCTTTCTGGTCTTTTCTTTGCACTAGTGGCTTCCCCCTGTTATTCCATTCCTGCCATCTAAATAATGGTAACATAGTCTGGGATTTCCTGTGAGGTTCATTACGTTGACATTGTTTCTCATTTTGTACTTTCCCTCACGCCAAATTAGACTGTTCTTTCTGAAAAGAAAACGGCAGCACAGCTGAGAATTTATGTGTAATAACGTCCTTTGGACAGATGAGACCAAAGTAAAGAGTCTGGCCATAATGCACTGACTGCACCACCCAACAAATGCAACATATAACCAAATACCTCATATAAACTGTTAAGTGGAGGAGTGATGATCTGGTCTTCTTTTGCAGCCACAAGGCCTGAAGGCATCCATGAGTTTCTCTGTACCAAAATATTCTAGAGTCAAATACGAGGCCATCTGTCCAGTAGGATATGTGATTGGACAATCATTCCAATCAGAGCAGAAAATCTTCAACTCAATGACTGAAAAAGGGCAAGAATGAACCGAAATGCTGAATCATATTGTGTGAAAGGAGCTTAAGAGAATTATCCATTACAAAAAATGGCAAAAAATAAACTGAAGCAACATTGTAAATTTGTTCACGATGCTGTGATAGATGGATAATTTATTCAACAAATTGCTGCTAAAGGTGGTTCTACAAGCTACTGAATTACGGGTTGTACTTAGTTTTTAGTTTTGTCTTAGTCCCTGTTTAATCAATAAACACGCGTAATATGTCATGTGTTGTTCTCCAACTGCGTTTGTATTTACATCATTTTAAGACCTGGCAAGCACCAGATGATATTTTATTCCGTCTATGAATTCAAAGAGAACTGTCTTTTTCTTTTTCACATGATTCTACCTTGTGATCACACTTCCCCTTAATAGTCTTTTTTTTAACACTTAAACCAACATCAAACTGTTCTTCCTTAAGAAAAGCCAGTGATTTTTCTAGACCCATTGAGGTTGACAAAGAGCTTACTGTGTCTTTTTATAGTCATCTCTTTTTATCTCTGTCAAAAAAAAAAGGCTCTCAGGCTCTTCAGTGTGGATAAAACAGATCCATTTGCGCAGTTTCAAGTATTCAGACATATTTCTGCTTAAGCATCTATAAGTCCCATGTGTACTTCTTTTCACAAGGCTTAAGGACTTACCTTTAGAGAGCAGAGTCGGTAAAGGACCCAGGGAATGATGACCAGCACGTACAGCACCAGGGTGTGCTGATTACAGAGCCCCAAGCCGCAGCATAACGCGCCCCAATGAGCAATCTGACAGGGAGAGTCACAACAGCGAAGCAGTGTGAGTTTAACATCTGATAAGTAATGAGAGGAAAGATGGCAGGTTCGAGTGAAGATGAAAACGAATTGCACTGAGCCACCTTCTTCCTCCGCTCTGAGTTTTCAGCACGGTGGAAAATGGCTGTCAAGAAGAAGAGAAGTCCAACAAAAAGGTTGTTGAGGGTGAAAACCTCTGCCACCATGGACCACTGCCAGCTGAGCCTCGACACTGCGAACAGCCCTCCAGCCAGCACTGCACCAGGACCTGGACCTGCCAACCTGACAGTGTGGGAAGAGGATTTGATTATTAAACACATACTCAAAGAAGGACATAAAGAAAAAGCAATTTTGACAAAAGTGAAGATCCTAAATCTATTTCTTTACACTGAGCAACACAGTCATGTGAAAAAGAAAGTGCATCTCCAGTCAACGACATCCAAGGATAAAACTACTCACCACAAAGTGATAATAAATATCTGGTCATAACTAGGTCTTAAAATCAGGAAACTACAGCTAAGAAGAGCAATATAACATCACATGACCTGTTACACCATGTTACTCATTTAACAAAGAATAAGCCAAAACATTATTTTGACTTAAGACACTCCAATGTTTCATCACTTTGTTGTGGGGTGGATGTGTAGTGCTAGCTATGATGGTACACATCTGAAACTCTCAAAGGTTCAAATCAGGGCAACTGGACAAGTCATGGAGGAAAAAACAAAAATCTCAGAGTAGCTGTTGGTGCTTCTCTTCGATCGGTGATGGGTCATAAAGCCATCTCCAAACAATCTGTACCCCAATAGTCTACAGTGAGAAAGATTATTCACATTAAACACAGTTCAAAGGGGCGTGTCAGGTACGTCAGCAGTCTCCTTATCTACGTCACTGTCAACAAAAGCCACTCGAGCTGAAAAAGACAGTTCAGAGCAGTCAGCTTCTTACTAAGCTTGCACAGCTTTCCCTTTTGACAGAGGAAAGTGGAAATGTTTGGTAATAACACGGATTACATTTAGTGAAAATCAAACATAGCAGGTCACCACAAATACCTTTTGCCAGCTGTAAATCATGGAAATGGAGGAATGATGATTTGTGTCTGTTTTACAGCCAGAGGAACTGGGCACCTCACTAGCTCTGACAGGTGGTGTGCTTGCTTTTTCAGATTACTCTAGCTCTCAATATTCAAATACACCAATTCTATTCTGACCTTTAGCAATATAACTCATGTTGCTCTTTCAATACTTTCATTTGATCTAAGTAAAACTGGACCAGCTCAAAAAACGCACGACAACAAAGTCAAACCTGCTTCAGAACGCAAAAATTGGTCCTCGCACTAAATTGGAAGTCCACTATATTATTCCCTCTGCTCAAGTTCTCTTCTTGAACAAGACACATTTAAAAAAAAAAGAAAAAAGAAATGCACACACTCATTGATTTGGGGTAATTCACTCCTTCCAAGCAGACTGGCAGAAACCACTGTGGTCGAGTTAGCACTTTATCCTCAGCTTCTTAAATATAATGTGTGCACAAAAGTTTTCCCTTCCTCCTCTCCTGTAGTGACTCCATCTCCTTTGCAGTAATTGAAGCAAACTTGGGATAATCTGTCATACGCTAAGACCCACCACTTACTAAAATGAGAGACAGAGGGGGAGAGAAATGAAGGGGAGAAGTAAAAGAAAAGACCAAATTGTGCAGAGAAGTGTGTGTTAAAAGGGGTGAGACAGTGCGAGGATGAAATATAGAAAGAGGAAGAAAAAAGTTCAAGAAGAGAGACAGAAAAGAAGAGGAAAAAAAATGCAGCCCAGACCCCAGCATGCTGGCTCTGAAATATGAGCAGGCTCGACAATTAGGGAAGTCAGGCAGTATGGCCCTTTCCCCCATTGTGTGGAGTGGCTTAGAGTCCTCATCAGCCTATCAGCTAACTGACAGGCAGAGAGCTGCTCTATTCAGCACCGCAGATACAAGCTGCAGGCCAAACGGCTGCCAGGTCCCTTATGACCCCACAATCCCTTGCCGGTGACAGCTTCAAGCTCCATAGCAAATTAGGCGCTCTCACATTACAATCGCAGAAGACAGATTCCATTAACGGTATCTGAAATTGAGTAGAGAGCAGGCCCGTTATCAGACCTGACTCATAAGCACCGCCATTAATCACAAGGCATGATACCATTTATACATTTCCAGCTCTCTGCCTGCCGCTGTGATAGTCAGCCACAAAAGGCCTGATGAGACTTAGGCTAGGGGAACAATGGAGCTTTCTGAGGAAAGCGCGGTAAATCAGGAAAAAAAAGGAAAGGGAGAGCGAGAGAAGGGTAGAGAAAAAAAACTCATGCTTGCTGACTGCTTCTCCTTTTTTATTGGGTTTCTCTCTTCCAGTATTCACTATTTTTCTCCAGCGTTCTCTGTGAGGCAAGCACTGTGAATGAGGATGTACAGTATATGTGAGTTTCTCTGCACTTAAGGGAGGGGCGGGGAGGAGGGGGGAGGCAACTAGGAGTGGGTCTTAATAAGAAGATAGCAGCGTTTTTCTCGCTGCACCGCTCCAGGAATTAGTTGTAACTTGAAGGAAGGATGAAGAAGGGTGGTGGTGTGAGGGAGGGCGGGAGATGGGGACTTTTGTTGAGGTGCAGAGACCTCCCACACCCATAATTTTACCTCGCTGCATGACAATTAACCCACAGCTCATACACTAAGCAGGGGGGCTGGTTTGGGGGTAGCGCAGGGTGCAGAATAATCACGGGGGGTCCTCGGACGCGGTTATTACACAAAGTCTGCCACCGCTTTTGAAGCTCTTCTGATAGCCACATTTTCAAAGACGCACACACACTCCTGCTCCTCAACTTCTTTATTCCCTGTGAGTGCCTGACAAATCTCTCTGTTGGAGCTTGTCAGTCTTTAAGAGCCCAGTGATGTGTACAGTGCTGCCAGTAAATGACCTGTCTGTCTGCGCGGGACCACCTGGGTCCCAGTCAGCCCCTCAGCCACTCCACAGCTCATTCTCCAGGCTGGCTGCGTCCAGGGTGTACACATAAAGGAGGACACACTCTGACAACAGCGTGGCTGTTAGGGATGCAACGACCCATCGATCTACATCCCCGAAAATGTTTACTGATAAATGATCCAGTTGTATTAAGACTAATGAATGTGATCGTCATCAATACAATAATGAAGCAGCCCTTCGTAATTTATTTTTGATAAAGGAACAGGTTGTTTTTAATTTAACTGTCCAGCTGAATCCAGAAATAAAAATGTGAAATGATAATGCAGTCTCTTAAAGTGATATGAATGGAAGCGACTCATATCGATCGCTCAAATCAAATCAGTTTCCTGTTATCACAACCAGCGCTGTTGAGGAAAATGCTGAGTGGAGATGGGCTGGTTGAGAAGTGTCTGGAGGATAAATGACTGACATGAGACTGTTCCAGCCTCAACTGATCCTCCCTTCCTAAATGCCCGTGTCATCACTTGGGCCATTAACTAAATGGCAAATGTTATTCACAATTCCAAAAGCAAATCATAAACCTGAACATAATATATTTGATTACAAAATCAAATAAACCCAAAATCAAGCACTTAATTTAGCTGATGAAATTAAACTGATGAAATAAAAGCATTTACCACAAAAAAGACAACAAAGGTAAATAGAAAAAATTCAAAGACGACAATAATAAATCTTCTTCAAGGTCACAGGAATGTTCATTAAAATCTCAATGAAGTAAGTGAGACCTGGCTCATTTAGCCTCTCGGTTGTAAAACATGGGCCGGGCCGTTGCCAGCGTTAGTCGTTAGCGCTAAATAGCAGCACACAAAAAGCCGACACCAGCACTCTGCACTGAATGAGCCTTTACAATGGAGCTGGCCAGGGGAGACACTGTCACACACCACCCCGGGGAGCAGACAATACCACAGCTGTGCCATCACGGATCAGAGCTGCACTGTTCTCTAACTGAGTGGTGGTTTGGGATGCAGCGCTGGAAACAAATCACACATTCCTGAAGAGGATAGAAAGCCTGAGAGACGAGGTGGCCCGCTCAGGCTGAGGTTTCCAGCTGGCCCTTACTCACACCCCAGGGCTCCCCTTCGGCCTGCACACCAGCCAGGGTACTTAGTAGCTATTATATGACGGTTAAGTGTCTGAAGCATCGCTTTGAAGTTTTCAAGCCAAGCAGCGATTGATATGCAAACATGTGGACGATACCATGTGTCAAGGAATCAAAATACTATCCTAAATCAAATAATAGAGTACTGGCAAGACAAAACACAGTTTTGCCCAAACAACATAACTAAATGTCTATTAACTATTATGATTTATAGGTATGTAATTGTATGGGAAAAAAAATTCAAATACAAAAAAGCTTTTCAATATTTGTGTCATTTCAACCTAGTTTTCAGCAAATCTAAAGATGAGATGTAGTTGTGTAGCTAAAAATACATTAGCTAGGGATGGAGGTCTAACCAGTTAAGACCTGACACAAAACATCACATCTAGAGGACGCCTCAAATCACAACGAGTTAAAAACTGTTGAGAAAGACAGTTGGGTTTTTGCTTTAATTTGAAAAAAAAAACGAAAAGAAAAAAAAGCTTGTCTTGCAGGTATCTCATCTTTGTGAAGGTTTAACACTGAATTACATAGAACAAATATATGATTACATGAACAAAATGAGTGTTATACTATGACATTGGCTGCAGTTTTGCAGCAACTTGTGCCAGAAACACAAAACAAAAAAAAATTGAATTAAAATAAAACCTTTCCTCAAAGAAAAGCAAAAGTGAGAGTGGAACTGAAGATGATAAACATGTAATCAGGACATATATATGGTTCTAATATTAAATTGTAGTAATATGTTGTGGTTCCAACTCCTTTTTTTTCATTTTTAAACTATAAACTTATAAACTACTGTGTGGTAGATATTACAAATGCATCCTTACCAGTTTTGATGTATTGATGTTTGCTATATTGTTCATTCTTTAATGTAGATATTACTGATAGAATCTAACAGTTTGAACATTTTATTTGCTCCTGTGATGCTTCTTTGATCATATCTTTATGTTCTAAATTATCACTGAATGAACCCATTTCCAATATAAAATGCCCCTGCAGCAATTGAGGAAGAAGGGGTTGGGTCTTTTTTTCCAGTATTGCCATATATGCCATATTTTTCTTTAAAAAAAACAAACAAAAAAAAAAGCAACTGACATTCAAAGTTGTATTTTTGAATATTTTTTGAAGCCCTTAACAAACTTTCAGGCAATCATCAAACCAGGCACTTCCCTGGCCCATCCAGTCTGCAAGGCCAAGGCCGTCTGTTGACACTCAAAGGAAGAATAATAATTAGAGAAAGAAAAAAAAAAAAAAGGGGGGGGGGGGGGGGGGGTTCCGCCAGAAAAAGACCCCAGTTCCCAAAGTTCGTTTAAAATTCCTCCCCCCCATTCTTCTCCAACACTGCCTCCACCAACAGGAAAATTTTTTTTTTT
>JBAMYA010000015.1:9467435-9477969 GCA_037176975.1 Arrhamphus sclerolepis | reverse complement strand
CACAAAAACCTCAGGAAATCATATATTTTCCTCCATCAGTTAATTTAATTGTGTGTCTGATGGAGGTGGGGGGGGGGGGGTTCCGTCAGGAAAGCGCTCCAGTGCTACAAGTGCGTGTAAAATTAATCACCACAATTCTGCTCAAACAATGCATCCACCGACATGACAATTTTTCCCAGAATGCCATCTTAATCTCCACCCCACACAAAAATTACAGGAAGAGGAGGGGGGAAGCAATTTACAAAAACGGCGTGCTTATACAATTCACTGAATGTCATTTTTATTGCTGCTTTTTCCAACAAAGTCATTAGGCACACACCAGTGATACATAAATGTTGCTGTATAGATTCCATTAACTAATTCTGGGTGAATTGTAATTGCCGAGTCTGATCCGTCTCTGTGCCTGCTGCCTTATTAAGACTGCCTGTGGTGGGTGAGGAATGTAATATTGACGTCCGAAGCAGACACAATCTCAGGCCCACGGGCGAAAGGAATATTAAACTGGTACTGTATTCTACTGTCTATCTAGCCCTCCGCCTCTCTATCCACATCCCGTAGCCAGTAATGAGGAAATAACATCTTCATTAGACATCTGTTTAACTGCATTAGAGGATGAGTCCTGGGGGAAACATTGGTCATGCTGAGGATGGGGAGAGTAAAGGAAGTCTGTTGGACTACAATATGACGGATGAGATCCAGCAGGAAAGAAACAACACGGTTCAAAGATTGAGGCCCTTTCAACAGACAAATTTCCAATTATCCTCCGCAAATTCACAGTAATGTGTACGTTCTTTTATTTCCACCTGGGATGAAGATCCTGTCTGACCACAGCAGATGTGAGAGGGAAGGGCAGCCTTGCCCCCTACAGGGAGAGGTGAGAACATTATCCAACAAAACAACTCTATTCAGCTGTTTTCTTTAGACAAAATCACACAAATAGTTGAAGAAGAAAAAAAAAAAACAGCAACGCCCCAACACGCGCACACACACACACACACACACACACACTGCTCCTGACTTGACCCCAACGTTGCACACACAACCCCACCCCTATGGAAAAACAACCCACCTGAGAGAGAAGAGTATGTGCAATCATGAACATATGGTGGAGCTCCTTATAAGGAGCCGGGGAGGCAGCACAGGGAAGGAGATGGCAGTGTGCCCACCATCCTGTCCACTGAGGTATCAGCTGTGCCACACGGACCAGCACTTAGCACAAGAGCCTCTCACAGGTGTGCATTTTCTCGCAAGAGCCGCCTGATAGGTTTGCTTCAGCAGTCTTGTTATGTAATCATGTGATCAAACCAAAAGTGCTGATGAGTGACTGTTGCAAGGTGGTGTTGTTTTTTCTGGGTTTTTTCCTGCTATGATGGCTGTCAGCACGCTAACGTGTCTGCTCTGGGTTTCTCAGGATAAGCTCGGCAATGGAGAGAGAGATTCCTCTCAGGTAGCAGAGATTCAGAGCAGCTTTAGCAGATAAACTGAAATGAGAGAGCACAGAATATCGAGCTGTCTGGATTATCCCGTTACAAAGGTTGCATTCCTCCAGAGTCTTGTGGGTGAGGTCTGTGGCACTTCACTAGCCAAATGCTCCTTTCTGTGAACTTCTATGCGCAATTGATAGTAATTATCATTACATCCAGGATCCTCAAAGGCTTGTCAGGGCATGGTGTGAAAACATAAAAAGACATGCAATTTGGCCATCAAACCACACGATCAAGCCAAGAAAACTGTAATTGACAAATCAAAGGGAGGCTAAAGTGCTACATTTAAACTTATGCAAGAGAGAGAAGTGGCTTCCAAGCTTATCAACTTACATTCCCCCACATTAAACATGGCAATCTGGTGGACTAATTTAAATTGATACATCAAAGGCTTCCCATATTGGATATATTCCAGATGAATTTCAAGGTCTTACAATTTATAATTTGAGAAATGCTGCGTACCAGTATCAACTTCATTATATTTTGCTATATAAAAATAACAACACAAAGCAACAATTTGATTGGGTGGGGGCTTCTCAGCTGATGCAAAACCAATAATAAGAAGTTCCAAAACAGAAGTTACAAAGGTAGTAAAATAACAAAAGACATTTCAGAACTTATTTTTGTACTATAAGCAAACAGCAGAATAGTGTCACTACTGGGGCAGAAATACAGATTTTCAGCTGGTCAGTGTTAGTTTATTCTTTGAGGAAAAGACCAGGCTATCCAAAGATATTCTCCACAGGCTTTTCACCCTCTTCAAGTTCTGTATTAATTTTTTCATACAGATTATACATCCACATTTCAGGTTATATGGTGTGACTACATCCTGTCGCTAAAGTCCTCCCTATCCATCAAACTTTGTTGAATAATTACCTTTTGCACAATAGTAATCCAAGACTAGATCTAAATCACCAGAGATTACCAACATTAAATATAAACCAGACTGCAAGTCCAAATGTCTGACCAATAGCTGAGTCCAATCCTCCAAATAATGGGTTTCTCATTAAGTATTTCAAGACTCGGACGACAGAAGAGGTGGACACTCAAACCTTTCTGAAAGAATTACACTGCTCCCTATCATGTCTCCTCTATGTCTAGCTGATCTGCGATGGTTTGATTCGTCTCTAAGATATAATAACTTGGGACAGGGAGTAAGACTGATGAAGTCTGGGCTTAGGACCAGTCCCCTGGGAAGCACTTCCTCCCCTATTCCTGCCCTACTCTCAAAACCTGACCTTCTTCTGGCGAAGCATACAGTTACTAAGCCAAGCACCGCAACATCTAGCAACACACACAAGCCCATTTTCATTTGATTTCCTCCCCCTATCAACGGCTCCTGACACCCTGCCAACATGTACAGCAGGAAGAAATTACATCATAATCAACAATTCTTGCTCTGTACACAGCAAATTTGAAGTATAAGACATGTTTGGAAATGCTCGAGTAGGCATAAAGGGGGACAAAAAGGTAAAATGTTGACACTAAGCTGTCACCGACAATACAAGTTGGAAAATTACAAGGATCAGCAAAGGCACTGGAGGGTAGTTCAGTCAGCCGTTTATGATAAACGCACAGACAAAGCAGGAAAGTGTAAAAGACTCCTTGCATGATGGGGTCAGCAGCAAGTGAAATTGCTAGGATGGTAGATGGCGACGGAGATTCCCTAAACTTTGTTCACGACTGAGCGAAGGGAAGTGCTGGCTGAAGAGAGACGAGAGGGAGGAGTAGAAATAGTGATCATGTTCCTCTCAGACCCAGGAGGCAAGGAGGGGGAGATTAGAAATCGTGCCATGTCAGGATTGGGAGCATGCTGGGCACTGGCAGGGGGGTGGG
The DNA here is from genome assembly GCA_037176975.1 of Arrhamphus sclerolepis. Classification (NCBI taxonomy): domain Eukaryota; kingdom Metazoa; phylum Chordata; class Actinopteri; order Beloniformes; family Hemiramphidae; genus Arrhamphus; species Arrhamphus sclerolepis. Next base: position 9,474,649 of record JBAMYA010000015.1, on the reverse strand, counting down.
AGGTATAGGAGAACAGCGATGGCAGGGTGGGGGTGGGTGGGTGGGGGTTTGCAGGAACGATAATTGCGATATACATACACATACACGTACGCTCTCGGCAGGTGGCTGATGGGTAAACAGGCAGGGTAGGACAGTGGGAGGGAGGAGGGTGGTTGGGTTCGGCTCCTGAATACTGAACAGAGGATCAGGAACACCACTGTCTGTCAGTCAGGGCCTGATGTAAAAGTCTCTGTTGCACATAGCACTGAGATGCAAAAACTCAGGGAATGTTTAAAGCCTTCTTGCTTTTGAAAGTTACTTTAATGTGTGTTGGCTACCATATGGCTCCTTTTGCAGATGAAAAAGGAGCTCTACTACCTAAATACAATGCATAAAAATGCTCTGATTTGTGGACATTTTTGCTTTCATAAATCACTCAAATCACAAAACAGAAGGAAAATATTTTCCATACTTGCAGACAGTTATGCAGAGGCAACCACAAGCTGCAGCACCCAGAAGACTGCTCATCAGGTTGACGCTGTGGGCTGGAGAGAGTGAGGGCAGCAGACACATCGCAAAACGAGCCAGAAGAGTGAAGATTGGATATCCCGGAGGATGAGCCACCTAAGAAAACAATGACAAACTCAAAAATCCAACTCCAGACGTGCAATAGAAAACAGAATTACAGACACATTACGTTCCTGAGGGTCAGCAAGCCGTGATGGTGAATGTGTACATTTTATACTTTGTTTTACTGATTTTGCACTGATGCCACTGGTGGCATGATATTATATATTATACCTACACCATGAACATATATTGAAAAGTCAGACACATCCTGCCTAGTACGCCTCCAAGCCGATTTTGTTACGATACAACAGCCTTCCTTTCATTTCACAATTCTTTTCCTCTGGCCCCTTCCCAAGGACAATGCAGCTCCCTAGAGCCCATGGTAAAGCACGTGGTGTCTGCCAGCTTCAGCCCCAAAACCACCTCAGAGCAGCAGTCGCTCTCGCCTGGGGGATCTCTGCAATCACAGCAATTAGCCGCTAAGTCTCCTCCACCCAGATAAGGGCTCAGTCATTAAACACAAGCTCATTCTCTGGTAGTGATAACATGAGCTATTCAGGCAGGGAGAAGGGGCAGCTCCTCAAATGAACATCAAGCAGAAAGGTGAAAGAGTGACTAGTTCACCAGTCACCTCAAACACAACAAGGTCACTATCATTAAGCTCAGGAATACAAAGAATTTCAAAACTGAGTGAAGTTGGAGGAGGTCACCAGAAAATGTCAGAGGAACTGAACAAGCAAAAGAAAAGAAGAAAAAGAGGATACGAGAAACTCTGGTTGAATTTCAAGTGAACTCAAGTGAAGCATCAGGCAGGTGGATAAAGTGACTTAAGGAGAAAAGGGGGAACTAAATGGTTTGGTGCATGTTGGGAGAACTTTGCAGCTAAGACAAGTGGAAAGATATGCAGTTGAAGGACAGCTGAGGGAGACAGGCCACAGGGCAAAAAATGGAGCAGAACTCTGGAGCTCTGGGGATCAGAAGGGGGGGCCAGCTGCTTGGGGCCAAGGGATGGCCTGGGAGGCCCTGGGGAGGCCTGCATAGCAGACAGGCAGGCCACACGGACTGCAGCACTAACGGCAGGATTACTGGCATAGTGACACCGACACAGCCTCCCTAAAAGGATCACAGCGGCGTAATAAACTTTATTAAATAATAAAACTTATTATAACTGTTAACCCGATTTAGTTCATTCTTTGCGGCTTACACACACACACACAAAAAAGAGGGGTTGGATATAATAAGCCTTATACCGTACATAAGGCAAAGCCTACAAAAGCCATCGCCTTACCATTGACTTTAATTGGATTTGAAAAACGGGTTGCAAATTATAGCATTCTCTACTTGCAACTTAGTAAAATAAGTGTACAGAAAAGAAGGGAAAAAACCTGTGGACTGAAAGTAAATTAATCTGCTTTCTGCCCATGCTTAATTAAACTTCCTTAATGCTTATAAGAGTTAATGAGTGAATTGATTAAACAATACAGCTAATACTTACCCCTAGCTCACATGCAGTGGTGATCAGCTCTCCTGTGGAAGAGAATAGGGGGGGGAAATTAATGTAAACCCAATAATTATTATTAAGAGACAAGTCTGCTTCCAAAGTTTTCCCAAATCAAATACTTGCACTGGGGTTTTGCATTAATTTGCCAGGATCAAAACCTGCAAATCTTCCCAGTGTGACGTTTCCTAAGCGGCATGCTCATTCTCTTCATCTTTCGCTTCTCCCCTGATGCCTCCCTCCCATCTCCAGCATATACACACAGATATAAATACACACACACACGCAAACCATTAGACACTCTCTCCAATGCTCTGTCACACAAAGACACACATATGGTGATCTGAGAATAATACTTCCAGTCCCATCCTCCCAGTGCATCAGGGTCCTTTCCCTTCCTCTTTCTTCTTTGCTCTATGTGCCTCTCTGCTGCTCCCACACTCCCAGTGTCTCAGTGTCTCCTTTAGTCCGTTGGGCACAAACAGAAAAGCTACGTCGGTGACAGTCACAGAATGAGGTAAGCTGTAAAAATAAGAGCCAGCTGCACAGTTTTTTTGACAAGCTCTGTGTGAGGCACAGCACAAAGTGAAAAGAAAACCCCTAAAAGCTATTTGAGGAAGCTTTAATGTATCTGGGCACAAACCCATTTGTGCCAGTATACACCCAAAGCGTTTCAAATTATACTGATTTCTCACCCAATGTTTGCATCTCCCACTCATGAAAATTGAAATTTGGTTCAGATTAAATGACATTGATAATTTTAAGGGGATCGGCATAGCTCCCTCTACTGGTGCTAGACAGGTAGTCCTGCCCTCTTTAAATACATTCAGTGAAATGGTGGTCTTCTTTCCTGCATCATTGCCTGGAAACAAGACTACACAAGGAGTATATTTACTAATTGCATAGGTAAAAACAAAAAAGAGATTTTTTTTTTTAAGTATGCTCAAATAAATATGTTCAAATAGATTGCTGAAGTGTTACAAATCAAAGGTTTCAAACAAATTAAGCACTGAAAACTGCAACATTGCAGATTGTATTTGTATTGTAAATTGTATTTTAAAATCAAGTAGCTACAAATGTTTTATTTCATTTTTTTTAAATGTACATTTTGAAATGTATGTATATACTTTTAAATGCATATTTATAATTGTATGCCAACAATTAGAGAACATGATATCTGAATTTAACATGGCAGTTGCTGCCTCACATATTTTGCAGTGTTGCTGATACAGAGAGTTGCGATGCCTCAAATTCTGCCACATGAGAAGCCCAAACTCTTATCAGTCTAATGGACCATGAAGTCAGAACTCCTCCACCTGCAAAGCTTAAATGTTTTCACAGCTCCATTTCACCTGGCATGAGCCGCCAGCTACCTGCCATCATTTTACATCACACTTTCACATCCTTCATCGGTTTCTCAATTTCACTCGTTTTCCCTCAGTAGTGGCACACTTTTACACCATTCATCACAGAAACTAGTACTAAGCCAAAACATTCATCTCAGTGCCACAGAGATGCAGTTCTGCGGCCCTAATACTAAAAAGGAAAATATTGACTCAACGGGGTAGCAGCACGGGTGCCAAGAGTCTTTGTGATTGTGGAGCATGGGCACCCACATCAGTCTTCCCATAATCCCCATCATTTCCACACTTCACATTCCTAGACAACAGTGTACCCGCGGGGCTGCGCTCAAGCCTCTCCAGGGCACATCACACCTAAAGAGATTAGGACACAGAGACGGAGACCTGGAGAATTCAGAAGGGTGTTCAGCTGGCACTATCAGAGCGGGCATCCTGCACCATCCCTAAACACTGTGGAGAAAGGGCTGGCCATTTTTTCAAAGACCCTGCTAGACTGCAGAACAACCAGCAGGGCTACTCGGCACTCCAATTGCCTGCTCCCTTCTCAGCTCGTTTCTGTCTGGCAGAGCTTTTCTTATGCTTTCATTCAGCAAAATGCATTCCCCTTTGCAGCTTGCATGCCTGAGCAGTGCAAACATAACAAGCAGAGCCTTTATGCTTGCAAGTCCAGATTTACAAGTTTGTAACCTTGCTTTTACCTCCAAATGCCATAATTGTACTGGCATTCCCTCACAAACACCACTACAAGCATGTTGGAAAACATATTGACAACACACTCAGGAGCCCTTGGGGAATGGATTTGGGTCCACTTTTGATTCTTGTGAAAGAGAAGTGGATGTTAAATATATGCATACACATAAAATCATTTATTTAAACAAGCTTATGTATTTGGTCAGTCTGTGACCATCAACATTGCTTTGTTGTGTCTATATAACCTGCAATGGAAGTCTGGCAAGCACAGGAAAAATGCAATGCAAAAAATGAATTTATACATTTTAGCAAATATACAACTCAATAATATGATATTAATCTCCATTAATTAAGATGTATACAGTATAATTAAATGATCATATGTTGCAACTTTGTTTTTATGTTATTTTTTCAAAAATATGAAGAATATAAAATAATAACGTAACATGATACACTTGTCCGTCTCACAGGCAAAGAATATGAAACACAAAAAATTTGAAACGCTAAAATCAACATGCTTTGACTCATCAGTGATAACAATGTCTATGTAATTTTGATCAATTCTATAGAAGTGAATGTCAGGAGATTTTAAACTTCTAACATTGTTAATTTTGACTGTACGATGCAGAAATCCATTGTATGGTTGGGCTTATCTTTTTCAGAGGTGCATTTATAATGAATTCAATTGTGTTTGTAACATTCCATCACAGGAATAAAGAACTCTTTGGGAAGTGAGGGCGAGATTTTAATTTAAAGTTGTTTTGGGGTTAAAGATCTAGATCTTTAACGCATTATTCATAATTTTTTCCTTGCAAAATAACTAAATTCATTTCAATCCTTAGACCTTCCTAACACATACTATGTTTGTTTTGTTTTTTTTCATTTAATGTTGGTTATGTAAGTTAAAATAAAGGTTTTAAACTCGCCAACAATTGTTGCCAGTGGGAAACCATATAGTCTAAATTTACACAAATCCTTCACTTTGACCTATTTACACATATACAAAATAAAAATAACACTAACATCAAAGTCAGATTCAAATGCATCAAATGCATCATTCTGGGGTTCTTAGATAATCCAAAACTTCTGATAGTTTTAAGCTGTATAGTACATAGAATAAACAGCCAAAACCTTTGACACAATGGCTATGCGTTAGATAGATAGATAGATAGATAGATAGATAGATAGATAGATAGATAGATAGATAGATAGATAGATCTATCTTATACTAGCAGCAACAATTGCTGCCATGCTTTTTAGTTGAGCATTTAGTTTTCTTGTGATCAAAAGATGCATGTATGCATTCTAATTACAAGTTATAAGTATAAGTTTGAGACAGACATCTACTTTCAGAGGTGCAGATAGGAAGTAAAGAGGCCTGATCATGTGACCATTCACACTAGTTACATGAAACTGATACGATTTAGAGGAGAAAAACTATTCTTTTATTTTAAAAACTGCTGTAGCTGCCCAAAGACACTTTTAGAGCTTCCAGAAATTTAAAAGAATGAAGTGGTGGGATTATACCTAAGAGCAAGAGAGAGAGAGAGAGAGCAAATGTTTTAGGATTCGTTCGTATCTGTTTTCCATAAAGTTTTACGTTACGTCTTCCTCTCCCTTTCTTTTTCTATTTTTTCCAAACTGATGGGTTTCCACCTTCAGCACCACGGACAGCAGCCGGACCGCTTCATCATGAGAGCGCCACGGGATTGGTCGTCCCGCAGCACAACAAAAATCACGTGACCCAGTGAATATTAGCAGCTAACCCGCTAGCACCAACCTGAGTCTCCTCCGGGGACGGTCCTCTGAACACAGGGCACATACACGGCGGTGACACCGGCGATGGTAGCACCGGTCAGTATCCAGCTCGTCTTCTGCTCCGGAATCATTTGCCTTTCTGTGGAAAAATGTCCGAAAGATGTTATTGATATGTCGCTTAACAAGCTAACGTTAGCACCCACACATGTCTGACGGTAGCTACCGGATATCTGAAGACATAAGTTAGACAAAGCTGGGGTGGTGTTAATGCAGCACAAAAAGGTGTACAGATTTGTTTTTTGAAAGCTTGAGACCTTGTTGAGTAAAGACTTTTTTTGTTTCCGACTACAGTCAATCGCAATTTCGTGCTCAAAAGAGCCGCTCTTAACTTCTATGTGCGCTCGTATTCTAATATTTATGGGGCGCGTCTGAAACAATGAAAACGGACAAATACTAGTTCCTGTTTTCAAAATAAAATTACAATATAAAGAATTAAGCCATGTCAATGGTCTGTTAATCAGTTATAGATTAATACGTAGTTTATCAAGAACAAGGTGACTGATGAATTTGAGTTCAGGACTAGTCAGAAATACTTGTGATGTTTGAGACTGTAAGAATGCTTTATAACTTCACACTGATTCTTGTTCTGGAATACATGAATTACACTCATATTTAGATACTATTTTTGTTTTGCTTACTGCAAACGCTTGTAGACATTTAAGTGTAAAATTCCAAGTTTTTTTTTTTTTTTTTTATTGAGAAAATGCTAAATGCCAGTTTCTTTTAGAGATACAGTAGAGCACTTTCTCATTTTGTGTATATTCCTCTTCCAAACTACATACAGAATAAGTTTAAAGAATAATTTCACCCTAATTTCACCCTCTTCATATTTAAGGACCTTTGCTTGATACAGTAAAACACTTTGCTCCATAATGTCTATCAGTAACTGCCAGACTACAGGTCAAGACTGTTCTGATTACAGACGCTTATCTCACGTTACTTCTAAAGCATATCTCAGCTTGTCAGATATTGACCTGTGTGAGCTTCAGATACCCCTATGAAGAAAATCTTACAAGCTTTGTAGTTCTGCCAAAGAATTTTGATCTGATTATTGTTTTGTGTTTTGTCAATTTTGAATCATTACAGCACAAAATAAGCCAAAGAGTAATTTTCAACCACACTCATAGAACATATTATCATACAACTTTAAAACAGATAGTTCAATCAAAGCAGTGACAACTGGAGCATGACAGTCACTGTCAGATACTATGGAGCAGAAGTGCCACAAACATCAGGTGTTACAACTTTGCTAAGCAAAAACTGTCATGTGGCACTTAAATTTCTCTAAATCTCATACT
>JBAMYA010000015.1:9451497-9467335 GCA_037176975.1 Arrhamphus sclerolepis | reverse complement strand
GACTGTGTGTGAAATTTAATGTAAATGAAATGTACCTCAAATACAGATGTTAGGCATTTTGTTAAAATTCTTAAGTTAAAAACTTGGATATTTAAACATACGTTGACATTTTTGTTTTTGTTTTTAACAATAAAACAGTTTATATAGAGTGCGCAAGTATTAAGAGTAGCCTTGGGATGGAATCTGGCAGTTATTGTTCCACTATATGCAGTCTTTTTGTTTTCGTTGTCTCAAACGCAGGCATTAGACTCTTTCTTAAGTTCAAGTTTTGATGTTTAAAGCTACATTTCTCCACTGTTTTCTTTTCATTTTTTTTAAATCAATGAAAAAAGGCTATTTGATATTGAATGTGTGTTATCAATGTAATCTTAAATTGGAACAAGTTATTTTGAGAAATTTTGAAGTGAAGTGAAGTACTGTATTGTCACACAGTGACACATGGGTGTTATTTTGCACAATAAAATGTGCAAAATAATCACTTTTTTTAACGGTAAAAGCATTTTGGTGCTGATAGTGTCTGAGCGAAAGTCTGTGTTTTTAGAAATAATGGAGAACAGAGTTTTTTACTTACTTTCCGCTTTCAAACACAGCACTTGAAATATAAGCCAGTTGCCATTTCTCTCTCTGTCTCTCTCTAAAAAAAGTATATGTGTTTGTGTGTGTGTATATATACATACATACATATATGTGTGTGTGTGTGTGTGTGTGTGTGTGTGTGCGTGTATATGTATATATATATGTGTATATGTACGTTGTATGTAGTCAGAGTAGTCTTGAAGAGGAAAATACCATTAATTGTCAGAAATTATGGTGCAAAGTATTTCACTGTATCTAAAAATTCTGGCACTTGGCCTTTTCTTAATGGAAAATATATAATTATATTATTAATTTTACACGTGAAAATATTAAATTACTGCGTATGTGTGTAATCCATGGATCCTACATCTAGAATCAGGCAATATTTGACAGAAATTATGAAGTAAAGGGTTATTACAGAGTTCCAAACATAACAAGTTAGTCATTTTTTGTGAATTTAGTCCTGAACTCAAACTCAGCTGTTATTTTTTGATAAATTGCATGTTAATTTATGAACAAGCTTGGGTTTTTTTTTTTCTTACCTTTGACTGAGTCTTTGGTTTGAAATCTTATTTTGAAAACTACAAATTACATTTGTGGCGTTTTAGAAATTTACCGTAAAGATTAGAGTAGGTGCTCACATAGAGTTTAAGAGCAGCTGATTTGACCACAATCCAAAAACGATGATGATCACAGTTGACCTGAAGTAGCGACCACGTTGTTTTGATTTATATTGAAGCTAAGATGTATGAAGTAAGACGTGTTTGGACAGTGGGAGATGTTCCCAGTTACTATTTCCAACTTCCCAGTGTTTCAGGAATATGAAGCTGAGATTTCAAACCGCCTGCAGGGAGACTTCACCAGTGCAACTGCTGCTGCTTTCTTTTTAAAAGCAGCTATTAAAGTGAGGTATTAAAATTATGATTAGTAATTGTTAATCATTTATTCCCTATTTATCTGATGGTGAAACATTAGAGACAAAGTAATCATCTGACATTTATACATTTCAGTGCACATTTAGTTAGTCAATGTCTGATCTGCACGCTGAAACATTTAGAGATCTTTAGTTTGAACTATTTCACTGGTAAAAATTAATTTCTTGTAGACACGTCTTTCATTTACTATATACACTACTGATCAAAAGATTAAGAACACCCCAATTAGTCCAGTTTTTTTTATTAATTTTAAAATAACTCAAGTCCAATGAATAGCTCAAAATGTTATCAAGGTAACTAGTGACCCTCCAGAGATTAACAAAAAAAGGTAGAGTTACCAAAATGCTTCATAGTCTGATCACATCATCTGTCACCTCTTCGACAACAGGTCCTATGGAAGAGGACTCCAGTATTACAAAAAATATACACCATATAAGCATGACATTATGACCACTGACGGGTAACGTGAGTAAACTGCAGTCACCTTGTTGCAGTGCAATGCTCTCCTTGGAAAACCTGCATTCTGGTAATCACATTAATCCTATTGTGGCAAAAGATTTTTGCAGACCAGTTAGGCTACTACCTCGACATGGTATCATCTATGCCCTTCAAGAACTGCCTCCTGAAGCTTTCAAAGAAAGCAATGCCACGTGTACAGTGAAAGATAAATGGGGACCCGATTATGTGTTGGGGAAACTTTGCTGCGTGTGGTGTGGTTTGGGGTCCTTGAATCTGCAGGACACAATAAGTCTCAAGACTATAAAAGCATCCTGGAGTGATACATAAGCTCAGCCTCAGTTGCAGATCATGGATCCTCCAAAAGGACAAAGGCCCAATACAGGAAGCTAAAAACATCCAAGAACTGGGTGTTTTCTTTTGTTTTTTATTTAAAGGACAAATTTTAATTGGTCTTTTATGAGCTCTGATTTTAATCATGTTGAGCATCTATTTTTTAAAAAATGTGCTAATACACATCCTGTGAACCATTTATATTTACTTGCCATTGCAATCCTCTTAGATCTTACTTTTGAGAATTCTTTATTTCACAAACAAAATAGAATAAAAAACATATATATATACATATACATACAAAGTGTTCCACAATCAAGTGTATGGGGAAGTATGAGATTATACCTGAAGAAAGATCCATGAACTCATAAATGTCTCACAAATGTCTATATTTCACAGGTTGAGGGGTGACTATAATAAAGAAATTGCCCTATTGAACTGATAATAATCCCAGTCCGTCATAAATGAGTCTGATCCCTCAGTAAATTGAGCCCTTGGTGAGGTGGAGTGGTGTCAGCACCTAACCAACTCTCTGATGGCTCTCTAATCCTCCCCCCTCTCTCACTACCACCCTCACCGTCTAATCAGTCTTGAACACACACATAACACTCACACCCATCTGACACACACAAACCAAAGTACTCACCCTTCCTCATGCTGGGGCTCAGCCATCTCTTCAGTGTGATGTCACTGCTAATCCAAGCTCAGTTATCCGTTGGGTTGCGGCGCTGGCAGAGGGATGTGTGGTGGAGATGGAGTGAAATCGGGGAGGTAGATGTGTGTGTGTGTGTGCGTGTGTGAGTGTGGAGGGGGTAATCAGACACATTATAAAGTCCTTCCTCCCAGACCACAGTTTCTATTACCCCCTGCTATGTACAAAACTACAGCATATGCATAAATGTTCGGTGGAGTGTTAATGTGGACACATATTGGAGTTGTGATAGGAAAGATAAAGCACAACTGTAGGCCCATTGCTCCTATTTGAGGCACAGAGGAATCATTAGAGAGCCTGCTGGATTAAAGCATCCTCCAAGCCCCCCCACCACATGCATCCACAAAATGCAAGGCCTTTTTATTGACAGCTTGTCCAAAGAGAGGAATTACCCACATGGTTGAGGCCCTTTTTTCCATATGGCACACCACGCTATTAACAAACATTAGTTGGCTGTTATTGCAGCGGTATTAAATTCATTATCTTTTCAGATTGTGTGTGAGGTTTGTGATTATTTATGTGCATGTTTGTGCGCCAGTGTGCATGATTAGAGAGTTCTAAAGTTCCAGCTCTGGGGATTTGCAGTGTAAGATAAGAAACGGCATTAATGGTGAATTGTGACGGTCCAGTGGAGCAAAACTGTTATTTGAAATGCACATATGTCTCCTCTGCTGAGATCGTTTTACGCTAACAATCAACATATTGTCTCATATTTTTTGTTGCAGAGGGTTTTTTTTGTGTTTTTTTAAACACCATGCTTTACAAACAGGAACAGCCTGAGCCATGCATGAGCAAGTGGCTCATGCATGGCTCAGGCTGAAATTCCATCTATTTGATTTTGTATTTTCCTTACTTGCCACATATCTGTTTTAATCTTACCTTAAAGCATCCTTGAAATGAGGTGTAATCCAGTTAAGCCCTTTTGAATCTTCTTCACAGCCATATCACAGCCCATTCATCACCCCATAAACATTCTCTGCTAAACAGCTGCACACTGACATGGTTCACAAGCCAAAGTGTTCAGACTGCAATCGCATACATATTAAAAAAAATGCAGTATTTGTGCATGTAAAAGAATGACAATGTTTAACTGACTTTCCATCCACAATTTCATCTATTTTCTACAACCACCTTTGCCTCCCCAGGGTTCACATGCATGCTGGAGCCTACCACAGCTGCCGGGGTGCACCCTGCACACATCCCCAGTATATCAAAGAGACAAGACAAACAACCACACACTCACACACACCACTTGCTTCTACAGACAATTTAGGATCACTAATACACCAAACATGCACGTGTCTGAACTGTGAGAGAGACCTGGAGTGAGAAATCCTAATTTACAAGCAGTCTAAATGAATTAAGTGAAAACGCATACTTCAGAATCAATAGGATGCAGCAGTATTTCTTATTTTATTTGGGTCCATTTTATCACTTAGAAGGTCACAGTAAGTCACAATAATTATTTTCTGATGGGGGGTGTCTCTAGGAAATAGTCTCATGGGTATAAAAATGATGTGAGTCACATATTATGGCCTGTCCTGATGCCACCAGTAAGATCTATAAGAACAATGTTCTCTGCCCCTTCATCAAATTACAAACAGTGGGAATATCTTTATTACAATAACAATGACCTTCCTCCTAATTGTAAACTTAAGGAGCGATGAAAATGCTCTGACCCAACACAATATTGTGGGTCTTCTATATAACTAAGCTACAAGAAGTGATACTTTGTCAAAGTTTATGCTGAAACAGGCTCCCCTTTATCCACCTAAGAGAATTATCATTTAGCCTTTCTCCTGGGAATGTTTATTTAAGTAATTGCACGTATGATTTTGTTTTTTAATCACGTGAAGCAATTTCTATCTTTGTTTCTCTAAATTTACAAAACAAATAACTTATCATTCCATTATCATTCTGTAAAATGTACATGTAGCGAGGCCTTGAACCAGTGAATAAGTCTTCAGACAGATTAATTTTCCCCTGTGATCCTGTTCTCATTACGAGAAGCAGGGGACTCAAACGCACATAATAACAGGGCTGACTGCTGCTCCTTTGTAACATGTGGCTACCTAAATGATCCTAAATAAGATAGATGACAAGGATATGGTAAATCATAATCGGTATTTTGCACAATGGAACATAATAGTCTGTGGAGAACAAGGGACAACACACAGAGCTCACGTTTCCATCGCCCGGAGCAGCACACCTAGTCGAGAGCAATTAAAATGAGAGGATTCAATTTTGTCGAACACCAGGAACCTAAGATAAATCTTGCACCTCATTTTCCAGCGGAGGACACTCCTTCATGTTGCTGCTATCATGTTTGTTATGGTGTTTTTAAGGCACAGCTGGCTACTGGCAGAATCAGTAAAACAACCCCCTTCCCCAAAAACCACGCTAATCCCAGTCATTTCAGTGAGAGACCCAGGGGTGGGAGAGATGCTGAGTTGGGTGAAACTGTGAATAAAAGATGGATTCAGGATGAAAATTTTTGCCAGAGCAGGAGGGGGGGGTGGCGGGGAGTGAGACGGCACGTCACTGCATGGTTTCCATGTGGGAGCAATCCACTTACTTGAACTGATAAAGATTTAATTAACACAAGACTCTGCAATTACTCCATAATTAAAGTAATTTGTCCTCTTGTTTGGATGAGTAGGCAGGACGCCACGCATGCTTCTGTGGAGCAGAGAAGAAAAAGAGAACATGAGGTGCTCAAAGAGCCAAACTTGCCCCACTTTAGTATTTGAATTTAATGCTTGATTTTCCAAAACTATTTTCCTTGCATATGTTCTAATGAAAAATTTGTATGAGCCTGTGTTTGTTTGCCTTTTATTTGACAACTCATTTGTTATTCATTGAGAAAGCATTAAGCTGAATAAGCTGGGTAAAAAGTATCATCAAGAGCAACATGAAATAGTAAATAGGCCTGATATAATCATAATCCTCTTCAAACTTCACTGCATTCAGCTCTGAGTTGTGCTACGGAGCTGTCTACAAGCCAAAACAGTAAAATATAAAAACCTGTCATGGTTTTTGAAGCAAAAGTGAGAGTTTGCTCAAGACGGTTTTACCTCGAGATTGAACAGAGTAGCAAACCCAACTTAACACAAAACAACAGCGCAGTGTGATGAAAAAGGGTAATGGTGACTAACCACACGACACAGAAACAGCGAGGAACCAACAACAGTCCAATATGAGTCACCATGCTGTGGTAGCCTAATTTGCCTGAAGATTAATTAAAAAAAAAAAAACACACAACTGCCAAGATTATTATTAATAAACCAGGGAGATGAATGTCTTGTGTGTGCTGCAGAGGGTTGCATGTGCTGTTACTTCAATTTACAGGAGGGGAAGGGTACTATCTCTTATTTACAGATGATGATCTGAGTAGAATTTGCCTTAGCTACACGCTGGTTAATTGAGGTAAATATCACAGCCTTCAACTTACCAGTGAAGGGGTCCCACTGATAGCTTGGCACACAGCCCGCAGCCACCTGTGGCATTTACCGTCTTAGGTGTCAGGGCAGACGGGCAGCAAAGAAGCACACTAACAGGCTGAAACCTTTGAATACAAGTTGAAGGTGTTTTTTTTTCCTGCTATTTCAACCTGCATTCTGATGGCTAACGTGGTAAAAAAAAAAAAAAAAACCTTGATGTTTTCATGGCTTCAGAAAGACAGTCCAGCTGCTCTTCACTCATTATGACCCAGGGTATCTGAAACCTGAGGGTTTTATTTGAAACTTCAAAACATTTTGTCTCAGCCTCTGAAGAAGCCACAAACATAAAATGGAAAACATCCTGCTTTAATTATAAATGACTTATTTTGTCCTCGTTTATCATTACACACAAATGCGCTGATGCATGTCTTCAAAATACTGATGTATGTATTGCTCTAGAAGTAGATGAGCATCCCTAAGGTCATATGGGGTTTAAAACACAATGGAGTAACTGAGCAAAAACAAGAAAAAAAGAAAAATATCTTCTGTGACTTCAAAATATTTTCAGGATTTATTTATTTTTGTCAACCATCTTTGAGCAAGAACAGTAGTGAATTTATGTTATTTTTAAAAAAAATTTATGTGAATGCAGTATGTTTTTTTGTACAGTATTATTTATAATGCTTAAAAAAAAATTTGAAATGGAAAAAAAAAAAAAAGAATAGAATCACCCTTTGAGGTTTGCTGTTTCCCATCCTGGTAACTGGTTCATGGAGTATCATTCCACTATTTGCATAACCCTGCCCTGCTTAAGGCAGGGGAGCCACCAAGTGATCCCAAAATTAGCATGCTGTCACCTTCACTGCCTCTTCTGTCATTCTGAAAAACAGAAAAGTGTGCAGACATATGAACCCATTCCACATCCGCTGCAGAAATGCTAATTAGGAAGCACGACATCCTGCAGCTTCTGTCCTCTCCCAGCGCCTAACTAATAAGTTATGTATTTAAATCCCTTTCATGTGCCTTTATTATATAGTGGATGAAGTCGCATTTGAATGATGGAAAATGTCATCATCATTTTATTATTCTTATTAGAATTTTTTATATAAATTTATACATATAAAAAAATTAACACCTAAGAATTGCAAATAACTGTCTTTATTTAATGCATTTCTGAAGTATTATGTCAAAACTTAAAAAGGAAGTAAAAGCACACAATAATTAATTTGACTGCTGAATATAAAAGATTCATCAGTTAGACCTTTAAATATATAGCGGGCATGCATCTCTTTTAGCTAAGTAACTGCACATAAGGATGATTTGCAGCCATGTATTGGCGTGCCAATTTAGATAATTCTGTTTCTCTTGTTTCACATGTAGTTGTGTAATGAATTTACACACATCAAACTTTCATTTCACTGCTCTGCAGCTATTGGATGCCTTCAGCTCCGTAGTTTGATGGGCAGGGCACAGTGCCAGGAGCTCCATAGTTGAGGAAACAGTGCCCTCATGTGGCTGTTGAGGGAAAGTACCCACTGAACATAAAGTAAAGACAAGGGGGATGCCCTTACAATCATTCCCTTAATATTAAGATTGAATTGATAAACCATATCATAAAATGGGAATAAAACAAGACTTCAAGAAAGTTTTTTTTTTTGTTGCCTTATCTCAAAAAAGGTTCTTGTTTGAGCTATCAAAATTCAGTCACTTCGGTACCCAAGATAGCAGGGAAATGCTCACACGGAGGCATGATGAAACACATATGTAACTATGATTAAACATTACTGCTGTGTGAAAATAGCATAGACATCTGGAGCTCAAAGGCAAGGGCTTGGGAAAATAAATAAATAAATCAACAAATCCTCTTCAAATGTACACATTTAAAATCAATGCCCTGGAGTCCCCGAGCATTACCCACACATACGAAATACAAACTAGGAAGGAAAAAAATTCAACTCGGTGCAGCGTATTTTTAAAAAATATTTTATTCTCTGCTTGTGTACAGGATTCCTGTAGAAGACAAATTCATAGAACAAGCCCTTGGCTGAACTGCTAACCCCACCCATGTTTACCAAGGAGGAATGTTTCAGGCAGCTACTCTGCAGCTGTTACAGAACACGGTCTTAAGCAATGGGAACAGTGTTTGAGCTTAAAATGGTAGAAGGGAATGTTCCTGTACAGTAGGACGCTTAGTTCATGACCCGGCATGGCTGTTGCATAAAATCTGCAGAAATCAAGCAATATATTAGTGGTATGAAAGAAGTGTAATGCTGCTGACATTTGGAAGAATGCTTCTGAGGAAGGAACCAAAGCTAGCAGTTCACATTTACATCACTGCTGGGGGAAAGATAAACCAAAGCCCTAATCATGATGGATTTTGCCCTTCAGAAACACCTGAATTAATTTTATTCATAATAATCTATCCAAAAGAAAGAAAAATGCAATGCTCTAATAGATACTTCAATCTCAACGTCTCTTTTTAATGCGTTCTATTGCCTTTGATCACTAGTGGCAGAACTCACTTTACATACGTGCACAGTCTGGTAAACCATTGTCACAGGAGAATGCACAGATTTGTCCCAGATTCTTCTGTTTCAATTCATCTGCTACTTTGTTCTGAATAAGTTCTATGCACAATAGAACTTACTAAATTTGGCATGGAACGCAACAATATCATTGTTCCCATTGAGCTACAGAAGAGCCTTTGCTGTAATCCAGAGCTGTCAACATTCCATCACAGCAGCAGTTTGGGTTTAGGATTGTTTGCAGGGAACACTTTGGATTGGAGAAAGAGTGGCCACGACATCTTGCATGTGGAAAGAAAACAGCTCTTTCTCATATTTGGTATAATCTCTGCATGCTGCAGAGAATGTGCCCAGGTTTTGACAGCGAACAAATCATTGGATCAGCCCCAGCATGGGATAAAGCTAACAGCAGTGCAGAATGAATACAGTACATGTGTGCAGCAGGAAAGCTGCTTGCTAGCAAGCAGGTGTTGTTGAACGGTTGTAACGCCCCAATGTTACATTTAACAGCAAGCAGGCCTTCACCTACACGAGAGTGCGGTTCGTATTTGAGCACCACAAGCGAGGAGAGTTTGTGTATTTCAATACATTCACTGTGAAACCTTCTTCCAATTCCTGTGTTGTGTGTTAGTGTTTTGGGTGAGGAGAGATCGTGAGAAGAGAACTGAGGTGAAATGAAGCAGGGTGATTTAAACAGCCTAAGAGAGCGCGCGCACACACACACATGCACACACACTACATATGAAGGAGAAAATATATTAACATTTGAATTATAAAACAGTACAAGGAGCCTCAGTGTACTAAAATACCACTTATTACAGACTTCATGTGGTCTCAATTCTTTATGTCTTCTGTATGCAAAACTATCTCTGCCTTTACCATCAACAAAATATCTTTTTTTTTTTCATTTATGAAAAATACTCTTATAGTTTATTGGGATTTGAGGCACTGGATTATATCTCAATACACATAAATTCTACTCCCCTTCCATCAAAGTTTGTTCGGTACGAGGAAGCCCCCTCTAGACAGCAACATGATTTGGATGCCATTAAGAGCTGACAACCAAAGAGCTGATGGGGAACATTTAAAAATTAAGCCATAAAATCCCAGGTTTCCTCTGGCTTTTCTCCCAGCCAACAGTCCAGCTGTGTGGCTCTTTGAAAATCTTTTCCAAGGCCCATCAGGAACTAAAACATATTTCCTGTCACCTCTTTTTTTTTTTTTAACTTCCAAACAGGTCCAGCTACACCTGCTCCGTGTCATTTCCTTCAGTTTGATTCACGACTTAAATCTGTTCATTCCTTCAATAACTGTACTTTTGCAGGAATCTGATGGAAAACCAGCAGGTTTTGTAGTTTAAACAGCCCAATGCTGGAGCCTTGTTTAAAGCAGTTGGTTGGAAGGACAGCTGAGACTGTATTTCACCCTGAAGGAGTCTGGCATCTGTTGTCCAACGAGCTCCATAGTTCTGCGTATCACAGCAGTCATGCAAACAGCCAGAAAGGTCCATGAACAATCTGTAATGGCTCTGTTGTGTAGAATCCAGGCTAATGACCACAACTTTAACAGATTTATTCCATTCTGAGGCTGGCTTATACAAACAAAAGACAGTGAAAAATGAGCTGAATA
This sequence comes from Arrhamphus sclerolepis, assembly GCA_037176975.1. NCBI lineage: Eukaryota > Metazoa > Chordata > Actinopteri > Beloniformes > Hemiramphidae > Arrhamphus > Arrhamphus sclerolepis. Next base: position 9,456,729 of record JBAMYA010000015.1, on the reverse strand, counting down.
GCTTCACAGCATGTTGGTATTCCTGTTTCTTCCTCTCTGCTAGTGCAGTTGCCTTCGGCTCAGTCCACAGGACCCTGGAAGATTAGCTTGGAACAGCCCTGAGTGAGGCTGAGCTGGGTGGCACAGAAGGGGCAGGCTGCGTGGAAGGCGTGGGTGCCGTGGGGCAATGGGATCTCTGACCAGTATTTGACCGACTTCTCAGAGCAGACGTGTCCGCAAGGCACAAAGGCATGTGTGGGCGCACCTGTATCCACGTAGAAGGCTGGCTCGCAGCCCAGCCATAGTGGAACGTAGGGTCCTACCACTCGGCACATGGGACACTCACGCTGAGTGTTGGGCTCGTGCTCTGAACGGTGTCCCCAGTTGTGATAACCGTGCACGTGGCCACATGCTAAGTAGACCCATGGTTGTTTGTCCTCCAGAGATGAGAGGGCGCGACTGCGCTGCATGCTGGGAAAGGCAAGGGTGTTGAGACCTACTGGGCACTGAGGCCGTGCTGCGTTGATCTCCTGCCTGAGAGCCTCCAGGTGCTTTTGGGTGGGAGTGTGAAAGAGGCCCTCTGCAGTGCGCCACAGCAAAGTGGCTCCGCATAGATCCACCAGTGAGCCGTCCTGCAGGATGTTGCTCTCATTCTCCACCTGTAAACGTAATTTACAACATAAAAATGCGTTTGGTTTGAGACAGCACAAAATTAAAATAAAATACTTATCCTACATATGTAATATGGAAAACATTGGTAAAACGCTCACTGGCACTGCATCAAATATTAATCAGCTGTAAATGCAAAGTTGAAGCTACGGACCAGTTTTCCTGGGGTCTGTGCTGAGCGGGTCTCTCTTAAAGTGTAGACGTCTCCACAGACTGATATCTCTCTCCAAACACCGGGTTTGGACTCTTCCGTGAAACCCCCTTTAGGGTGCATTACAAGCACCCCATTGGTTGTTAAGCCGTCCATGTGACCATCAGGGTTTTTCCATTTTGCAGCTTTTTCCTGAAGCCAATACAGAACATAGATGATGATGCGCTTTCTTTGGTTTGGTTTTAAACACAACACCCCGTAACAGGAGTGCTTTTCTTTATTTGGGTTTCAGCTACGTATCTAAAAGCACCACAAATTAAGACATAATCTTAACATTCAAATAGATACCATTACAATAACCTGAGTAGGAATTACCCCGAGGAAGATGTTTTTGGAGGAGTCAAATCCGGCTGCATATATCCGAGCAGTGTAGGGTGGGTTCCGTTCACAGACAACGCGGCAGGCGAAACGGGAGATGGTGCTCTGTGTGATGGGGGTGTCTTCTCCCTCCTGGCCTCCTGCTATTGTATCAGTCACCACAAAGTCGATGGGACTCTCAGTGGAACGTCCAATCTGCAAAACAGTACAGCTTATAATAATAAGTTTAACACCAGTCACCTTCCCTGAGCAGGACTTGGTTTCAATGGCAGCAATAAGATCTACATATATCATGCAGTGTTGACACCAGCCTCTCAGAAATGTGCGAGTCCCTCCATCACAAACACTAGTGCCACCCAGTAACATCACAGTTACTGGCTTTTAAATGCTGATGACAAGCTGGTTATTCTCTTTCTGGAACACACGGAGGAAAAGCCCCCTGTGTTCTGCCTCATGTACCAAACAGTTCACTTCAAATATGATTCATAAAATCTGTCCTGGGAACACACTATTACCAGTCAACAGGGAGACAGAGTGTGAGAGCATGGCCCTGATTTAAAGAAATACAAGCTTTTCACGGTGGGTCCATTAAATAGGAGAAAGAAAGGTGCCTACACCTTTATTGGCCATGCACTGACCTTCCTGATAGACAAATAAATTCAGCTATTTGGGGAGTTTTGTTTTTTTGGCCTAAATTAAATTGACCATATGACCTTACTTTTTGTGAAAAATATTGTTGCCATCAAATGTTGAATACATACATTTTTGTTATTTTTATTAACATTTTCATATCTAAAACATTCTATAGATTCATGGGACAAGGTTTTATGGATTTGTTTCGTTCAGAGGTTCGTGGGTACAATTATCCTTTCTGAACATTCTTGGCACTTTCTCCGTGGCTTCATATTATTCAATTCTATATCGCGGAATTACATTATATTTAAGAACTATACTGTGATATAAAGCAGAAGTAAAGGAGAACGGGGCTCTCACTCACACTTGCGGTAAATTTACTAACTATCAATAAAACCACCAACATGCAGAGCTGCATTTTTTTTTTTTTTGGACTGTGGGAGGAATTTATATCCAAAGAAAATCTACAAAGAGAACACACAAAAGGCCACGAACCACGTTTTGAAATGGAAATCTTTTTGTAATGAGGCAACAGTGCCTTAGCCCCACACCACCAGACTTCCCAGTATTGTGTATTAATAGCTTGGTTTGGAAGCAGTCTGTATCACAGACTCTAAAAGTCCTCAAGTGGAACAGAGGAAAAACATAAGCATTTCCCCTTTCCTCATTTCCTGTGTGATTCAAGGACATGCAGACACAAAATAGTTGACTGTAAAGCCTGTGTCCCTGTTTTTGCCGCCTCCTGATTGTACATTCAGGACATTACAGACAAGACACATGCTCTCCTGGAAGAGTCTAAAGAGTTGCATTCAGAAAAAAGGAAATCTACATAGTATAAATTAGTAACTACATTGATCATTTCAATGCTGCTCATCTTCTACACAGAAATTCTAAATATTTTCTGGTTGCAGCTTTTCATCGTGAAGCTCAGATTATTTCTGACTTGTCGGATACTGCAGAGATTGGAAAACTTGTATCAACAAAGAGTCAGTCATACTTTTGTTTTCACAAAAGGCTATAGGCCATCTTCACCTTGCACACCTCTGTCCAAGCATGACACATCAGATTTGATTGTGACAGCCTGCTAGAAACCTTTTTTTCCTTTATTTTTTACAAGAATGATGCAGCTTAAGGCTATCAATTACAGATTTGAAGTAAACCTCAAACTGCATACTTCTGAGGGGAACACTGTGTCCCAAAATGTTCTGTATCGGTTCTGGAAATATTTCTTTGACACTGACTCAACTTGAAAGTGAGCAAGCTCATGTTTCCAGCTGATGCACTGCACATCCTCAAGTACAGAAATGGTCCGGCGTTTACGATTCCTTTAATAAAACAAGACTTCCTTCCTAAGCACGTTCAATAGCAATAAATTGGTTCCACAGATCCACAAAGCAGTTTCATCTTCAGTGAAGGTAGTTATGGCTGCAACACAGTATTCCAGTTTGATCTTTGCTCTGCACAGTTTGATCAGAATCCTGCATCCACTCGCTGACCTCAATGTAGAGAGTGAATCTGTCTGCAACAGTGAGGTGAGTTGCAGATGTGCTTTTTGACTATATGTGGTATTTAAATTAATATTTCATACAAGGGAAATAATTGAAATCATTGACATGAGCAAGATTACATCAGTTATTGTTTCTGAATGTCGGTTTCAATTCATTTTCCATTAACTGCCTAGCCCTAGCTCACAGTATTACACCCTCCCAGTTCTGAGAAAATAGCCCTAAAATTATGATTTTTCTGTTTTGAAAACTAACAGAAAAATATAGAATCTCATACGGACTCGAACGATGTGTCAATCAAAGGCCAACGATGGCGGCCACATTTTGTAATCACCGTATCAGGAAGAAAAATCATTCTCATTAGAGATAATACAGTAAAGATAACAACTGTTGAGGTCTAATTGGAACTGATGCAACAACTGTCAGAAATTACACACACAGACACACTAGGAGTGTGAAACTGGCGAGGACCTTGCGATACGATACATGTCCCGATACATGTCACACGATAGTGTCACAATACGATACATGTGTTATGATACGATATCGGAAATGCCCCTAACCTATCAAGGCAGCAGCAAGCCATCCTGCAATATCTACAGGAGTGGAGGTTGTATTTGTTGTGGCTGATGTTCACAAACTATTTAAACCAAGTTTTTTTTTCAATTTGTATTAACCCTTCGAGGTCTACCCACCTGTTCCTTTATCCATTTTTTAAAGATAACTTAAACTTTCAAAATCTATTAAGAAAGGGTAATTTTTACATGTTATAGATGCATTAAACTGTGTGAAATAACAAAAAGAAAGAAAAAAAAACAATTGTTTGAATCTTAACCAACATATAAACAATACGTGAACAGGTCAAAATGTTTGCCTCGACATTGTTTTCCTCCACTATGTACAGTACTAACAGAGCTGTTCATAAAACAACTACTTTGAATATGCATTTGATAATAAATGCTACTTGGCAGTATAATAAGAGGTAACTGGGCCCTGAGAACTGTTTCAGTTAAATACTGTTTGAATTCAAATTTCTCTAAAATATTTACTGTATTTCTTTCATTTTAAACAGTTTCAGTTCTCTGTCTTTATGAATTTGTGCTAAAGGCTTACGCCAAACAGATTAATTTTGCAAAAACAGGCAGAAAATGGGAAGAAAAAAAAACAGGGTATAACGACAGTCAAAACTTCCTGGAAGAAAAAAACTTCATAACGATAATTTAGAACCATGAAAATACTATAAGCAAAGAAGACACTTCTAAACACCGCTAAACACTCACTATTTGCCGTCTCTCCCGCTGATCCTCTTTTTCACCCTGCTGAACATCTCAACACAGCGCGAGCACTGCTGCCACTACCGTAATGTACCGCTACGCTTCTCAGCTTTCAGAATCCGTTTGACGTCACGAGCGCGAATGGTTGAAGAGTTACGGTAATTCTAAGAATGCATGTCGTTTTCTGTCGCCTGTGACAGCACCCATTTTTAAAGAGTAATAATTGATATTTGGAGTCAGAAATCATGTAGTGTATCGAAAATAGGTATCACAATATATTGCCATATCAATATTTTATCCCATCCCTAACACACACACATATATATAAATATATACTGTGTATAGGGGTTTAACGACACGTATTTGGATAATGGATATAAAGTTATAGCTGTACCAACCTGACAATTAGCGGTGTAACTGAGCTGAGCTTACCTGGAACATGTCCGTGTCTTTATCATGGCTGTACTCCACCACCACCGTCTGATTCCTAGACAGCGTGTAGGAGATGCTGTGTTGTCCTTTACTGTTGACAGCCTGAAAGATGACAAGTGAATTTAAACATCGTGATATCCATCCATCCATTTTCTATACCCGCTATTTCCTGTTCAGGGTCACGGGGGTCTGCTGGAGCCTATCCCAGCTC
>JBAMYA010000015.1:9417785-9451397 GCA_037176975.1 Arrhamphus sclerolepis | reverse complement strand
CTGTTATAATAGTTCAATGTTTTTTTTTTTTTTGGTTTTGTTTTCTGGATTTTTAAATTGACTTTGTTAAAATGTATTAAATATAGTTCAGTTAAAAATATAAAATGTATTTTAAATTAAAGAAATATATTTCTAATGTGCTTTATTTTTACTTCAATAATCACATTTCTGTCATAAGACAAACATCACACACACAAATCATATCATCACATTTGTTTTCATTTTGTCACAACACAAACACGAGGTTATGTAAGGCAGAGTTTTACAGTAAATCATATATTCGCTCAATCAGCACAGATGTTTAAGAGCATTATGAACTCTAATTGTGCATCATTCAAACTAGTGCAATGGCCTGTCAATCAACTGGGGTGACACTTAAGAGTTTCCAATCAGGGTTCAGACTGAAACCCCAAGTGCCACCTGGCCAACTCCATTAGCTTGGCCTGTTTTATACTTCTAAAATCTCTGGAATTTTTACAACTTTGTTAAATGTGATATCTAGACAAAGTAAGCGAACTTTAAAAATACTGAGGTCTTGGTTAAAAACAGAGTTAATACATGGTATAGCTAATGGCAGGTACTTTCAAGGAATACACTTTTTGCAGTTCTCTGCTCTTCTAAAGAGGCCGTGTTCCAAAATGGCAAAATAGCTAAACCAGCTGCTTCTGTCTGGAAAGAGCTGGGACAGCAGCTAGAAGACAAGATGTCTGCAAAAGCCCTGTACACTTTTGTGAAGTTGAACAGACACAACATCTGGTCATCTCTCGAATTCAGTGATCAGGAAAGCGATTCTGAAAGTACTGTTGACACAGCGTTAGACTCAGGTTGCAGTTCATCTGGACAAGAAGAATGTCAGGCTTTTCAGTTGAAGTACCTTTTGAGGAATGGATTAAATTTATTCCTGAAAAAGTTAGATACAAAGACAGGTTTTCTCCATCTCAGAAAAGGGAATACACAATTTTGAAGCCTGGTACTTGGACTCATGCCATAAATGATCTGCTTTGGAAGAAAGTCCAAAACACATGCACATTTGTGTTCCAAAGAGCCAAGGTCTATCCACCTGTCACCAATAATTACGACATAAGAGGCTACTGTAAGGAGTGTCATGGCCATTTTGAAATTATGTGCGAGAGAGAGCCAGCAATTAATAGCCCAATGATGCTCCAATGTAACATCAAAAATCCAGACATCTCCCTGCACACTGGCCATTCCAAGCGGTTTGTGTCTGGAAACCTGCGTGAGCAGACTGCAAAAGAGCTTTGTGAGGGCAGAGTGGAATCAGCTGTATGGAGGGCAGCAAAGGCAGCAGAACTGATGGATGTTGCAGATCCTGAGCCAAGCCACCTACCTAATCTAGCCACCCTGCGTGGAGAGCCAAACAAGAGAGAAAAGATTTGAAATTAGGAGAAAAAGATCCCATTGTATCTTTGCAATTATTAAAATACAGTGTACCTCACAGTTGTACTATTAGAGACATTGGACTGCGCAGGTTTTTCTGTCACTACTGGAGTCAAACTCAGCTACATGTGTACAAGACTTTGTCCCAGAAATCTTCAACAGTGTGTTTTGATGCTACTGGTTCAGTCGTGAGAAAACTGGTGAGACCAAATGGCACATCTGGGTATATCTTTCTATATCAAGGTGTTCTAACAGCACACAACTGCTCCAGTGTCCCAGTGGTACAAATGCTGTCAGAGAGGTATGATGTTAATGCCATTGCAAATTGGTTGACAGAATGGACTCGAGCAGGGGCAGCTGTTGCAAAGGAAGCTGTGAGTGATTTTTCTCTGGCCATTCTCGGAGCTCTGGTCAAGGCTTTCAGTCCTCATCCTGATTTGAAGACCTACATTCATGAATGTGTTCATGTCTTACTTAGGGACAAGTCTGCAAAACTTCCACCTTGTTTTGTCGGGGTTGATATTGCGCACTGCATCAAGATGATCTGCCAGTGGACCTGCCTGGAAAACAAAACACACCTTGTAAAAGATTTCTTTGTCAGGTCAATTGCAAAGCTTCTTGCAGGCACAAAGCTTGGACCATGCAAAACAGCTCTTACATGCCATCACTGTTGTTGCCCTCAGTGAGGCAGCGGGTGATGACAATTCTGGAGCCCCTCTCACATCAGAAAGGTGCAAAAAATATTTTAAGCCCAAATTGCAGAGGACTCCATCATCTTTCCAGAGGAAGAGGCAACAGAAACGGAGAAAGTGGGTCCATGTTATAAGATCCAGACCGACCTACGACAGCGGGTGACAGATATATGAGGAGAGCAGGTCACTTGCTGCAGTGAATAGGGATCGAGATAACATCCACTTCCTCCCTGAGATTATTCCCCATATAATCAGACTTGGAAGTTATTTACCACTCTGGACAGGAATAATGGTCCCTCTCTTCCAAAGCACCCACATCACAGCGAGCTCAACCACTGTTGAATCAGTCAGAATCAGTTTGAAAACTATGTTTTGCCCCCTAAAAAAATGTGGGTCTGAAGGGGTTAAATGTTCAAGCATGCAAACGTCTGTCAAACAAAGGATTTGTCCAAACTGTAACAACAAGCAACCACAGAAAAAGGCACTTTTATTGATCATATCTATGTGAAAACTACAAATTATAATGCAGTTAAGCAACAGATGTAGCAACTTATTTCAGTGAGCATGGACGGACGAGGATGAAGCAGGCTTGCATCAATGTGTTGGAAAATATAAACTTTTTTGTAATAAAGAAAAAAAGAGAAAAATATAACAAATCAGTTTTGACATAATTGTGTTGTAAATTTTTTTTTTTTTTAAATATTTCTTAACTCATGATATAAATCAACTGCTCAACAGTTTCCTGGATGCTCTCCACCTCAGTTATTCCACTTTTTGATGTCAAACAGGCAGACGCAGTGAAAATTCTTCCTAAATAAACTAATTATAGGTGTATGACTGTCTTTGCATATTCTCACGGGCAACATAAAACATAGTGGCGGCCCGATTTGTATGCAATTTTCATCCTTGGTAGACCCCTTTAGAAAACACATGGCACACAGACCTGGAGTTCGACATGGGCTTGAAAGCATCTCAGTAAAGCTGACAAGATGAGCTGCAACTTTTAAAAACTGAGACAGACAAATACATTTATACAGAGTTCTTGGTTTATTGTCAAGGTTTAGAAAAACTTACAAATGAGTTCACAGCTTCAGGTCTTCAGGCACAAGCCAGTTTAAAAGAACACAGCACAGGCCATATTTTTAACTGCGGCCATTCCTTTCAGGAAACGATGACAGGAGAAGAGAAGCAACATCTTAAAAGTGAGCGGAGATTCACACACTCCAGATTACATTCATTTCAACAACAGTTAAAATAATGTAAGACTGATCTGAGTTGCATATAATGATGCTGCTTTCAACAATCTTTTCAATCACAAACATAATCTCCTCTATGAAGAGATCAGAAGTTAGCCAGTCATGTCTGCTGAGTGCATCTAATGACTGATCATGAAAGTTAAACCCACAGAAATACATGAACGTAACCATGTGCTATACGAGCAAAAGACGGGCAACAGAGTTAGAAAGATCAACTGCTCTTAATGCAGTCGAGCATTATTTCAGTTGACAGACTTAAGAAAGTTGTGAAAATGCACTATAATCTTGTATTTACTTGCAATACAAACGCTGAATGAATTTACATTATTTTGAAGGGACAAAAGAAGAAAAAACACACGCAAGTTGCTTGATCGCAATTGATCCTTTCAATGCCCTCTGTCAAAGTCGGAGTGCTACAGAGAATCAAAAGTCAACCCTTTAAGAAGTACTTTGGCTAACTTCTTATTTCAATGTTAAAAACACTTAGACATGAAGAGTGAGAAGAGTTACAATTTAAAGATAAAGTTACTAAGAATTCACTACAGGTAAACAGTAAGAGGCAATTCCTCTCCATACGTTTTTGTCTTTTTGAACTGTCTGACAAAGATCTTTAAAAACATTATTTACACTCTTATAATAAAAAGATTTGGCACTTTTTAAGAAAAAGAAAAAGAAGATACAACCATTTGCAGCAGTTGTAGGTATTTCACAGATACCTGCTGGAAATGAGAGCACCAAATTATTAATAGTCAAATAACGTTCTTGTTGCTGTGTTGAACCATTTCTGAGATCATCATATGACTGATGCATGAGTGCTATGCAGCCAAAGGATTCAAACCTGCTAAGAGATGCTTTTTAACACAATAGTTGAATAAATGAGGAACATCCGCTGCTATATAAAATGGGAAACACGCACCAGGAAAAGAATTTCAAACGTCACAAGAAACAGGCAAGCATGCACTGTCTGCAAACATCTTCAAACAGAATTAAACACTAGAATGATGAATTTACAAAGAGCTGCAATGGTTTTCATAGATTTGGGTTACAATGAAACTGTAAACATTTTATGCATTTCAGTTTCAGCTGCTTGTCTTAGAAAAACGAAACAAAAAAGTACAAGAAATAACGTTCTGAACATGTCTTGTATGCATACTGTTTGTGTTTATGCATCATTTTCTTCTGTAGACCACTGACATAGCTGGCAAATGCTGCAGTGGAGGCGCACTTGAGACAGAAATATATGGTCACGTAGGTCATGATTTGTTTAGTACAACATCTTGTACATTAACACCCCCCCCCCCCCCCAAAACAAACAAACAAAAAAACCCAAAACAAAATAACAGCTGCTGTAGTTATCATCATAGCTCCTTCACGTTATCTTCAAGACGCTACCGTATGCCTGCTGCACAACCACTTGCACGTTGTCCAAGATGAAGTCAAACGCCATACTCCAAACAGACTCCACCGACTGCTGCATGAGCCTTCATGAAAGAAAAATTTGAAAAGTTAAATACGAGGAAAAATGCAAAGCAGAGGAAATAGATAATTGCAGAAACTTAAACTACTCAGCACTGACCTTTTCATATATTTTATTATCAAATCCAACTTTTCCAAATCTTTATCCTCAATCAGATCCGTGCAGTATTTCACCACCTGCAGGATGTCCTCCTCCATGGGATCTAAAAAAGAAATTTAAAAAAAGTATTTAAAAAGCCACATTTTCTGCATACCCACAAACAACAGTTAACTGCATGTGCAAATACAGGAGACTGGTTTTAAACCAGCAGCAACCATCCTACTTCTGGATTGAAGCTCATCCAGACGTACATTTTGTTTCAGTTCCTCAACTGACCACTAGGCACTGGCTCTAAAAAAGGGCAGATCCCCATTGACCTCCATGTTAAAAGTGTTAACTATGCAGCTGAATTTGACACATTTACAGCCTGGTACAAAAAAAAAATGCATATTACATCAATGACAACTGTACAGAGGTTAATTCTTTTATAACAACTCAGATATTTTCTTTATAAAGCAATAAAGTTGACCAATCAGATGAGATCACTGGATGTGCTTGACTAAAAGTTAGCCATTGGCTCTATTGTTGGCTTGACGCCTTTGCCCTGCCTCTTTATAACATGGTGCCACGTGTTTTGTGGAAACATTGGCTTCAAAGGCTCTCTGTACAGATCTATGGGTCACATGACCTGATAGCTCAGCCAAAGTTAATTTACTGTCAGTGGTCTGGTCTCAAACAAGTACCTGTCATCGTAGTGACCCATTCCCGAAGCAGTGCTTTAATGTCTGTCAGGTCACAGGCTCCGGCCAACGTTGGAACGGGACGAGGAACTGACTTGGTCACACACAACGCAAAGTCCAGACTTGAGGTGGATGGACTATTTTGAATCTGGGTGAAGAAAATGAAGAGTGAGCCAAAAAGATTTATGGTAGCGTGTCACTTGAATAACGTTCAATTTTCAGACTGCAGCTATTAAAAGAAAAATCCACCTTTGGTACATTTGTTGGTTCTTGTGACCTTACAGGAGGTGGCACAGCTTTGGCTGGACTGTTTGCCATCGGACGCCTTTTCATGGGTGAAGTTCCTTTTTTAAGAGGACTGATTGCGTTCTTCCTTTTGTAGCGCCGCTTGACCCGACCAACGCCAATTCCCACCCCGCACTGTTTTAGTTGCAGCAGTGGATTCTTTTGCTCCACTGCAGACAAAACAAACGTAGGATTGAATGAAAATGCAGGCCGGTGAAAGAAAAGGAATTCACCTGTTGACTCACCTATCTTTGCCTGGGGCTGGATGCTCAGAGCACGGCTGTACGCAGACTTCAGTTCTTCCTGTAGCTCTTTGGGAAGGGCAGCAAACACATCTGGATCCACCTGCATTTAGAGTGGAGAAGCTGAGTGTGAACAGCAATAATAAAATGAGTTTTGAATACACCTTCTGGTTAACTGTCCATCCTTGAATGGGATTTGATATTTAAGACAATTTCACGTAAAGCAATTCTTTAATGATTAAAAAGGTCTCAAACATCTGGATCTCCACCTGTGAGAAGTTTGGTAGCTCCAGCACAATTCCTGGACAGTCTAGCTGGTTGGGGATCTGAAGAACCAACGTTCCAGCAGGTGGAGTGTAAAGTGCAGGCTGAAGAGGAGAAGTTGGACGAGGAACAGGTGAATGGCAGTTGTTTGGTCTGCCGTCTCTCTTTGTCCACGACTGCTCTATCTGTACTCTCAGCTCTGCAGGCAAGGCCTCCAACACAGAACGATCCACCTCGAGAATTTAGAAGCAGAAGCACGTAGCATTACAAATGAGCTGTTCCTGCGTCATTGATCAGACAGGACCATCGTGGATTTACCTGTGAAGGGGACGGGACTTCAATACTGAGGTTGAGACGTGTCCGCGAATGTTTTGGTGTTTGTCTGCATAAAGGCTGTTCTTTGCTTGTCCCTGGAACTGGCTCAGCAGGTGACATGGGATGTGGTGAGGAGCAAACTGAAGTCTGGTCTTTGTGAGTGACTGCAGCTTATGAAACAAATATCTGAATTACTCAAGTCCCAAGACGACTCTGACAAAACCTGAACCACTAAGTTGAGACAAACCTTTGCTACTGGATCTGGTGCTTGAGCCCTGGCCTAACAACATCTCTTTGATAGAGCGTGTTCGAGCCCCTTGGGCGTCTTGTAGGACAGATTGATGTCCCTCAAGAAGCTGAACCTGGATTCCGATTCCTCTCAAATCCTGCACCTGCAACTTCATGGAGTGGAACAGCTTTATGACTGCTGTGGCAATCAGCTGGCCGCTGTCAGTGGACTGAGCGAGCATCACAGTCCTGAAAGGGAGAAGAATTAAGATGAGCATATACCAGGGGTGTCAGTCCATTCCATCCTGGCCCATATAATCACCATGGTTACCATTAAAGGGATGGTTAGTCTTTACTTTCTCAAGCAGCTATGTTGTCAGATTTCCTGGTAGTCGATGGACTCAGACATAAAAAAAAAAAAAAAACAAACAAACAAAAAAAAAAAAAAAACTCTTGATAAAAAGTGAATTTTTGTCATAAAATCTGCAAATTTGCAACTGTTATAAAATTGAGGCTCACAAATTTAAAAGAATATTGACTTTTTTGTGAAACGAAAGCTAAATTTGTTGTAAAATTGCAAAGTCTGAGAGATCAAGACTTTTTAATTGTATTATCACAAATGGCACAAAACTGTAACTTAAAACTTTGAAATAAAAATTATATTTTTTGTTGGAAAATATAACTTTTTGACAAAATTACAACAATCATAAAACTGAAAACTTTGAATAATTGGAAACTTTTTGTCCTAAAATCCCACTGGGGAAAAAAAAAGGTAAATTTTACAATAAATAAATAATCATGAGTAATGGCACAACAATGGGCAAATTTTGATTTTGTAGAATCTTGAGGAATCGTTTGCTAAATTATGACTTTCTGTCATAAACCAGCTTCTCTCCACCTCAGTTATTCCACTTTTTGATGTCAATACTGAATCAAACAGGCAGTTGGATTGACATTTCCTGAGAAATGTTCTAGTTATAAGTTTATGATTGTCTTTGCATGATCTCGCAGGACAGACAAAATGAAGTGGTGGGCCGGATTTGGCCCCTGGGCCTTGAATTTGAGACATGGAGCATATACAAAGTAAAAACAATATGGATAAGCAATGAAAATGGATTTTACTTTTCCCCAACATTATACAATGGGGAGAATCATTCCTACCTGGCTAAGTTATCACATATGCCATGACCACCATATTTAGCTGGTTCCAGCGGTGCTCCAACCTTGCGAACCATGACTTTAAGGGTAACTCTGCGACCCCGCAGACCTGCTTCCTGCAAACGTTTCTGCACCTCCACAGATAAGTTAGTCAGGAAACACTCTGCCTCTTCGACCTATTGAGATATGGAGAAAGAGACAAAGAACCAGAAAATTTCAACTGGAGCTGATTTGCTTGGCTTAATAAATGCATATTTGCTTGCTCAAAGCTGCTCTCTGAGTGTTTTTGATCCAATCTCAGTGTGTTGTTCTTATTTTTTTACTTAACTTTTACAAGTATTTTTGACCAGTTTTTGACTCTGAATCCACAAACAATCAAAGGCCATTGGGGGGGAGACAAGGACAAAAACAGAGTAGGTCAAACCTTTGTAAAGCGAATGTTGTAGTTCATCTCAGCAGAGACAGATTTTCTTTCCTTCTCATAGCGGACAGGCCGGTCATCCAAACCCCGGCAGAATCGGAACAGAGTTTGTCCAGTTCGGGAACCAAATTTCTTCTGCAGCTGAGATAAAGACACTTGCTGGAGGTCGCCACATGACTTCACGCCCATATCAGCCAGCTTTTTGCTCATAACATGACCAACGCCTTGAAAAAGAAAACACACAATCAAGTCATCAAATATTTTCACACAGAAGCTGACCAGCTGTGGAATGATGTCCATGACCAGTAGGTGGCACTGTGTACCAACCTGGTAATCTAGTCACAGGCAGATCCCTGATAAAATCATCCACTTCTTCAGACTTCAGGTAATACTGCCCGTTTGGCTTGGCCTTGCGGGTTGCTAACCGAGCCAGAAGGATGTTGGACCCTAAATCAGATTAGTCAGTTTGAATTCATTAAGACATGGCAACTACCTTCATTTATTTAACAGTATCAAGCAGACGAAGGCTTACCCATGCCCACTGATGCACAGCACCCTGTTTTCTCCTCAATGTCTGCTCTGATGGACTGGGCCAGATCATCTGGGCTGATGCCCAACTCAGCCAGCAGAGCAGAACCATCTACCAATGCTTCATCACAGCTGAGAGCTTCAATGTCATGGGTATAACTGCAGAGAACAGAGAAGGTTAAAAAGGTAAGTCACAGATCAAAACCAAGAAGTGAATGACACACTTGAGTATTTTTCTTACCTGGCCAGAATCCCATACATGGTGAGAGCCACTTCTTTATAGGCCTCAAAATCATATGGTACGGACTGCAGCGAGGGGCACAGCTGTTTTGCTTTGCCAAAAAACATCCCGTTCTTCACACCCGCCTGTCTGCATTGGAATGAATATTTATTTAAATTTCTGTTGTCGTAAGACCCTCCTGATCTGTGTTTGTATCTTACCTAGCTTCATAACTGCAGGAGGCAATCTCTGCCATGGAGAGAGCAGCAGCATCCTGCTCCACTCCGTTGGAATACGAGGTAGGACTTTCTTGTGAGGGACTTGTATGTAGAAGATCATCTCCACTCTCTGAAAAGCAGCAAAATTATACTCAGTTACAGTTAAGACATACACAAGAATACACTGCAGCAGGATCTAACTAGTGTAGACTGGAAAACCTCACCAGGCTGAGGATGACCATGTTTTCTCTGGTAATATTGCATCTCCACCTGAGGGTTAGCGCCGGGTCTCACGGGCACTCTGCCCTTTCCACGGTTACTGGTGACAGCTACTGGCTTGCCTGCAGGAACACCACAGATTCAAAAAAGAGCAGCAAGCAATTTTTTTCTTATTATTTTTTTTAACAAAAAACATTTCAGTCCGTTACATATACACTGCCCGTACAAAATAAGATAAAATTTGGAAAAGAAAAGAAAAAAAAAAAAAAGCCACCACTTAGATTTGCCCAAGCAAATAGGTAAGAGCCTCCCATTGGATAAATACTGAATGATTGATTCTGTTTCAGCTTCAACAAGTTATTCAAACCTAACTGATGCAGTGACTCGCTTCTCATCTCTCAAACAACCATGTCAGAAGACACATCTTGTGGACGTGGAAAAGATGTTCAATGTCAAAAGAGGGTCATGCATCAAGCAAAGAAAACATCTAAGGAGAAACTACTAAAACTGGGTTCAGAACTGCCCAACGCATTATTAAAAACTGGAGGGATAGTGGGGAACCATCATCTTCCAGGAAGAAATGTGGTCAGAAGAAAATCTTGAATGATTGTGATCGGTGATCACGTTAATGATCCATGAAATCAAATCGATAAACAGCTATGTTTAACTGTGTGTGAAAGGAAGAACATTTCATGATCAAAGTGAAGGGAACTCAAGGGATTGGAACTAAACAGCTGTGTAGCCTTAAGAAATCCACTTCTCAGTGAGGATAATCAGATAGAAAAAAGCGAGAAAGGAGGATGAAGTGATGCTCCCATCATGCCTAGTGTCTACTGTACAAGCTTACGGGGGACGTCTATGATCTGGTCGAAGTTCAGCAACATTATGAGGTCAGTCGACTACCATGGCTATACTGAATGACCTGGTTATTCCATCAATGGATGTTTTCTTCCCTAATGACACAGACATATTCCAAGATGACAATGTCAGTATTCATGGGGCTCAGATAATGAGAGAGTGGTTCAGGGAGCATGAGACATCATTTTCACATATGGATCAACAACCACAGAGTCCAGACCTGAACCCCATAGATACTCTTTGGGATGTGCTGGAGAATATGTTTACACCATCAATACAAGATCTTGGAGAAAAACTGATGCAACTCTGGGATGAAATAAATGTTGTGAGACTGCAGAAACGTACTGAAACGATGCCACGGTGAATCAAAGCTAAGGGCAGTAAAACAGAATAGAAATGTCTGGGACTTTTTTTTTGGATGGGCAGCATATGAACATGATTTACTGGCAGCAAACATCTGAACAGATAAATAGCAGCTTGCCTTTGAGCTCCGGTCGATGTCGGATCCCCACAGAGACAAAAAAGCAGTCCATGTCCACGTGGAGGATACAAGATTTAACACCGACTGGTGCTGATGTACCTGACACAGATAGACATGGGTCAAATCAAATAATCTGTGGACACTTTTCTTGACGTCTCCAAACAAACAAAAAACTATGGTTGTTGGGATTCAACTGTGACATTTGAGTCCCAATAGAATCAAGTGAGTATCACATGCAGAGCCTCTTTCAGATATTTTCAAAATTTCTTTCCTCATGGAATGTCTCACATGAGAGTTGGAGGACACATTTGAAGATACAGGAAGCATAAAGTGGAACAAAGGTCTGAATTTGAGCTGAGGAAGCTAAAGAAAACTGTAGCAAAAATCTACAGAATGAAACAGAACAGTCCATCCTTTCCTACCTTTTCTGTCTGAAGATCGCTGAGCCCCAGATTTTCTCAATCGATCTTTCCCAGGGAATGAGGGGATTCCCGTTGCTTTCTGTTTGCTATGGAGTTCATTGATGTACTCAGAAAAGTTAATCCTCCACGTGGAGATCTGGTGCAAACGTGAGTGGGAGTAAAACTCAGATAAGAGGCCACCCGTCTGTTCCAGCAGCTTTGCTGCAGCCCTGGACGGTGCTTGGTTGACAGGACGGTCGTGTTTGTCTGTTACAGTGGGGGTGCTGGGGGAATCGAGGTTAGATGGAAATACATTGTGGTGACTTCCATTCAGCCGAACTGAAGAATGTGAAAGAGAACAAGATGCACGGGATGGAGGAGTTTGCTCAGAAATCGCATGTGATTTAGGAAGGAGTTGGTTTTCGTTGGAATTTACAGCCTCGGGGCAGGAGGATGGTGAGGATTTAGTTCTCTGGACTTTAGCTCCCTGTGTGCTTGATTGCTCCAGAAAACCAGAGGATGGGTCGGATTGCTTTGGGGGACTAGGGGGAAACTCATATGGGTCGTGCTTGGTACATGGCTGCACTGTAGGACTTTGAGGTTTGTCTGGTGAACTCATGACTCCATATTTGGGCATGTCCCTGTCAGAAGAGGAATAATCTTTACAAGGGCTCAGGTCCTCTGGTTTTAAGGCACCATTAACTACATGAGTGTGTCCATTGGTCAAGGGGGTTTCCTTCACCACCTTTGAGGTCCCAGCAGGACAACGTACTTCTTTTCTGCCTGCTTGCATTTCATTCATTTTTGAACTTCTCAATGAGGATTGCATTAGTCCATTTCTGTTTTAGAAGTGACAAAAAAGATGTTGTGTTTAACTAATTTTGATAGAACATGATGCTCTAAATATTGCAGAAAAACTGGATACTCACATTTTTAATTCTTCCTCCTCCTGGTGAGTAGACTTGTGTGGGTGCTTTGTGTGGTTCCACTGGTGGAGTGTGTCTAAAGGGCTCCTGTGTCTGGACTCTGTAATGAGCTGACTGGATATTGAATGATCTGGTTGGGGATTAGCCAGTTGAGCTTCAGAGCTGTCCAGGGTGGACTGAGCATGAGCTTCACTGTGCCTGGGGATAGGGATGGAGTTGTTCTGGCAGCTGGATGGGAACTGCCCATTGTGGGGAACAGAGAACTCAGTGTTGCACTGCGGCAGATGAAGCTTTTGACGGACATTCGGCTGAAAGGAAGTGTGGCTCGATCCTGCGATGTCCGAGGTTTGGCGCAGAGTCACGCCAGGGAAGAGTGTGTTCTTCTGCTTAGAATACAGCTGGTACTCTATGTGTGGCAGGAGACGCCCAGCCTTGATACTATAATTCAACAAATGACAAAATAAACAGGAGATTTTCAGGTGCTATTTCACAATGATACAATAAAAATACATTTTTCCGAACAACATACCTGTCAGTGATCCACTCTGGCCTAATGACCTTTTCCCCTTTGAGCTCCTGAATTTTGCAGTTGGGCAAGTTGTTGGCGATGATGTGGGTGGTCTTGGAGCGTGAATAGTAGACATGGAACTGACCGCCATGCAGCATCATCAGTCTGCGGAGTTCATCTGCGCTTGGATCTGGTGGGTAAAAAAAAAGAAAAGAAAAAAAGTAAAACACTAGGCACTTACATACTGACACTGTAACATTTAGGTACAGGTGTGCCTCCAATTTTACCCCAGTAGCCTGTACATACTGGCCCAAGCAAGGAAGACAAATGCCACAAACACCTGTCCTGAGATATCTTAAGTACCTATTATTTTCATCTTCTGCCCAAAGAGTTAGAAGTCCTTTATTCCCTTCATCTCCCAAATGTGCATTGTTCTGTTGACGGAGAGTTAATAAAAGCACGAGAAAACTAACTTCCCGCTTCCTGTTGATATTGTTGCACATGTAAAATGTAATCACTGCAAAGCCTGAAATGTCCACGTCTCGCTCATTACAGAATGGAGGGATGTACCTTACATACACAAGTGGCGTCTCTTTTTCACTACCCTGAGAGGTGGAAAAAGAGAGCATCTGAATCTCCACCTTTCTAGAAAATGGTTGTTACATACACGAGTGGGGAAATATGGCAATGGGCAAAATGTTCCAGTATGTAAGGGTTTACAGACAAACAGGAAAGGTTTCACGTTAGCATTGAACCTAATGCAGATTGCAACAGTTTGCAGGATAACAACTCATCAAACATTGTTTTATTTCCAATGTCAGTGTGCATTAAATGCTACTAAAAAGAACCAAGTTTCATTACAGTCATGGTTAGATCAGAACCTACAATCTACTCTGCCTTTACATCTTTTCTCTGTGTGATTAGTCTGCCGTGTGGTAAAACGTTAACTAACTCACGTCAAATGATGAGTATGCACCAAAGAACTGTTTTTTGACTTGTTTAATTCCTTGATAACTTTATTATGATACATTAATTTGTGACAGAAGATTCTGAAAAGCTAGAATTAAGTGTCTTGTCCATCTAATGTCCTATTCACGCGAGACTATTATTACCCTGTCTGTGTTTCATACATCACAAAGCAAAGTCTATGTTTTACTAATAATTTATTGACATTAATTAGCAGGCAAGACCTTGCATTATGTCCAAAAAAACAAAAAAACAAACAAAAAAGAACAAAAACGCATTTGATCAAAGGAGAAACTTTGAATCTAAAATTTCTCCACAGTTGTGCACAAACAAGCCATGATTCAAAGTGTCATATCATTGTTACGCTCTGCAGTTGGACTTGAGTGACAAAACCTGAAAATGACATGTGCTCAAGTTGCCATGGTAACAACATGGCTTTTGCTGCAATGGGCTGAAGGCCTAGTACTGTCAGATGAGAGTTTGATGAAAGATTTGAAGTTTCTTACTATAAAGTGTATCCAGCTCATCGTGACTCTTTAGGTGGTCTAGGCTTCTTGTGTTTTCATTATTTATCCATGTGAAGTTAAATGCTGATGAACCTCTATTTTTTATTTATTTATTTCTATTCATTAATTTTTTTTTTTTCCTCTGAAGAGATATAATCATCATTAAATCCACTGCAGCTTCTATAACGGCACTAGGTAAGGGGCAGAAAAGGTGACCAGATGAAGGAAGAGAGAAAAAAAAGATCACATTTAGTGGAAACTGGCTGCAACAGCACAAAAATCATCCGAAAATGCAGAAACAGCATGCAGAAAGCTCGTCTTCCTTCAGAAATTCCTCTGAGACAGTAACACAAATCCCTTTCTTCTGCTCGCTTTGAAGCACTAACTAAAGAAGTGGTGAGGCGAGAAAGGCAAACCGACCATACATTATCCATTTTCACAGCGTTACCTGTGTATCCGTTGACATAAATAGCTACTCCACCGAAGATGCTTGAGCATGCTCCATCCTTCTGCTTTTCTCTAGGGGCATCCAGTTTAAACTGCTCCTCCAGCTTAGAAACCTTGGCAGCCATGTAGCCGCCCTGAATGAGCGGAAACAACAAAAAAAAAGAGGAAAGAGCCAGAATGCAAACTTCAGTAATTTACTTGATCCAAAATTGTGAGGCTGAATGTATTAAAACACATTATGCTTATAGGAATTTAATACAAAAGCAAACATTGAAACTGACTATTTATTTATTTACTGGGGAGGAGGATTGGTGGGGTGACTCTGACTTCTGACATTGACACAAAATAGTTGGTGTATTGGAAGAACAAAACTGGAAAATAACAAGGTCAGGTACATAAAAATAAGGTTTATACTGTCTGAAGTGATCTCTGTTCACTGAGAACAAGGCTGAAAATCGCTTTTAAAATAAGAGACATGATGCTAGAGTGGAAATAACTATGGGACATTTCTGAAAACCAGCTTACTTTTACATTCATGAATGCAAAGTTACCTCATAGTTAACTCTACCTTGCCATTTCTTTTATTTATTTATAAGGTATTTAAAACAACAACAAACAAACAAACACAAAAAAAAAACAGCGCAGTTGGCCAAAGCACTGGTCATCAATAGTATAAAAAAAATTGAATAAGATAGAAACAGAAAACAAATTACAATTAGGAACAATAAAAGTCAACATCTTAAAACTATGTTAAGTCAGCTCATTTTTTCTTTGTCTTGTCTCTTCGTCTTCCTCTTCGTCTTTGGGACAACAAGCAGCAACTGACCTGCCGACCTGAAAGGCTGCAGCAGGTCGGACAGACTCTGGGGTGCAACGCCATGGAAACATTTTAAAGCAAATTAAAGAATTTTAAAATCAACCTGGAAGCGAACCATGAGCCAATAAAACAATGCCAGAACTGGGGTGATGTGCTCATATCTTTTGGTACCAGTTTAAAGACGAGCTGCAGCATTTCAAACCAGTTGCAATCGTGAAAATAGCATCTGGCTCATCCCAAAAAACAGTTCATTACAGTGCTCCAAATGAGTAGGGGTGTCATAAAATATGAATATGTCAATATATTGCAATACTTCACGATATACTACATTGATTTCTGACTCCAAATATCAATTAAAAATGGATGCTGTCACCGGCAACAGAAAATTAAATGCATTCTTAGAATTACTGTAACTGCTCACGGTAGAGACATAATTCAAATGGATTCTGAAAGCTGAGAAGCACAGCTTTGCATTGATATGTATATCAGTATATATACTGATATATATATATATTACGGTAGTGGCAGCAGTGCTCACGCTGCGTTGAGTTGTTCAGCAGGCTGAGAAAGAGGATCAGCGGATGAGACAGAGCAAATAGTGAGTGTTTAGCAGTATTTTAACAGTGTTTAGAAGTGTCTTCTTTGCTTATAGTATTTTCATGGTTCTCAATAATTGTTTTAATGTTATTTTTCTGGACATTTGGACTGTTATTTTGCTGTTTTTTTTCCCCCGTCCCATTTTTTGCCTGTTTTTGCAAACTTCATCTATTTAGAGTAAGGCTTTAGCATGAGTTCATAAAGACAGAGAACTCAATTTGAAAACAAAAAGAAATCCATCCATCCATCCATCCATTTTCTATACCCGCTATTTCCTGTTCAGGGTCACGGGGGTCTGCTGGAGCCTATCCCAGCTCACATTGGGCGAAAGGCAACATCGTGATATACCACACTAAAACACAATTCATTTATGCGTTCAATGGTTCAAATATAAACAACTATCCTGTGACTTTTTATGAAGTCGGTAGAAAACCTTTCATATACTAATGACCTCGGAGTCAAATGTAATCACTGTATTGCTGGTGAGTTTAAATTACATACGACTATTAACATTTTCCCCTCCTTTTTAACAGCTAACGCTAAAGCAAGAAAAAATGTCATTGCATCATTTACTTCACACATTACCTAAAACCACATACAGTGGTGCGAGGAACAGAGAAGGGCGAGGAAAGTCACGCTCCCATGACAGTGACCACAAACTGCCCACTGGCCTCAGCTACCACAGGCACATCAACCAGCTGCACTGCCCCAGTCGGTGTGCAGAGGGAGGGTGGGTGAAAGCTCAGGCCCAGCTCTCGTCAACACTTAACCACGTGCCACTAATATCCAGCTCTTATCTGCAAATTCCATTTCCCAAACACCTCCCTTCTTTGTCACGTGCAGGCGGGAATGAGGCAGAGCGAGAAAATGGGTCATAAGAGCTGCTACGTTCTGCTGTAACGTCAGACAGATGGGGACAAATGTCGTTATCACATGCAGCCTCGTCTCAACTGCGTCTCTGCAAACAAATGCTCCACCTCTTTAAGAGCTAAAAGACGTTCATACACAGTCAAAACAGATATATATATATATATATATATACATACATACATACACATACGCGCACACACACCACTCAACCCCGCGCTGTAGGAGTCAAAATAAAAACAGTTTTAAATAAAAGGCTGAGGGCAGCGTCATGGGAACTCTTTGTTATCTGTCATGAAAACCAGCGTGTGTACAGACACGTGAGCTTTTCCTCTTAGCCACAGAGTATTCTCAGTTTATTTCTAGGCTGCACTGTGAGGGGGCAGGAGTGGACTGGGAAGACAACTCTAAATGAAGGCAGATGGCTTCTTTCATTTTACCCCTACAGTGTCTGATATATTTAAATCACTCTGCCTCCTAAAATTGAGCTCACCGCCTTTCTCGTCCCTTTGGACCACGTGTACGGGTGGAAGTGGAGGGTTTGCATACTGAAACAACTTCCTTCTCAGTTTACCCTCCTCAATCCAGGCCTGGTAACAGGATGGCAAAGAGGAACAGTGGCAGAAGGGGAAGAAAGTCACAGGAGTTCCTGTTGCTGAAACAACCCGTGACTAACGGTACTTATTGCTTTTGTGCCACTTCCAATACAACATGACTTTATTTAACATGACAATATTTAAAGTAAAAACACTGCACCCCAACATTCACCTCAAACCTCAATTAAATAACGTACTGTGCACCACACACACACAAAAAAAAAATCCTCAGCCTGCTCAGCAAAATATGATATCAAGAGACAAGTTCCACCTGAACCAGATGGCTTTTGGCCAGTGAACTAAAGCAGCAACAAACATCTGAGGGAGCAGTCATCAAGGAAGTGAGCAGGTCCTTGTTTAGCAGTTCTATGTGGGATCCAAAAGGAGGGATGCATGAAGGCGAACATTCTACTGAATATGGCATTTTCCAGCAGGCTCAGACTGTGGTGCGAAGAAGACTGATGAGGCCCAACTACAGCTATTGAACTGGAAATGTCAACACTGAGGTCTGCCAACAATAACACAAAGTACTCAGTAGCATGTCTGATAAGAGAGTTTTTAAAAAAAGATCCCCAGAAGAACACTCTTGATGCAAGATTTCTTTCAACCGCAACTCTATTATGTTTACAGCACTTATAAATTGAATCTAACGCACCGTTTTACATTCAAATCTACCGAAGAAAATGACCCATCACTCCCCGTCACTGTTATGTACTTGAAACAGTGACGCATTTATATATTTCTGTGGAAAATCTGCATCAAAAGACAAGCAGACTGTTCTTCATTCCCAGAGAGTCTGTTCATTAAATTGCTAATTCATCCTTTGTTCTGTACCTTGCTATCCTGGGGTGTGTTGAGGATGTGCACAGTGCTCGGCTTAACACCATTGGCTTTGGTCCTCTTGTATAGAGCAAATCTGCTTTTCCGTCTACCCCGATCTCCATTGGGCAGAGAGCCATTGTACCTGTCACAGAAAGAACAGTAAATTCACGGTTAATTTTCTTTCTTTCATTTTTCTTTTCTTTTTTTTTTAACCCAGAAAAAAAATACAATTTTTGTGGGTGCAAGGAGATGTGTGTAATGAGATTTACAGGCAAAATTCCTGTAATCATATAACAAGCACACATGGAGATTTTGAAATATTTGTGCGCTTTAAAAAAAAAAAGGAGCTTTTCCAAACATTACATCACTGGCAAACTAATATACCATATTAGTAATCTAAGCGTCACCTTGGATAATGTCTGTTGTTACATAATGCTCTCTGTTGCTGGTGATTTCAGTGAGCTAACGTATAAAGTGCAGCTGTTCTTTTGCTCTGGGTCCCGGCAGAACACTTCTGAGATGCTCGCCAGGTTTGTGATCACACCGAAAGCGCACACTCTGGGTGGCGAAATCCTTCTCATAACAGAATTTCATATTCTGATAGAGAAAGCTGCAGCATCTCAGTTTTGAAGGCTGACTAGAAAAGCCTCTGAAATCTATCTGCTCTGCGTCCAAAATGTACTTGATAGCAGATTCCAGCTCTGCCCTTCTGTCTGCTGCGAGACGCCTCGCCTAGGCTGCTCCTTGTGAATGGAGAAGCCCCTTCCGGTAAGACTGGTCTTCTCTCTGTCCGCCAGCTGGTTCCTACAGCTGGGACACCCCATGCTTTACTCCCATCCAACTCACAGACCTTCTGTCGCACTCTCACATGCAACCACGGAGTGCTAAACAGTCACATCGTACGACGGAAACATTTGCTTCAAATGGCTCGATGTTGCATACCAACGCATCCGAAGGGACAGCTTCTACCAGTTGCAACATTATCTGACTTTTCTCTCTTTGTTTCAACATACCGGCAACAGAGCCTCCCCCTGCTCCTCCCTACCTCCCTCCCAAGCTAATCCACCTGTCCCATGTCTCCACACGGCTGGCCAGGCATGGAAACACATGGTCCCAGTCAGCACAGTGCACAAAGCTGGCCTGTACGACAAGCCACCTACAGAGAGCTAGAGAGGCACTGGATTATTCTGTGTACAAACTATAACTAAAACACAGACAATGACGAGGCAATAAACTTAAAAAATAGTAGCAAAAACTCAGTTGTTTTAGTGTCTTTAAATAGTTGAAATGATCAAGACAGTTAGAGTCGCTAGGTTTCCCTTTTAAAGCTTTTTTCTTTTGTTTGGCAAACAATGTTTTATTCTACAGTCAGCTGGTTAATAGAAGACAGGATGCACCATATGCAATATTCAAGTAAAATAAAACTGCCAATTTTGTATTTTCTAGAGCAAACCCATGCAGGAATATGGACAATTTATTAAAAAAAACACAGTCATGAAACAAACTGAATAGTGAGTTTTCACTGTACAACAGCTTTAGTTGTGCCACAGAAACTAAATAAAGAGCAGCTAGGCTATCTATTTTGTTCAAAAGTATATTAATTCTGCAGACTGGCTCCCTATGCATAATTGATTAATTAACATTATTTACCATGATGAATTCTACTGAATAATAAAAGCTTTGGCCTGCAGGAAATGTCACGTTTTCTGTCAATTAATGTGTGATTACATTACAAAACGATCACATTCATCCAGTAAGCGCCACCAGGACAGGCGCTTAAAAGCAGTGATCCGACTAATTCTGATCATTTTCCCTTTTTGACTTGTGCCAGACAGGAGATTTGCCACCGAATACTTAGAATCAAAGATGAAAAGGCTATGGCATATTGAATTTTCTCCAGCGTTGCAGTAATAAGCCAACAGTACTTCCCACCTCTTTTGCTAAAATGAAACACTCATGTTTCACTTAACTAATTCATGGACAATTGTGTAATCTAGAATATGTGAAAAATACCCAGACTCTTTGCTACTTTCAGATACTACTTTCAGTTCATCACAGCGGTCAACTGACCATGTTCCAGTTAGGCACTAGCATACGGGGGCGTCCCATGTGCCGACCAGGATGTCCATACCAATTTGGAGCCGACTTTGTGTCGCGCCATAAAATAAGTACCCAGATTATACATCCACCTGGATCACTCTCTCATTTAGAAAAGAACAAGACAGATAAAACAAAACACAGACATAAACCAGACAAAAAAAGGACAGGGAGCAGAAAAACACTCATACTTGTTTTTGAGGAATTGCTACTAAAAACTGCTTTCATGCCTGTGAATGGAGAGCTTGAAAAGTAAAATGAATAAAACCATGTGTGCATCCATAAAGTCCCAATCTGTTTTTATACATGGAAACTAACACTATATCCTATTAGGGTTAGTTTAAGCTGTAAAGTATATATCATAAGTGAGGATAGCATGTCTCTACAACAAGATTCAACGAACTAAACCTCAAGTCTTGATCCAAGTCTTACAGACAGAAGGCCCGTTCTTCTTTGAGCAATGATATTTCTAAAGAAAGCATCACATTTCAACAATCAGTGGGAGTCTGTACTAAAGATAAACTGATTTTTTTACACTTCCGTTACTGAGCAGTTTGTTAAGACAAAATGCAGAATGTTCAATCAATAGGCCTAGTCTCCCAGCCACAATGAACAGAAGAAGACTGAATCCTGATCAATCCGGCCTTTCATTTCCAAGATACCCACCTCCCCTCCCCTCCCCTCCCCTCCCCACCACCACTGCCTACTTTCACTGAGCAGCACCAAAACAATCCACCCCAGCAGAGACGGGACGCAACCATGCAAGTAATAAGAGCCACCATGGTCATGGCAACAAATCACAGAGGGAATTCCTGCCCAAACAGGCTTTATTCCATGCTGTCAGTTATCTTGTCTACCATCAGTTTTATCAATGGGATGTGATGGGATGGCATTGTACACCCGTCTCATCTGGTTTGCGTGTGTTTATGTCAGGAGAGAGCAAAAGTGATAGCTTTGAACATGTTCAGCTTGGTGTAATAAGCAGTCAGCAGAACGTTTTGGCCCTGGCAATACCCAATATGGCCGTAAATGTACAAGTGAAGGGTAAAAGCAAAACCACAATACATGGGCATTAAGTAGGACCATAGTACTTGACGGATATGAAACTACTAGAAAAATCAATGAGCAAATAATTCATGAATTCACTTGATTTATAATTCTCTTGCAAAGTGGTGACAGTAAGTTTCTCAGTTCTTTTCTTCAAGTCTGAATTTTTGAATGCTGGTTTGGCAAGACAGTGATTTAAATATGGAAGTTTGTCTTTCTGGAGAGGATAACAGCTGTTTTTCATCACTGTCTTTTTCTAAACCCTAAAATGATTAATGAAGATGTGAGATAGGGCAAAAATAACCAATAAAGGAACAAGGCAACTTTAGCTATACATGGAACTTTAGGACACATTTTGATCATTTGCACACCAGAACAGCAAAAATGGCTGGAAAAGATTAATAAAGAGTGTAACTCTGTTTCAACAATGTCAATGCTAGAGACAAAAATACAGTTCAGGAGACATATTTAAAGACCTATTCTTCAATGACATGTACACTTTTTTTTTTAAATTGTTGTTATGAAACTTCTCAGGTACAAGAAATGCAAAAAGCAAAATGTGAACTGAGGTAGAGATAAATGTGGAATAATTCTACTTTGATCTGGATCTGATACCAGAATATCCTGCCAATATAAACTACTCTGAATGACAGATTTTCAAACTTATGCAGATTTAAACAACATGTTAAAAAAATGTAAAAGTTGTGTTATCTCAAAGTCTTTGAGTTGGAAGTGGGGCTGCGCAATATGACCACATTGCAAAATATAAATGATTATTGAACATTTTACCTCAACTACGATTAATGAACAACAATTAGTTTTAGTTTTTGACCCATATAACTGATAAAGTTTTTAATTGTAAATATGATCAACAATTAAGCATCCAAGAACAGGAATATCCCATGTGACTACAAACAAAGTAGTACAGTTTTTAATGAAACAGTCTGTGAACACATCACACGCACAGTGACAAAAATAATTACAGAATTAAAGAGGAAAAAAAATCTGAAATAACTGACATGGAGAAGAATATGTGAGTCATAAATTCTGAATGTCTGTTTCTATTCATTTTCAATTAACTGTCCAGTCCTAGTTAGTAAAAGACAAAATCTTGCTTTTCCATAATAAATCCTAATTTTAAAAAAAATCCAAAATTGTTAGGTGCATTTATGTAGATAGATTAAAAAAAGATAGAAAAGCAAAAACGAAGAGAATAAAATACACAGGAAGATTTTTTTTAATTATTATTACATCTTTCATCACAACATAATTGTTAGACTGCATCCTAGGATTAGTTAATGGTTTCTTGAGCACTACAGGAATTTATTAGACACTGTGCAGACAGGAGAGCAGGGGGACGGGGGTGGGGATGACACACAGCAAAGGACATGCAGGTCAGGACTCGAACCTGGGTCTGATGCAACGAGGCCTTAAGCCTGTGTATGTGGGGTGCCTGCTCAAACAGCTGAGCAACCCAGGAAAGTTTGAAATTTACACTGAAAACACTTGATGACATGATGCAAGATGGGTTTCCATTTTACATCCTTAATATCATTATGCTGAAACTGAAGACTGAATGTAATCAATTAAATCAAAAGCTATATTCCATTAAGTTATGTAAAGGAGAAAAATACAGAGATGGACTGAATAAGAATATGCTCACAGGGGTGATTCCTAGTCACTGAAATAATAAAAATAATTCAAACATTCCAGGTCTTTCTGGGGAGTTCCTGGAAAACCCCCATGGACCCCTTAGAGTCCCAAAGCCTCCAGCTGGGAATCACTAGTCTGCAGTACACCAGACCAGTTCATTTTCTCCCCTGAGTTCTACTGTGATGCAGACACCTAATTAGTGTAAAAAGCTTTACTTAACTCTTTGATGCACCTTTAAAAAAGTTTAGTAAAAGTCCATTCGCACACAAATGTCCATGTAACAAAAAGAAAGGTATAAAAATGTTATATAAAACTTTTTTTTTGTACTTTTGTCTGTCATTATTTAAATGAACATTGGTCCTAATCATATATATCATCCTGACCCCACCCCCCAAAAAAATAACCCTTAAAAAGTATGGTCTAAAAGCACAATAACTGATATAAGTTCAATATACTTACAAAATGGGAGGATTAAAACTAGGGATTTGAATGTTCACATTTTTATGCATCGGGTCTTAAACGTGAGTATTTTAGTGCACGTTGTTTTCAGTTGTGTAACACTTAAAAAGATATTTTAAAAAATTAAGGACACTCAATCTTGCATGTAACATCAAAAATATGCCTGAAAAAAGGACAAAATAAAGCTATAACTTAAAAGGCAAGAAACACAAAAATGTGCTTGGGTGCATCAAAGGGTTAAGTTTAGAGAAGTATTTCACAATGTGTATAAGGAACTAAAATGACTCCTATATTGAAAACACGACCCTTGCTTGATCATTTATGAATAACGTGCTGCCTTGAGATAAGCAAGAGGTGTTTTGCAAGTTTGATGCAACAATAAAATCTAGTCAATTACATCACCTAGAAGAACAAACAAACCATAGCCGGTTACAACAGAAGTAGGGTCTGAGCTGCTCGTGAGGAAGACGCCTGGAGACTGGGGGGTGGGGACCACCACGGCTTCCGAATTCCTGAAACCCCGTGAATCCAACTTCAAGGCAGGGAGGAGCTCTCTGATCAGAGCTGCTGACTGTGAGATTTGTCCCATTCTGGTAGCTAAAGTTGTCCTGAACGTGTCTGCTAATCTGCGTATGGCGTTCTGTTTCTGAATCAGGCAGTGAGGGTAATAAATCATCACAAACTCTTAAATAAAAACAAACAAAACCAACGTGTACAGATTTGAGACTGCGCACGTGTCTGGTTTGTGGGGTAACGTGAGCGAGCTTGTATATTTCTAGGTGACTACATATGCAGTGCCTCTTGAGTAAAGCGCGATCATTGACGTGAAGGAAAGTAATTGCTGCCATTTCACTTGTTTTCCTGTCGTCTCGTGAGTGATCTTGCCGAGTTAGTACCCTCTTGTGAAACTTTAAGAAAAACATTTTTCTTTCCTTCTTTTTTGAACACCTACAAAGTTAATACTTAAATAATGAATATAGCACAAACCCAACTCACCCCAGCACCACCAGCTCCCCGTACTTCACTGGGTCTTTAGACGGGGCGCAGTACTCCTCTTGGCTTGATGAAAACATGAGGCTCCTGGCTTCGCTGTGTTACGTTAGCTATACAGTAATAACAGCGGATCACAAATGTCCCGAATTCCTTTCAGAAACAGAATTCGCTCTCATTCCACACCACACTCATAACAGCATGTGTGTCCGTGTCCCCCTAAAATCAAGTTTTACCTAAATAAACTGCTCTCAAACTTCCTCAGCGTGACATCGCAAAACGTAAGTTAGTTGGCGGCTGAATGTGCTCTAAAGCAGATACAAAAACAGCGAGAAGCAGGGCCGGACTGTACCATTCACTTCTTCTTCACTTTCTGTAGGGGGGGAGCGTACTACAGAGACAGGGATTTTTCTATATATATATGGCGTTTCGCCAAACCTCGTTGTCTTTAGTCATTCAAAGATTTTAAAAATACTAAATATGATATTTTTACGTTTAATCAATTTTTATATGGGCAAATAATATTAAAGAGAGTGTAACATTATTTTTAACGGCTCACATCTTCCATGGATTGTACCTTCTATTATGTAAACAAAGAGTACAATCTGGGGATTCTTAAAGGGTCCGTACTTCTTGTGATTCGTCGCTTTTCAGCGTTTTCAGATTATTATCATCATTATTATTATTATTATTTCTTACATTTAACAAAAGGATTTTCATATTTTCGTCCCGAGATTGTCTTGATGTCTACTCTATACTATTCCCCTACGTTTTAGCATAACGTGTGTTATAATTAAAAATCAGTTGTAAAGGCCAAATAACAGTGGGAAACACATGATGAAAATAATCTTCCTGGCTGAGTGAAAAGATGGTGAAATCAGATTTTCTCATTTCATCGGTGACCCCTTTGGGCTATGAAAAGGCTTTATTTGATTAGGAAATACATGTGAATTATTATGCAATCAAATGGCACTTCTATTCATATATATTCTTGAAAACATTTATTTTCACATTAACATTGCTCATGCGAGCCTAAAGGTATATTTATTTATGTCATCAATAAGGTCTTTCAAGTCACTGGCTATATAACCATGTGAAAAGATGCACATGACTGTATCTCTCTCTAATAACGGAGGCCCTACAAATTTCTCAACAGTCTCTTTGGATACTGACTTGTAGATACTCTAATGCAACTGCATCCAGTGTCCAGTTCTTCTCACATCTTTCTGGTGAATGTGCCACTTCTCTACTTTTGTCCAGCAGCATGAACTTTTTATTGCCTCTGTCTTGTTTTCACAAGAACCTGCATGGCTGGAGGTGCTCCCACCACCCCAGGCCCCTTCAGTCACCTCATTCCCCCTGTAATTATGACCTTCTGTTTGAACTGGTGTTCAGTTTCAAAGTGCAATAACACTTGACACAAAAACAAAATGCAGCGTGGGGGTCATTGGGGTCCACAGAGATATTTGCATTCCCAGCCTTATGCACTACAACTTAAAACTTAACATTTGTAAGAACGTGAGTCCAAAATATTTGCCATTCCTTACTTCTCCTCATAGCTGCACATGCTTTTCCATTAATAGCGCAGATGTGTGAACCTCAGCTTCTTCAGCAGTTATGTACAAGCCTTAAGCTGCGTTAGGCCTCTAACTACAGGGCTCAGGGCTGCCCTTAATGCTGTGCATATAATGAATGTTTACTGCTCTTTTGTCTCACAGTCTCTTTCCGCCCTGCCTGTCTGCGTAAAACGGCATTACAGTTTGTTTCTACTTCTGCCTGACTCACACACACAAACACACTGTGGAGCAGGGGATGGGTGGGGATCAAAGGCTCAGCAGCACATACCACACTGATGGAGAGCAGATGCAGGGAGTGGGCTGCTTTGCTGAAGTTGCGCTGGCACAGTGCCAGTGCAAATCTATGTTTAGTAGGAGGAGTCAAATGTTACCAGACAAGAAGCATGCAGAACAGAGGCTTACTGCAACAGGCTAAATTGCACAATTGAGAGACTGTGAGCAATGATGACAAGGGAATGGAAAACCCCCTATTAACTTCCCATCTGCTCTTTGGTAGGCTGTTCAAGCAAGTATCTGACCAAATGTAACCTCAGGCAGACTCATCACTGGATTCTACCACATTCTCCAAACCCTGTGTCATTTCCCTTCAAAGGACAAGTCACATCTTCCTAAGAACTGTAGAGATTGCGCATTTTTCACCATAATTACTGTGGGCAGATTTTCTCTTCAGACTGAGTCACCATCATTCTAACATTAAATGTACTGCAAACCAGAGCCTAACCATCTACTTCATGGTGGTGCGCACACATATCAGCCGGGTGTGAAAGGCATTCTCTCTGTGCTCTGTGATTTCGTTAACAAGCACATTGAAGATTCTGTAGTGCACGTTGCATCGCGAGGTTTCCATGAAAGCAAAAGCCAGATCTCCAATCAGCTGACTGTAGCATGACAGTGTGGGAGAATGTGAGGAATGTGCTGATTCCATGTTGCTCGTGCTCTGACCTGACACTCCCCACCCTCTAAAGCAGGACAACAGCGTTGTTGTTAAAAAGGCCTTTTGACATGCAAGAGAGCAACAGCTTTCTGTGCAGTTATGTTCTACCTCAACTCTGTTCTACTGACATAGAGCTTGTAGTTGAAATTCCAATAGGATGCAAGACTGGACTATTAAAAGGTAATCTACACAATATATACTAACAGCACATATTTTTATTCTCACTACTGTGTGCAAACTTTCTAATTATTTCACATGGCATCAACTGATCACTTTTCCTGTCCTTCCTTTTTTTCTTGATATGTTTTGAAGAATCTTTTCATCTAAATAGTTGAGAATTGAGGTTGCAGAACATTAATCAACTTCATGATATCGAAACGACAACAGGTTTGTTGGGTTTCCAAGCTTAATTTATGCTACATGGAATGTAAGCTGTGCAACTTCCTTGTGCATATTCATTTTCTTTCCCCCTCCAGGCCATGAATTAGGATACTTAGAATAACTAAGGTTACATGCTGCCTCACAGTGGTCCATAGAAAGAAGTGCAGTGGAAAAAAAAAAGGCCAGTGCGCAGATTTATTAAGCATCCCTTTTATTAACATCACCCGTTACAAAAAGAACAAAATCTTCAGTGTTAATGAACTTAGCAACAATAGAGCGAGTGTTGATTACAGATGATATGGGACGCTTATTCCTATAGTAGTTGTGGTAGGATTAAAAACCTCTAAGCTCTTGACCTGGCCTTCTCCTTGCACAGCCAAGATCACAGACTCCCTTTTCTGTGGAGCTGCAGTACAGACATGACTACAATTTGTCCATGCATCTCCATAATTACAGTCACGTACAGACCCATCTGACATGCTGAGACATCTCATCTCCCTTCTCCTACCCAATACTGAGCCAAAGTATGCATGGAGCAATGGATGCTTGACGATTTACACTTTCATGTAGTTCTCTGGTCAGGAGGCAAATCAACAGATCAACAACATAGTGTATTTCAGCAGGTCCTAACTGGTACATTTAAACAATACATATATTTAAGTTAAGAAGGAAAAGGACTGAAAACCCAAAGTTTGTTTAGTTAAGTCGGAAATTTGTAGCTCTGCCTTCATGAGGTAAATGACAAAAACTACTGCAGTATTCAAAAGGATTTAATTGGAAAAATACAGTCGTTTCAAAACAGAGGAATGGTTGCCACACAGTTTAAATTATGCTGGAGGTAATTTTTAAGTTTAGAATAAAGATCAACTGTTGATGCTGAACAAAGAAAAGGAATGTGGCTGGAGTGGAGCAGTTTGTGTTTTGGTACCAGGCCTGGAGTATTTGGAACCGAACAGTAACCTCTCTACTCCCTGTGGCCAAGAGTGAGTCTGGAGTGGGTAATCAGGCCATTGGCCAGGTAGCTGGAGGCTGCCTAGGGTACAGGTGAGGTGATGGAGGCTGAGAGGGAGGTGGTGGCTGGGTGTGACAGTACACTGTGGTGTGGTCGCGACGAGACTAAGGTGGTCTCTGTAGTGCCGTCAGGATGGCTGCGTGTTGCTCTGTCCTCCTCTCACTTATACACTGGGTAAATCTTTGTCGGCCTCCTGTAGGTAAGTACAAATGTTCTCACTGTACATTCAGATAAACTCTTCCAGTTATAAACACAGGGTCATTTTACAATGTTATCTTTTTGGACCTGACTACAACTTACTCCATCCTGTCCCTTAGTGAGTTGCTGACTGACGGCGTGGAGAAGCTGCTGCATTTCCCGGACTGTTTGATTCAGCCCTGCAGTCATTTTCTCCTTTCTGTCCATCTCCTCCTGGCAGGACACAACTGTTTATTTAAACAAGACTACTCCCTTTTATAAAACAAAAACCATGTTTCACACTTGACTCTTACCCTCTGTGACGACAGACTGCCATTCTCGATCAAGTCATCAGCGTTGTCTGTTAGTTTTGAGAGCTCACCCTGGATCAGATCAAGAGACTCTTGGGCCTGTGGGAATTAGAAGGTTTATTTTATTAATGTAACTTGTAGTCTGACCTTTGCCAGCAATTTCATAAAACACAGTTTAGGATGTTTACCTTGCACAGGTCACCTGCCACCCTTTGCCTCTCATTTTCCTCTGCCTCCAACTTGGACAGCGTCTCTGTGAGCTGCGTTTTCAGCTAGAATCAAAACAGACATTTAGGATGCGACAGTTTTCCAAATGACAGAAATTTGTCAGAACGTAGACCGGGTATATTAAAAAAAAAAAAAAAAAAATCTTGCCGACACTGCCCCACACTGCAGAAGTCCAATATTTGCTTTAAGGCAATGTTCAAACCCAGAGTAGCACTATAATGGCATACGTTTGTTTCAACTGTTACCATTGAGAAAAATGAGTCACATTGTAGGAAGGCCAGTCTGAGTAATTATTTGCACAACTTATCTGACACTGTAAAACTGCACATTACTTTGCAGTACTTTGATAAACAATTTTATAGGCCTATAAAATTATCTCTGTGGAAGGCACTTCATAACCTAATAAATGGCATCACCTAATGATACACTAACAATCTCACCAAATATGTAGCTGGCTCAACATAGAGGGAAAATGCAGTTCTTCCTACATAATGGCCAAGACAAAAAATAAAAAATAAAAAAAAGCTTGTTGAAAACTTTCACAATAATGTGTACCGATTTTTGGCAGTGCTATTGTTGGTCTGAAGACAGACAAGACTATCCAAAACGAGTGAAAGAGAATATCCTGTGATAAACACTGAAAAATCCCCAACACCAACCATGCATAACAAAGTTCATGAAGCAAAACAGATTGAAGAGGCTTGTTTAATGAAGTATGAGTTAATTATAGCATATGCATGTTTTTAGCCACCGCAGAGAGAAGGTTAGCCAGTTAGCCGTGATAGAACAAAAATGTTGGTGTAGCAAAGGAAGGGTTAGTCTTTTAAATATCAGTGCACATGAGGGTGAATCATCATTCACAAGCTGATATTTGATGAACTTATGTTGATAGCTTGCACTCTGTGACCCACATTTTAGAGACATTATGAATGATGAGCCACAGATTTGCAGAAACTGCAGGAACCTGTCCTGTGGCAGTCAGTGTAGAGACACTGCTGAGTGCAGTAAGGGATAGGCTTGAAAGGAGCTCTAGCTAGAGGGTGATCCAAGCTTACCAAAGTCAGCTCCTCATTCTGCCTGATAGCCTCTGTATATGAGCCATCAAGTCTGGTCTGCAATTCAGTCAACAGATCTTTGAGCTGAAATTAAGTTTGAGATTATGTTTACTGGGGTCTGCGGGAGTTGATCCAGAACAGTACTTCTACCACAGTCTAAGCAGGGACACAAGCTGATCAGTATCTTAGTAAAATGAATACTTCTCTTCTCCATCAGGGCCATAAAAGGATGAATGAACAATCCTGCTGTGACTACACAAGTATCTATGTGAAGGAGGTGCAGATGATAAACAATATGCATTGACTATGTTGATCCCACATCATGAGCTCCAAATAACCGGCTAGCAAAACATATTTAACAAAATAATACATGACACGGTTCATGCTTTTTGCCACGGAGGTTGAACACAATGGCATGAGTGAGTCTTACAAGGAGTGAAGTGAAGACTTAAGAGTCTGCTCACCTCTCGGACTTCTGTCACATAAGTGGCGCTCTCACGTTCCGCCCTTTCCAATTCAGACTCCAAGTGCTGCTTTTCTCTTCTCAGCTACAGAATAGAAGTGCAGAAACACAAATGACAAACAAGTCCTACAGAATAGATGGAAGTTGAGATATGAGCTGAGTTTGAAGTGGACTGACATTCTCCAACTCTCCCCCATCAGTTAGTCTCTCTATCTCTTGCTCCAAACTTGTGACTTTCTGGCTCATCTGGGATGAAAAGAATAAGAGTGATGCAATGAAAAGAGAGCACAGCGTCAATCATATGCAACCATAGTGACTGAGTATTAGTAAAGGGATGGTTACTTGCCAAACTTGAATACTTACTTCTCGGAGCTCCACCTGTGACAAGTCCAGCTTCACCTTCCAGCGAGACTCTTCCTGTTCTACACTGCTCTGAAGGCGCTGCAAGATCCCCTCCTGTGGACGCAGCATTAAAGACAGCTCAGTTTGTTCAAGAGACTATCACGCAGCCATGAATGCAATTTCCCAAAAAATAAAACATAAAAACCTCTCTCACCGTCTCCACCAAAACCTTCTTGTACGTCTCGCAGTCTTTTTGTAGAATCTTCTGGTTTTCCTCCGCCTCTTTGAGTTTCTCAGCCAGTCCCTACAAGAAGGACCGCCTGTATTTATACCATAAGTACAAAAGGAATAACGTCCAACTTCACATTTCTACTTTATGTTTACCTCCGAGTCCCCTGATGCTTGGCTGCATTGTGCTGATGAGCTTTCAGCTGCTGCCCTCTCAAATCTTTGTAGCCACTCCTGATGGTTCTAATGGACAGTTGTTTTGAAAGGTTAAGTCAGACATGAGAAAAATAACTGAACAGGGGAGGGGATGTTTTCAAGGGAGGCCTAAAAGTAATTCCCAAGCACAATTAGCTCGACATTACTAATACAGTTTTATAAATACCTGTTCCGAGGGCAGAGGCACATTAGGCAGAAGTCTGTGTAGAACATCTCGACACTCAGCTTGAGAGAGCGTAAGTGCTTCCTGGTTCTCCTACATGACAGAATATACAAAAAAAAAAAAAAAGACAAAACCAGACTGAATTAACTGTTTTAACAGTTCAGACAGTGTGCTGACAGGGTCCAGTTGTCATCCAGGCAGATATGACCACAGCCATCTTCCTGATTCAACGCAGTCTTTCGTTCATCCACCGGTTCTTCTAATTTAAAGGCAAAAATGATCCATGAATTTCCGACTTTGTTTCATTTAATTTGTGCTGAGAAAAAAAAAGGCAGGGAGAACCATGCTTCATAGGGTATCAGCAGCCTCACATTCAGAGCTTCTAAACTGATCTAGTCCTTCTGGAACAGCAAATGCATCAATCTGTTAAAAATTAAAACGAAACAAAAAAAAAGCCTTGGCACTCAAATAAAACAAACAAACAAACAAAAACTGTTAGTTCTGAAATTTCCCACATTAACCAAACATTATGCACTGAGGTCTAAAAGAAACAGCAGTTGTCACTCATTGGAGCTGAATACAACCAACATATATTGACAGTACACAACAACTGCAAAGTATCTCCCTGCTTCAGCTCTGAGAAAGTGCTTTCTACTGTAGTTGAATGTCAGAAGAGCAGCTGCTGTGATTACGGTTACTCAGTGTAGGGACAGGACGGCAAAATGAAACACATCTAATGGTTAATAGGATCGCTATGTGGCTGCTAAATCCATGACTTTGTAAAGAGACCTGCATGAAACGTTAAACAGATTTTGCTTCAAATTTAGTAACCCTTATTTGTCCCAGAGGAGATCAAAGCTGATTCAGTGGTGTGTACAAAGTATTGAGAAGCATAATGCGACTGTTGGGTATTGCTACTGAAAGGGTTGAATGATTGAACTGGCTTACAAAAAGAAGAGGAGATTTTTCTTTGATTAATTGGTTATGTTCACAGCAAGATCACAAAGCAGAATGGGGATAACATGCCATGCCACATGACAGAAATAAGAGGCAGCTGGAAAATGAAAACCATGAAACTGAGTCTAATGACATCTAGTGAATGTCTAAGTCACCGCACACTCATTTCCAAGTATCAGCTTGAGCTTTGAGCGAGGAGAAATCTTTAACATAGAAAAGCTTAAAGACAATATATATGCTCTCTAAAGAAATCTATGTTTGTTAAATTCTGTAAAATCTCAGATGTCAACAAGAAGTTGCAAAGTTGACAGGCTCAAAACAAAGCAAATTCGAAGTCTGAGGCCAAAAAAAAAGATATGAAAAAAGGTAAATGAGTATGCAGTGTTATGGATGATGGTGGAAAATAAGCTGGATCATTTATGGAAGAACACAGTATTTTGGAGGGGAATGCATCAGATTGGAGCTAGAGTGAAGCAGACTGAGGTGAGATGTCGAACCTTGACAACTTTGCCGAGTTTTCCTTGAAGCATGGATTCGGTGGCTGATAGAGCTTCCATAGCACTCCAGTTTTTCTCCCGAAGATCCTGTGTTTGTCAGTTCCAAAGAGATACTACTTTCAGTTCGGCCTCAGAGAAAATGGGTGCAGAGGCCCAAAAATACAGCCTGCTAGAGTGACAAAACAATCCGAATGCATTTCTCATTAAAAACCACTCTGCTTTTCACCCATGTGCAAACCTCTTAAAAGAGGAAAAAAAAAAAAAAAAAAAAAAAAAAAAACATGAGCTAGACAGAAGCTGTTGGTGGCCAAGGGCTTTCTTTACCTGACATGC
>JBAMYA010000015.1:9389837-9405287 GCA_037176975.1 Arrhamphus sclerolepis | reverse complement strand
TATATATATGTACATACACGCAAATAGAAAACAAGAATATTCTGTGTTAGGAGCCATTTGACTCTTAAAGATGGTAGAGCAACATGTCAAACTTATCTTAATGGCATACCAAAAGCTGTTGACTGATTCTAGAGGCAATTGTCTTAGCCTCTTGGATTATTCCTGAAGGAAGCACAGTCATTTCTGCTGCTCTCAGACCTAGAATGAGTAAAGTCAGCTCTAAAAACATTTTTGCAACCAAAAACTAAAAGGTGCTGTTCTTAAGATTTCTGACTCTCTACCATAATGCCTTTCTTCAGAGCGCCCTCGATTCAGCAAATAAGTATACACCACTTGCTCTTCACCAGTATCGCCACTGCGTGTGTGCTGAACCTCCATATGTTGATTCTCCACATTTGGATAGAGAGACTCCAGCTGACACAGCTCAAGAAAGTGTGTGGCAAACAGAGTGAACGCCTGAAAACAACAAAGGAACATGACTCACCTTTATGATTTAAACACTGGTGAGTATGCACAATTTTTGTATTCGTTCTACTGCTTCATTGTTGATCTTATGAGGTGTATCACAACAACGACAAAAAAGAGTTGAGTAGCTAATAAAGAGCACAGGAATCTGAGTCATCTGGTTTTCAAACCTGAGGCAGGAGTGGCAGAGAAGAACTGAACTGAAACAATACCTTTAGGCTAAGGAGGAACTCACAAACCGAGTGACAGATGCCAATGCCCTCCTCAGAACTAGTGCCACGCCCCAGCTCATCTATGATGATTAACGATCTGTCACTTGCATTGTGGATTATATAAGAGACCTTCAGGCAAGAAATACACAGTAACAGATATACTTTCCCCTAAAAAGAATGTAATAAAATGTGAAGACTATGAAAGTGAAAAAAAGATACCTCTTTCATTTCCAACATAAAGCTGGAGGAGTTAGTTTCAAAATCATCATCGACGCCAATTCTGGTGAAAATCTGATCAGCTACACGGAAAGAGGCATACTCAGAAGGAACAAAAGAGCCTGGAAGAATTTGGACATGACAGGGTCATTACTGGAAAAAAAACAAAAAACAAAAAAAAGCCAAATAAATTCAAATGACAAATTTATACAAGGTTATAAGATTTGTTGCCAACCTGCCTGGGCCATGATCTGACACAGTGCCACTTGTTTGAGGTAAGTGGATTTGCCGCTCATGTTGGGTCCTGTTATGATGACAAAGTTGCTGCCCTCGGAGATGTAGCTGTTGTTTGATACGGGCTGTTGTCGTCCAATTCGCTCCAGAATGGGATGGCGGCCTTGCTTGATGGCCAGTGTGTCTGTAAACTCTGGACGCACTTGCAGACGTAGCAGAAAAAAAGACAATACCTTTTTATTTCATGTTTAGCCTAAAAAAATAAAAAATACTTCCATGCATACTCCTAGGCTTGGTAAAGAAAAAAAGCTGATAAAATAGAACTACATGGTAAGATTGTCAGCACACTTTATATCTAATTAAATGTACACATGTAATTAATTGCTTCTTTGTTGACTGATGAGCCACAATGTTGAAAAACAATCACTTCTAGTAGTTAGTTCCTGTACTTGTCTATGCAAGTACACTTATGTAAGAAGGGTAATGTGAGTACAAGCTGCCAGGGATAGAAGGGGCACGCAGTCAGCACACATCTAAGGAGAGACAGTTTCAGACAGCTGAGGGCCAACACTCACCACCCACATTGCTGATGGGGCTGCCGCTGCACACATGAAAGAACAGAACCTAGCAGAGCTGTGAGCTTAGCAGAGCCCTTACTGGCTTTCATATGAGACAGTGGATGCCATATGTGCATATTGCAACCCCCTCCCCCGTTCACTCCAAGACGAGATCAGACTTCATCAATGTTCAGGGGATGGTCTGACTGACACTAGACAGGGGGTCAGGTTGATTTTATTCTTACCATAGTCAGAGATTGTGCAGGCGTTGGCCAGTGAGAGCAACATGTCCAACATGGATACAGCGTCAGAGAGTTTATAAAGACAGTGAATGTGCTCATGGATGGTGCTAAGCAGTTGACATATCACCCTGCAAAGAGACAGGTAGGAGGAAAGAGCAAATCACTGACAAGAAATTACATCTTGCAAACAGTACTCTCTAGTGGACACAAAGTATATTAAAATAACTACAACTAAAACAACAGTGCAATTCAAAGGAAGCATTCTAATCAAACCAAATTAGACAGGGATTGCATTTCCCTCTTAACCAAAACTCTAACAAACTCAGTAATTGTTTACATATTTACTTGTTTGTGTGTTTTTTTAACAATCTCCTTCAACAGAGATCACAGGGTTTGCAATTCCTAACCTCTCAAATTAATCCAACTTATTTTACTTATATTTGAATAATTTTAGTCCTGTGACAGTAAAATAATCCCATACAAGTCATTAATTAGATGAAATTGCATGAAATTGACTAATGAAGTCATTAAAGAAGTCTTGAAGTTGGAGATTCTTTACTTCAAGAACAGTAACAAAGCAGTACAGTTTGAGTTTTTCAGTTCAGTTTTTAAAAGTATTCAGTGACGTACAATCAAATTCAAACAATGTATCTGTGCAAGTTTCTAAGTCACAAGATCACTATTCCCTCACACATAGGACATGTGAAAGATCTCCCTCAGGGCCTCATCACAGCGTCCATTCATCTTCATCAGGTCTGTGGTGGTGAAACAATAGTTGTTCTTGTACTTGGTTACCTGAGGCAGACGATCAAAGCAATTATGTTTATAACACTGGTTTTCTATTACTGCACTTTCAGCTCAAGTACCCCATTAGTCAGTTTAGCTTCCTTTTTTTATTATTCCTTCAGCTGAATCTCAATATTTCTACATCCTATTTTGCTTTCAATGTGCCATTTACATTTTTAGATCTTTAGGTAATCTTACCTTGATGAACTCTGAAGGTAGTTTCCCTTCAGGTAAGATAGCGCCTTCAAGTTTCATTTGCATAAAGAAGCCTCGAGCTGTGCTGAAGCTGGTGCGTAATGGCAGGCCATATTTCTCTCCCATCTGGTTCACAAGTCCTTTGCGAAACATTGATATGCAAATATTTAGATCAAACTATGTCCTAACACTGCAATGTGTTGGTATTTAATAACCCTCTGGTATGAAGAACCTGAAATGTCATCCACGATTTCAGTGTAAGCTTTGCGGGCGATGTCAAGGAACTCGTTGATGTTGGGGCGCACCGCATAACACTTCTGGGTGCGCATGTTCAGACTCCCTTTAAGGTAGGTTGTGTCATCATTTATCACTGTCTTGACCTGCTCTAGAATCATGTCAAACCTGAAGAAGAAAAAAAAAAGCACGCAGCGGTAAAAGAAAGCACAGAACAATTAGTAAGCTGACTTAATTAGGACTCGGCTGGAAGTTTCATACCTACTGTCCTCCAGTGTTGTACTGTATGCCTTCAACAGGGCTGTGCTGCAGTTCTCCAACGCCACCTGTTTATAAAATACATATCCAACATTTAGCACCATGTGTAACACAGCACACAGAGTGTAAGACGTTCATTATTGAATGAGTGGCTCTTGCATATTGTGAACTTTTTTTTAAATTGATATCAGTATTCAGACCCTGAGCTGTGGCACCAGGTGTAGTGTGTGTTTCAGCTGAATCACATGTGTAATCTTAGATTCAGCAGCTTGAACCTGCAAAAATTAAGTACCATTACTGAAGAATGCACAAACAGAGAGAGAGACAGAGGATGTTTCTTTTTTTTAAAAAAAGAAAAACAGCGCAATCATTAGACATATTACTGATAAAGCTGCGTGAAATAAAAGTACTGTACGCACCGTTTCCTGCTTTGGAATTTGGACAAGAACAGAGAGTAGCCTGTCAATGTCGAGGAAGTGACCTATGGCTAAACACAGAAAAACAATATGTTCTGTGTCATGCCTCATTATAAAAATGCAAAATGTTTTCAGTGAGAAAAAAAAATGTTTCATGCAAACTCCTAACCGTTCCTAAGGCCAAAGAAAAGCTCCTCGTCTTGCAGCAGCTCTTGTATGGTGTCCAAGCGCATGTTGATAGTTTCAACATCAACCAGCGGCTCCAGAATATTGGAGCGCAATCTTCTTGCGCCTCCAGGTGTTTTTGTGTGGTTGAGTACCCCTAAAAGAGTATGATCGCTCCTGTACAAGGCAACCAAATACAGAGGAAAAGTGACATTTTCTGTCATTACACAATTACTGCATGAAAGAAAAAAAAATTGCAATCTTGCTGCTACTTCCTCTCTTACTTGTGGTCTCTGTTATTGACCACCAGCTCCAAGTTAGCGGCCGACGCTGAGTCGATCATGGCTGTCTGTTCACTCCCTTTAAAGCTCACTTTAAGAGACTTGGCAGCATAAACTGAGTTCTGGAGGAACTCTAAGTACTTCAGCAAAGCAGCTGCAGCTGCTAGGCAATAATACCTAAATAAATAATAATAGCGTTTAATAAAAATGCCATAGTGCTACAGTGAATGTATTCCTCAGCAGTAATGTCAGCAGTAACTTACTTTGATTGTACTTCCATTAAGACAGTTCCAAATTCTGGAGCGCAGAGCTGCTGAATGTACTCCAGTCCTTTCCTCTCATTAAAATACTTCCTTTGAATTGCAGTGAAAGTTACACCCTTGAAGAAAATAACCAAATAAATAAATAATTTTATATACATATACACACACATATATAAATGGGTGGGACTCGATTAAAAAAAAAATCTAATTATTTTGAGGTTTTGTAATTAATGAGTCATGATTAATTGCATTTTAATCGCATTATATTTTGTTTTGTATGAACTGGAAAAACAGATTTTAGGTGAATTCTTATTCCATAATATGCAGATTTGCCTTTAAATTGTAGATTTTATTCATTTATGTGATGTATTATTTCTCCTCATTAATTTACAATTTCTTAATTGGTATTTATGTTTTGCATGTTTTTAGAATTTTTATATCTTTTCACAGACTTGATTAAAAGCAATTCCTGTTGCAGCTCTGCCGGAGATCCAAGCTATGCTGCATTTTTAATTTCTATTCAATAATACTTTTTAAATTCATTGGATTTTTAAAAAAAAATTATTTTAATATCTTGGATGATGTAGTCCCTGAGAGCCAGGGCCTCCCGGAGTTCTCCTTCGGGAGAACTGCGTCTCTCACCTAACCTAACCCTACACCCGGGCAGCCATCTTTGATTGTCAACTCAGGAGTGGTGAGGATTCTCTGACTTTCCCACTCAGAACTCCAAAATCCCGACTTCACTGTACAAATGGAACACAGCAAAACAGTTCCGGTGGCTTCTGTGCTCACTGCAACATGCTTTGCATTTAGATGGCACCATAAGGTTAAAGTGCTTCGGTGGTATGCAAATGTTCTTGCACAAATTGCTCAAAACCTCACTTTTATCAAGGCTCCCATCATGTAGTTTTTGTTTTTTTTTAATTAAATTTGCCTTTCATCATTCCTAGCAACGCACTTTCAAGATTCCTCCGGTAATCAGTGTACCAGGAAATAGTGCACTGACATACGTTCAGCATTGTTTGGAATGCAAACTGCGATTAAATGGGTCAATTTTTTGTCCCACCCCAATGCACACACACATATATATTTATGTATATACTGTGGCACAATTCACAGTACAACTACAAAGTGAGAGACTAAAAAATAAAAGAAAAATACTCAGTATTTGTACCAGGAAATTCTCAGTGATGAGTTTGAACAGCTTTGTCCCCTTCCCC
The DNA here is from genome assembly GCA_037176975.1 of Arrhamphus sclerolepis. Lineage (NCBI taxonomy): Eukaryota > Metazoa > Chordata > Actinopteri > Beloniformes > Hemiramphidae > Arrhamphus > Arrhamphus sclerolepis. The sequence goes on along the minus strand of JBAMYA010000015.1, from coordinate 9,399,543 downwards.
TTTTCACTGGCTGTGTCTGGCATCAGTATTTCCACTGGCACCAAGATGTGAATCTTGGTTATGACCTTCAGAAAAATAATAAATGACTGAGACATACTCCCCGTATTTCACATTTTCTTCACAAATATTGTTAGCCGGTAAGAAACCGATCGTTTACCTTGGCATATGTCCCTGTATCTGCAAACTGAGAAAGCACAAGCTCGGGACATTTCAGATTGAAACTGGCCATGCCAATCTCCCCCCTGGCCAAACCACGGCCTTCAACTACTGCTACAATCACAGAGGCACCAGAGATCGAGGAGGCAGAGGAGCCACTTGTTCCTGCAAGAGGGGACAGTCTGAATGAGAAAAACCTCATTTTGAATTTTATCTAAGTGGGATCAAAAAGCCAGTTTTGCTAGTCAGCGGCGTACCATCTTATGAAAAATGGACACCCTCTGTAAACTTTAAGTTATGAAAGACATTTGTCATTTTGGCAGTTTGCTGGTCTGGAGCATTCAAGTGTCTAAACACAAGGCCAGGGGGGAAAAACGTCAGCAATGATTTAAGAGAAGCAATTACTGCGCCCATCAATCTGGAAGAATTTATAAAAACACTAGAAAAAAATCTGAGTCCATCATTGCTAAAAGAGAAAAGATTAATCACAAATAGAAAACATGACTGTCAGGATTGTACATGTTAGCAAAGTTTACTCTAAAGGCTGATTTGCACTTCCGCATCAAAGCTACGTCATAGGTGTGAACCCTATGCTGTAAGCTACAACGGACCCTGATGTGCACCTCTGTCCAAATAGAACAATTACAGCACAGCTTAGGTTTGCAAAGTCACATCTGAACAAACTGCAAGGTGTCTGAAAAAAATGTCCTTTGGAGACACAAAAGTGGTTGTGTTTGGGCATGACGCACAGCATTCAAATTTCTAAAAATGGAAGTTCAGTCTATAAGCAAAAGCGCCTCATACATGATTTGCCTTGTTTTGCAGGCACCTGACACCTCGCAGTAAATTAGTTGATCATAAACTCCTCGACATACCAACATTTTCTAGAGTCAAATGTGCAACCAATCTTTCAGACAGCCAAAGCATGACTGAAAATAAATCATACAACAGGAGAAACATTGCAAACACAGCAGGAAAAAGCAAAACAAAAACAGAATCAACCTGTTGCAATGGCCCAAACTACAGACCTCAACTTGCTTGCAGTATGCTGGTTAAAGAGACCTGTGCATAGAAAAATGTCTAAAACCCTCAATAAAACTGATGTCAAAAACAAGTTGTGTTGTAAAACAAATGACAAATCTCACAAAATGAAGACTTAAAAAGAGGGTGCACTTTCCTGTTCACAGTACTATATATGTATAGGCAGTGAACCTGTGAGCCCTGCAGACCCTGGTGTCCTTCTGAGTCTAGGTGTTCCTCCATGGCTTCGAAAAGAGGAGCTGTCTGAGGTAGATGCAAGGAGCGATGAAGCTGTCCTCCCTGTCCTGAAGCTGCTCTGACCCTCTGTGTGTCAAAACAAAATGTGTGAAGAGGTTAATTAATCACAAACCACAATACCCAATACCTAGACTGGTCGAACCTGGATTAATTTATATCTTAGATGGTAAAGAATACATTCAAAACTGTTTTTGATTTGTTCAAAATAGGCCCATTTTAATGTTTCTGATTGGAACCTAGTTGAAGGTGGTCAGTCAAAATTTAAAAAAAAAAAAGGGAAAATGGGCCTATTTTGCATTTGAACAAATCACAAACTGTGTTTCATATATTCTACGCTATATATGAGATAATTGAATCCAGGTTTGAGCAGTGTACAAGTTGTTGTTTTTGATCTGGACCAGTTATAAAACGGTCTTGTTGCTCTACTGTGGAAAGGCCCTTCAGTCTTCTCCCCAATCGGAAGCTAACCTCAGCGTCGTGGTGAATGAATTATCGTTTTACAATAAAGCCTTAACAAGAGATAAAATAATTATTGGTCTCAATACTATTTTATAACTTATCAAAAAATAAATTAATACAATTCAGGACGTAATGACAGACAAATCCTTTCTGGGATGTTTCATATCTCTAACTTCATTACTTACAAATTAAATAGTCAAGCATCATCTTAAGATCATTTGGCTATTCAAAATTACCTAAGTGCATTTGGGGTAGAGATGACTGATGTCTGAAACTCGCAAAACCTTCATTTAAACTCTGTTGTGATAAAGCTGAAGAAGTTGATGCTGGACCATATGAGGTGGTAGCTTCGTGCATCGCTCTCCTGTCCCTGGTTTGGTCGCATTCTGAGGTCTCACAGCCAGTTACCTCTTCGGTACTGCTGCGATACATTTTAAAGTCTCACGATACTCGATTAACATGAAACTGTTTCAAAGTTGTAGAAACACAAAAACGATAAAATTGTAAAACTTCTTGGAAGCTAGCAAGCAGCACCACCAACTAACGGCAAACAAACGCACGGAGAAGGTCTGCAGCACTTGAACGCACGAGCGCTTTCCGTTGACGCCTGCGCATTCCAATTATTGCTACTTTGGTCAAATGTTTCGGTTTTCTTTCCACAAGCTTTTTGTTTGCTGGAATTTCCTCGGGACATTACTAGTGTTACGGAGTCAGGTTTGTAGCTCAACTTGCTCACACAACTTTTTCACAAATCTTCTATAGGATTGAGATTACAGCCTGTATCACGAAGCGTGATTTTGCTTTAGCGAGGTAACTCCAGGGTTAACCCTGGGTTTTTTACTGCCTCACAAAACTGGGTAATCGCTTATCGATTTATTACCCAAGGATGAACCAAACTCGGGATTTTCTTTGCTGATTTCCTGATTTTCCTATGGTGTCATTCTGTTTTCATGTCAGCTGTTCTAGTCAATTACACGCGCACACATACACACACACAAGTCAAATACAATGGTGCCAGCAATTCATAGCAAATAACAAAATTAGAGGAATCAGGGGAAAAATGATGATAGAAAATTTGAGATTGATTAAAAAGTTATGGTCACAAACCCGAATTATTACATAAACAAAATCGGGCACAACTTTTATTGGAGTGGTTATTAACATGTAAAATTAAAATGTATTTCTGTGTATTTTCTCTTCCTTCATCAAATCAACTTTGTATTATTATTATTATTATTATTATTATTATTATTATTATTATTATTATTATTATTATTATCATCATCAATAGTATTATTATTTTTTATTATTATCATCATCATCATCATCGTCGTCGTCGTCAACATAATAATAATAATGATAATAATAACGATAATTAAGTATTATTGTTATTATTTTTGTTGTTGTTTATTCATTCATTTCTTTTGTCCAAGTAATGCTCTTATTCTCGAAAACAACCGGAAGTATTCTTTGTTTCCACTTTCAGCCAAGATGGCGGCGGAAGTAGATGACAGAGAATATTTTATCAGAGAAATTCATAAAAATGACGGTTGTACCATGAAGGTAAAGCAGTGTTACATAGGTGATGTAGGTTGTGTGGTTTGGGATGCAGCTATCGTTCTAGCAAAATATTTAGAGACGAAACAATTTTACGACCCGTGTTGCGGAGTCAACGTGTGGTCTGGTCGGACTGTCGTGGAGTTGGGAGCGGGGACAGGAGTGGTAGGTCTGATGGCAGCAACACTCGGGTGAGTTAGACAAACTTACCTTTCTTTGCACGACTGTTGTTGGACATCAGTTGATTACATTTATCACAAATGCCGACTACAATAACAATGATGATGATAATCAATAATAATAATATATTTTTCAACAATATATGCAGGGCACAAGTAACAGTAACAGACCTGGAAAATTTGCAGAGCCTTCTGAGGGTGAATATCCAGGAAAACCAGGCTCTCATCAGTACCGGCTCCATAACTGCCAAGGTACTGAAATGGTTTGTACTTACATGTTGTTTTATTATGCTCATTTAGATGTCTAAATATTGGTGTATAGTAGTTGCATATTTGCGATGTGATGACTCTTAATTTTCACTAATTTCAAAGGGGAGATGATTTGTCCGAGATCTTGCCTTCTCCACATTTTGTCCTCATGGCAGATTGCATCTATTATGAGCAGGTAATTTAAAATATCCTTCTGCTATTCAGTTCAACATTGCCCTGAAAATGTATGTCACCATCATTCTGAAACAAGACCTAAAATGTGTGTATTTGCAATATTTATCACTGTGAATCTTTTTTTCTTTTTTTTTCCCCCACACACACACAGTCAATTGTTCCGTTGGTGGAAAGTTTGAAACAGCTTTCAGGACCGGAGACTTGCATTATTTGTTGCTATGAACAACGCACCGAGGGGGTCAATCCAGAAGTGGAACGGCAGTTTTTTGAGGTAAGAATCAAATCACTGAGTTTGTTTTGTTTTGTTTTTCTTACCTACTTAGTTTAGATTTTTTTCTTTCATAGGGATGCAGGGCTTGGAATTGTGACTGTTTTGTTTGCATATCCGCCTGAATTTTTTGCTGTGCAACCTCAAAATAAATATTGGGAATGTGTAAATAGTTCTTTATGGTGTCTTAACAGTAGTGTTGTTGTCCACCTGACATGAAGTCAGCAATCACTCTAATCAATCACGTCAGCTTGACATTTTTAACTTTAATATTTCTTTTAGATCAATAAATAACAGCCTTCTATCATACCTGCCCATGTCATATGAGATGGAGAAGAAAAAGGTGCAAGAAGAGAACAACAAATTATAATTTTTTTGAATGACTAGCATTTCTAATTTTCAGAGTCCCAGACATAAATAATTCTATGACACGTTTGTCCATTTTGATTGGATGGATTTTTATTAACTCTGCATATACCAAGTCAGCATTTTCCAATAAATAAAGATGATTGATTGCATATATTGTTTGTGCTCTTTGAATTTTGGTCGATGCTTCTAAATTTTTGTTGATGCGCCTAACTTTTTGAAATTAAGAGAGAGAGAGGGGAAAAAAATTCAAGCCCTGGGATTGTCTGACTCATTTTTGCGTTGCCTTTCAGCTGCTTCAGTTGAACTTCAACTGTGAGAAGATCCCTTCTGATAAACAAGACCCCGAGTTCAGCAGTCCTGACATTCATATTCTGCACATTCGTAAAAAAGTCTAATAATTCATCATGAAATGTGTGTTCTGGTTGAAAACTGAAGGTTGAACGAAGAAGGGGAGAAAAAAAGAATAAACTTAGCCTCTTGCAGAGCATACATGGACGTCACTGTATTTGCTTTTGTATTTTTAATTGAAAATATTTCATAAATAAAATATGTATATTTTAATACTATCTTGACTTGTTTTTTTTTTGTTTGTTTTTTAAGTGTAGACTTTTGTTGTTTATTTGAATGTTTTGGGAAAGAACAGTTAAAGCAGCAAATCGTTCTTATCAGTACTGTCAGGAAAATCCAGCCACATTAACTTTGGAGCCACGATCCATTCATCTCACCCACATCTCTGCCTTTGAGCATTTCCTTCGCTCCTGCTGTGCATGTTTTAAAATAAAGTGGGTCATTATAACATAAGGACTATTTAATTTTTAAAATCTAAAATATGATGTTTGAGTAATGTGCAAAAGTGGCTTTATTTTTATATATTTTTTAAATGTGATGTTAAATTCAAGAATTACCCATTTGAAGCACTAGGGGGCGACAGGCACTATGAAAAAAAAGAAAAAGCCTCGAGCATTTGGATTGTCCACTGGGCAGGGAATTATTTTAACCTTCTTTGAAACATCCATCCATTAACTATACTTGCTATTTCCTGTGCAGGGTCACAGGGGTCTGCTGGAGGCTATCCCAGCTCACTTTGGGCAAAAGGCAGTGGTAGGACATGTAGCCATACAACCATTCACACACACCTAGGGACAATTTAGGAACACTAATTAACCTAAGGAGCATGTCTTTGGACTGTGGGAGGAAGCTGGAGTACCCAGTGAGAACGCAAGCACAGTGAGGACATGCAAACTCCACACAGAGGAGGAGGCTCGAACCAGGAACCTTCTTGCTGTGACGCAACAGTGCTGACCACCAAGCCACCATGCTGCCCTCTCTGAAACATGTATGAGGTATCCCACCTTATTGAATGCCAAAATTAATGTTGAAAATGAATGTAAATTAGTTTGAGGGCAAAGCTGCTTATCACACAAATGAAAACGCATTGAAGTTCTAACATTTTTTTTTTTTAATTCAATCAAGTAAGGCTGGAAAATAAAGTAAAATTCATTATGTTTTGTTCGACTTACCAAGTTTTGAAAGCCAAAGCCTTTATACTGTATGCTTGCTCCACACCCCGCTCCCATGTGAGGGGAATTCCAAACTAAGCCTCAGATTAAATGTAAGATTATGGCTCTTTTTCAGGCATAAAACCATGAAGTACTCCCCATGCTCCCAAAGGCATGCAGGGGCCCCTCACAGCCTTTCATGCTGCTCTCTGTTTACACAGAAGGACTCTGGTGTAATGAGCAGGTTGGCCTCCAACGCTCATGCCATGTAAAAATATTAAAGTTGAAGTTGATAGGGCGGGATTAAACACTTAAACCACTATAGACAAGAATACAATAAAAGATCCTCATGCACTTACTAGTCTTTCTCTAGAGTGCTTGAAATCCATCAGAATCTTATAATCAGAAAGGTACGACATGTCAGAAACGTAATATCCCTAAACTTAACTGTTGGTTCTCTTTTATTCAGATGTTGAGTTGGAAATTGTCAGCAGACGCTTTACTTTTGTTTAAAGGATTAATGTGAAACTGAGCAAATTGTAAACACCCAGATGTACTAAAATGTTCTTCTTATCCAAACAAATGAGATGACTTATACCCAAAAGCTGATCAACATTAAATTAGATGTTGAACAAGTTGTTTGTGAAATATTTGAAATTTGAGAATATATGATGAAAAAGGGCTAAAGTGTCCTTGAATCACCTCTGAACTGAACAGTCTCACCTTTAGGTAACTGTATGTGTTTGTAACATGAAGAACGGAAATAAGATGCCATTTTATACAGTTACTATAAATAAGTGCAGGATCATTAAAGATAAACGCTCCCCGTGGCCCTTCGCTGCCCTTTTTACTATGTGCCTTGGAGCAGCTGAACTGTTGGAGTCAGAATTAACCTTCTGCTGAGGTCTCCTTTGCTTTGACCAAATAATTAATTTGACTCGCCGCTGGCATTAAGTCCATGTCCACTATTGTGGTCGGGACAGGACCCAGGGGGTTACAAGAGAGATTAGAGGGGTAGAGGGGAGCTCCACCGCTCTCAGTGCTCATTTCCTTTTCTAATCCACACATAGCTCTCCATGTCAACGCACTTAGAATAAGTCTTCCTGTTTCCATGGTGTCGTCTATGCCTTAAATTTGATCCAAAATTAATTAAAACAGTGAAGTTGCAGTGTTTTGTGGTAGGCTAATTAGGCTAGTATGCCAGGGGAATACAGGGAGGCTCTCTGTAAATGAGGGCAGCCCACAGTGAAGCAGAGGTGTGTCTGTAATCTCTTATCATGTGAATATTTAAAAAATAAAAAAATAAAAATCCGGTGACCAGAACATGATTATGCATGTACATGATGCATCCAAGAAGACAGAATGGGGGTATCTTCTGCCAATAGATGGTGCTGTTAGAAGGATTAATTCTCTTACCTGTGTAGAAAACCTGCAAAGAACAGAAGACAATTCAATTCCTTAGAATTTCATGAATATATTACTAAGATGTTCCATTGATAATATTGTTAAATAGCTGGATTCTTGTATGGATTCATGGACTTTTTGATCCACGTGCAGCCCCTCAGCAAGGTAGCATGAGATAGCAGTGCCACACCCCTCCAGACCAGAAGGGTGGAGGAGAGCCTGACTCCAGCAGCCTCTTCTCTGCTGCATCACAGCCAAGTGACACAGAGGATCCTTTGTGTCACCATCATCATGCTGCCTGGAGCCAAGAGACACTGCTCCAGAAAGGAAGACTCATTTTCTCACTAACTATTAGGGAGTGGCTCAAGAATAGACGGCAAACTAGGCTGATTAAAAATAGAATAAGTTCTGCCTAAACGTGTGACTCCTCTGATCCTGCAAATGTGGCAACCCGACCCTTCTTCTTCCATGCACTTAAAAGATTCCCTTTCTCTCTTTCACATGTCAAACAGCCGGCTGAACTCCATGCTGCACAAAGAGACAACAGACCGTACTTTCAAAACAGAGCATGTGATTGGTTTTATCCTTTAGCATGCTTTCCAACCCCATGTGGAAATAATGTGTGCCGCTCTTGTTCGGTGGATTTGAGAGGATGAATTGGCACTGTACCACTTTAGGACAACTAGCTTATAGAAACACAATGCTGACTCCCCCTTCCCTCCTGCAGGGGAACAGGACGAGGGAGGGGGTGCTGTTAAGACAGCTGTGCTGCAGTTGAGAGGCAGCACAAATCCAGCACTGTAAGAATATTGTTCCTTTTTTCCATCGTCATTAGTGCGATCAAATCAACACTTGCCCATAATTATTTTGAGTAACGGCATTTGACAGGGTAGTAACACAAACACATATTGCTCCTATTTCCTATGATGACAGTATAACTACTATATTCTATTATTTATAATAGTTTTTAATGATTTGTTTGTAGCACCTGCAGGCCAGAGTGTGTGAGGCCTTCACCTCCTATGACTGCTGTCCTCACAGCATTCTAGTGCAGTGATGCATTTGTCATAATTAGGATGTTTGGCGGCCCAGCACAGTAGGGAGAAGAGAAGTGTGCATGAAACATTTCTCTGAGTCATTACTTCTCAGAGGTCTGGTGGTGGATTGTGTCTGAGCGTCAGCGCCTGACTTGCCACAGATCCGAGTCCTTCCAAGCACAAACTGTTGTTTAATCCAGATGCCCTGTCACTCAAAAACACGGGCTCCACTGTACTAACTGTCAGATGCGCGGATGTAGTTGGTCATGGTGAAAAACTGCTAAAAGAAGCTCTTTAGGCTGATTTACATGGATCTGCAACTTCTTGTAAGTCAGTGTGTGAAAGCTGGACTGTACTGCAGCTGGGTGAACGAACTCCTGCTGAGTTACTGTACACTAGGATAACAGCATCACCCTGTAATGTTTCTGTGGCAGAAAGCAGATGTTCCATGTCAAAAAAGGTCAGTGCTCTCTATTGTATAAATAAGCCTTGAGCAAATACAGTTAACAAACAAGTTATCTCAAAAGTTTCTGTCTCTTTCGATTTTGCTTCAGAAGCAGGTGCACTTATGGTTTTTACGACTCCCCCATTAACCCAAAACTAACAATCAAATCTTTACTTTCAGTGTGTCAAAGATAGATAAATGAAATGTTTAAGTTCTCTGACAAATTTGTTCACTCATACAGCTGTGTTTAAACATTGCTCGATATTCAAGAGGAACCCAAAGCTTTCCCTAATGGAATATAACTACAAACCTAGAGGCCTAAATACATAATAGTTAAATTGGATGGTGGAAGAAAAACCCAACGTAATTAAAGGACAGTAGACAAATTGAATATGTCAGGTGGACTTGGAGCGCTTCATAATAATCTTCTGGTTCCCTGAATTTGTAGTTGCACCACATCAAGTAACCTTTAGCTTCAGATATGAATGGAATGTGTTTTGGACCTCTGCCCAGAGCTCCTTGGACTCCAGAGCCTCACATTCTCTCTCTGTTCAACTGAGCTGCAACCTGGCAAATAAACAGTATTTCTGTCTGAAAGCAGTGTTACCGAT
>JBAMYA010000015.1:9320236-9380128 GCA_037176975.1 Arrhamphus sclerolepis | reverse complement strand
TAAAGCATTTCATTCAGTCTTGATGACAGGCAGGTTTGGAAAACTTTAAAATAACTTAATAGTGAGATATGATGAAACATTATAATTGACAATTAAATGAACACGCTTTGAGGAAGCTGTAGCGCTAGAAATTTAAGCTGATGTGTCCCAGAGTTGTTTTCAATCAAAATCTGATCGTGTTTTGAATTCTTGCTGTCAAGACACCTGTGAAGCCAAACTCAGCTGATTTGTGTGAAAAAGAAAGTATCTGTGTGTGTGTGTGTGTGTGTGTGTCAGGAATACTTGTGACTGTTCCATTGCTTATTATATAAAGGAATATAAGAACTGATGATTAATTTGTTATATTAATATTAATTCATTCTCTGTTTGTAGCAGGGCAACGTGGTGATCAAATTCGCCTCCACCCCAACAGGACAGTGAGCTGACGCCACCTCAGCCAGCTGGACTCCATTTCCTGCCAGCAGTCCTCCTGACGCTGCCCAACTTTTTTAAAATACTTGATTAAAGCCATAACATTTTCAGCCTTTTCTTACAAATTAAGCATTAACATAAAGTGCTGCTTCGAATGTATGTTGCCCAGAAAGGTCAATACCAAATGAATGTGTGTGTTTGGTTGTTACACAGCTGTGTTCTGTATATCTGAGGAACTGTCTTACCATTCTAAAAAGTTTAATCAAATGATGATGATGATGAGCTTCCTCTGAAATTTAACTGAATTCTGTTACACCACGTCGTAAAATAGTGTTTTCACTTTCTAAAGTAATGTTTTTATGTTTGTTTTTATATTCCCTTATATTGAAATAACATAAACTTGTGAAAATATGGTTGTGTTTTTATCATCGCGGATGTTCTCCACCTGCAGCACTCGTCCACTTCCGTCAGTTCCTAAAACTAAGGTTTTGGCTTCCTGCTGTTCGACAGGTTTCACCAAAACCTGAAGTTACCCTTAAAGACTCATCCAGCCTGTTTCTTGTGCTGGTTGTCAGGTCGGAAGTGTTGCATATTTTGCACTTTGAATCAGAAAAGGGGGATGTCCAGACTATTGTGTGAGACGAACTGTGTAACAGATAAATGGCGTTTAGCACTGCTACTCTCAGGATGATCAACTTTGTGCAAATCAGTACGTGATAAACAATATATTACACCTTTATTGATTGAAATGCACCCTATTGTTTCAAATGCTGCTGTTATCTCAGTGCTTTAACCAAAAAAAAAAAGAAAAAAGTATGATGTGGGATGAAAAAGTGACTTGGTTATGTGTTTCTTTTGTGGAAATAAATCTCCTGTTTCACAAATAAATGCCTCTCGTGTTTTTGACTACCGTGCTGCGCAATTCCTGACACTCACATGAAACTACATGCGTGGTTAAAGAGTCTTTAGTAAATTCCAACTTTACATGGTTTTGGTATGAATTAGTGCAGTTATACCCAGATGTTACATGTCGGTGGCCTTTATTTATTTATTTACACATTCTTAAAATAAAGTTCAAATATAAAAAAAACAAACAAAAGCATGTGCAGGTGAAGTAGAAACCCATTACAGGCTTATGTAAAATCCCCATCTAGGAAAATTGAAATAAAATTAAAAGAATAATAATACTAACTATAACAATACTAAGTAAAGCATCAACAAAACATCTACCAAATTAAAATTATATTCAAACGTCTGAAAAACATAAAATCATAAAACAGCACACATGTAGAAAACAGACAGTCAAGCTTCTACAATACCAAATCTCTCTGACATCAAAGCTTCTTTGAGTTTCATTTTATATCTAGATGAAGACAAAGAATCAGTTAATAAATACAAATTTGTATTCCATAACTGGTATCTTAACGAAAACTGTCCTCGAGATGTATGATACATCGGTAGGTACAAGTTATTGATTTGTCTGGTTGAGTAATAATTAACTTGAGAACCACAAATGAAAAATGTTTGAAAGCTTTGTGGCAAGTCTGTTCCCATGTACTTTCATTTGAAAATAAATATATATGTTTGAAGAATATTTATATCAAAAATAGCCAGTACATTGCATTTCAAAAAAAGTGGAGCGGTTGGGGCACATGACTTGGAAGAAGTAGCCATTCTAGAAAAGATATGTGGGGAGAGTACTGGCCCATACAATATTACAGTATCAGAGATATGGATATACCAGCTATAGGAACTTTGACGGACTGATAATCTGTCCAAGGTGTAACCTGCTTCTGGCCTCATGGCAGCAGGTGGGGTAGAGAGCCCTGTGACACTGAGTAATACTTAATTATACAAAGTGAATGAATACATTCTGTTTTTTTTGTTTTGTTTTTTTACTCTGAACACTGAATCATTGTGAATCAATAGGCCTCTAAGAGAAACGCAACATCGAATCCAAACAATCACTCAACAGGATTCTGCTTCAGCTCTTTCTGAACAAGAAATAAATCCCATTTTTAACCAGAAATCAGGCAAATGTCTTAAGGCAGGACTGACATAAAACTATACGTGTTATGTGACTTTTCAGTCCGCAGTTGCTGGTATTTGCTATCTGCCTTTCGGGTGGCTGCCCCGTCCTGCTCCTTGCTTGGTGGAACCCAGCTCATCCGGTTGGACCAGCATGGGTTCATTCTTGCCTGAATGAGAGACTTGTGTGAACCTAGCCCCAAAACAGTATATAAAGCACTGTTACCTCTGTAAGCACTCAGTCTGGGCTGGAATGACACCAAGGAGCACCACTGAAAGGAAAGAAGAACCCATCTCTAGGTAAACCCTCAGAAACCCTTTGCTGAAGTCTCTCTCTCTTTTTTTTTTTTTTAAAAGATATCATTATACTTGTCTAAACAGACTAATATATCATTTTGAGTGGATTTGTTCAGTTGCAAGCTCTGACTGATATTTGCAGGGATGTGTTAACTTGTATCAAAAGATTTTCTCAAAATCTAACTCTAGCTGCTATTTTTTCTTCTACTAGTGAGCTCAACGGCTAAAGAGGACGGGCCCTTGTATACTGAAGAAGTTTTTAGTCATGCTGATTAAGTGGTTCTCAACAGTTCAACAGTTCTTTGAGAAAATTGTGAAATGTTTAGGACCACTTGACCAGTAAGACAAATGCGGCTGATTTTGGAACACACAGCGTCTGCCTCCGGCTGGCTCCTTAAGATGGCAGACATCTCAGAAGGCCTCACTTTGCACAATCTTGGAACATTCTTTATGATTTTCATTTTTCATGCTGTCCTTCCTCCTTGATGTCTCCTTCTGTAATTGTGCCCCCTTGTGTTACAAACACAACTGCAGTCTGTGGGTGACTGTGAAATCATCAGGGTTCAATAACTTCCTTCTGCTGGCACAAATACAAAATTTTAACAGCTCTGTTTCTACAGTAGCACTGGTATTTTCACTGCTTTATTGTTACAGCTATTCAGAGGTACTGATTAAAGCAAGTCTATAAAGAACCATTTGTCTCTGATGAGTGTGTGGGGGATCATGGACTTTCAGTCTGCAGGGATGGTTGCTGTCCAAAGTACTGAAAATTGTTGATGTGATACTGTAAAACTGCAATTTCACTCACATATGATGTCATTTTCTCTCTAATTTGCTAAAACCAGAGAAAGATTATCACTGGCATTTTTTTTTAAAGCAGAGTAAAACATGGTTTGTCACATTTCATGTGATTTTTCTTTTGGGAAAGAGAATGCTCGACAAAGAGAACAGAAGAAAATGCTATTAACCATAAGAATCTGAACCTGATCAGTCAAAACATAATTTATCTGCTAACTTGTAAGTTACTCAGTTTGAAAGATATAAACTTAAAAGTTTTATGAGAAAGCTAAAACTTAACAATTACAGTCTGATACAAGAAAATCTACTATCTAGATTCTCAGAAGCAAAAGGCTACTTTATATAGTATAAATCATTCATGAAAGCACTGCGTAGCATTTATCCCCCCATCTCCTTTCAGGCAGGCCCCTTCTTTTTATTCCTTTGATCTCCTGCATGCGCCAAGAACCATCAATATTTGCTAAACGTTTCTCACAAAGCCTGGCCGTGCACCGGGAGGAGCTGCAGAGGTCTCTCAGGCACAGGGTGAGGGATAAGACATAGGAGAGGCATTAATGAGATGCCCAGAGCGATTTGCCTGTAAGAGCGCAAGGGCAGCAGATGCAGCAACGCAGGCTGTCCCAGGGGATCCCGTCCCCGGAATTTCATCAGCGGCCAGAGGGGGGGAGACCCAACCCAGACCTCCTGCAGTGGGGAGAGCTGGGTGACCCACGTCCTAAATTATCTTTACTGCGGATTGCAATTATCACTCTGCTAACAACCTCCTCCAAACTTATATATCAATATGTGTTAATTGGAACCACAGTGGGAGTTGCATGCACAATTTTCTTTTGTATCAAAACTAATTTATTCATTCTTAAAGTATTAATTATTTACTTCCTCCTGGTTAGTGTCAAGGTACCATTTTTTTTACACAGGCGTGATCTTGATCATCTATGACCAGGTGGAAAATAAAACTTAGTTTAGAGGAAACTATCACTAATTTAGATTCAGCTTGCACCCCACCCCTCTGAACCGGGATAAACCTTTCAAGGAAAAACTCACCTTGGACTACAGTTCCACTTCACCTTTTACACAGTACTAAAGTGGCAAGAATAATTACTTGAATACAGCAGGTTAAATCAGAAAACGTGGGCTTGGTTTCCCGTAATTTTTAAAAGCAACTTTTGTTCAGTTCATGGAAACTAATACACATTTTACTGAACTCTAACTGAAATGTACACTGAAGGATACGTTGCAAACTTCCATTGAGAACTTAGTATACATACTCAACATTATTGTTATATTTATTTCAATCTTATTGTTGCATTAAGTCAAGTATGTGAACAAGTGTTTAGGGGCTTCAGTCACATGATGGACTTATGTGTCCTTGGTAATTGAAATTCCCACGTTTTAAGTTGGAAGTTTCATTTGGAATACCCCTTGATGTCAGAATTACAACTCAGAAAGTTATAGATTGTGTCCCTTTTCACCCCCTATAGGCTATATTGTATAATACTGCTCCATGGTCACTATGTTCAGGATTTAGGGAACTAAGAAGTGAGCTCACCAGCATCAAGCCTACCAGTTACTTCTGTCAGTGCTGTTCAGTCAATGTAACAGATCACCGCTGACCGAAGTGCACCACTTTTCATGATGCACTGTGAAAGACTGCACTATTCAGAGCACAACAATTCTCACAGCACTATGTAATGAGTAAGGGATGATTTCAGACACAGCCAGAGAAACATCACCTACAGTATTTCAGAATCCAGCATCTTAAAGTAAATAGTGTTGTTTTATTCATATAAAGTCGCAAGAAACATATATCAACCTTCATACATTTTTTAAACTCTGCTCCAGTTTTGCTATAGGCCTATACTGTAGGTTTATCGTTATTATTACTTCAGTTAGATTTGACTTGTTTCATTACAACCAATTGTGCAAAGTCTTATGTTATTCTATCAAAGTTTCAGTGACATCCATATTTATTTTCCTGCCGTTTTAAGATACAAACAGAAAATATAAGAACCAGGTTACCTGAATAGAATTCTAATGAGACAACATCCTTACAAAGAGTAAAATGTGTGTTTATTTCCAAGGGAAGTAACACTAAATACTGACTTTTGCTTATAAAGTCATTTTCTTCTCCACGTTTCATTTTGTCTACATATCTTGAAATCGACTGATGTGTGTTTTTCTATGGCCAGATGCTGATGGTCAATAATCAGCCAAATGATTCATGGACAGCCTATTAATCACCCACGTCAACTATTTTCACTGTATTTCTTGTTTGAATCCCACTGAAGAGACTGGGTGATAAAACAATAAGACTAGAGGGTGCCTAAACGTTTGCACAGGACTGTAGTTTCCATCACTGCATTTTGAGTAAGTCTTGTCTCTCTGTCCACGTGGAGAGGCTCGGTGTGGATGACATCATCGCTACAGATTTTTTTCTTTCTCAGTGATATGAGCTTCAATTAAACTGGAGTGGAAGAACTGACCAGCTTCCTTTTAAAATTATAATCGCACATGCTCTTCTCACTCAGAGTTCTGGATCAAATGGAAACTAACTGGCCCCTCTCTCAATCTATAAGACAACCTCTGCCGCTTGCAGGCTGTTCACTGAATATCGATTGGCAATCATGGGATCTTGCTGAATTTCAGGCATCAGGTGCAATATTTATAGCAGCCTTAGCTGCTACAGGCCTACTAAAGTTATACAGAGATTTACAAATATTTAATGCAAAGCCAAATTTGATTTTTTTTAAGCTTTGAAACCAATAATAAGTATTAGTGATTAAAATCAGTCAAAAATATTATTCGTGTATATTACGTACATGGAGAAATCGGTAATCTGTCATTGTTTTCACTATACTATTAAAAATGAATGTTGTGCAAGCTGCAGGTGTATCAGACTATGAGACCAAGAAACAGTCATGAAGAGGTCGTTACTGTGGACTAAGTGATAGAGGAATATTACAGGGATTCCAGGTTACAGCCAGGATTACTGGTGTGTTTAACATCTTCATGCAGGGGATGACAACGATGCTCCAGCAAATCGGGTGGGAGAGCTGGTCATCAGTGCCTGACAGGGAGCGAGAGAGAAAGATAGGGAGAGAGAGGGAGAGAGGGGGGACGGTTGAGTGAGAGGGGAGAGTGGGGGTGATAGGGGGAGAGACTGGAGATCAGTGCGCAGCAGATGCACAAGGTGCTCCTTTACGCGCTCTCAGACCTGCAACAGCGCAACGACATCAGGCATGCCTGATGCCTGAGGATGTCTTAAAAAGTATTTCAGTGGATATGAAACCGCTTTGCATGCCAAGTGGATTGTACTTCTTCTTCCGTCTTGGAGTGCTGAAAATCTGAGAGGTTATTTTACGCACACGTGCGAGAACTCATCGCGTATCGCCGAATGTCCGGATTAAAAACCATTGTGGATTTTTTTAAGGGGTTCGAGACTTATGAATTTGATGGATCGAGAAATCAAGTAGGTTTCCCAGGGAGTGGAATATCCTGTAGGCAGTACAAACAGCCGGCATGGCTTTACCAAACTCACAGGGGTCTCCTGAAGCTGGGAAGCCCAACCCCAGCGTCATTGATCTGGGGACAATCTTCGTCGACTCCGACATCATATTTGGTTTTACAAGTCATCTGCTGAGGAGAAAAACAAAGGTAAGGGAGACCATAAATGGATGATATCTTTTGATATTTAAAGGTAAGAGTACTGTTTGCAGAGAAACAGGAGTCAGACAAATGATGTGCGTGCGAGCGCTCCTGTCCGGGATTCAGGACACTGAGCAGCACCACTACAGGGTTCCATCCTCTATCGTTTACGCTCATCTGAAACTTCACTCTTTTATTCCAGACATAATAATTTAGCTTTATTTTACTCTTCTCTTTACATTTCCCAACAGTGTCTTAACTTTTATTGACAGAAAAGAATTAGTACCTTATGCGTAAATACAGCACCTAAAAGCTTGAATTTGGAGAATCAAATACAAAACTAATATCTGCTCTAATTTTACTGACACTATATTCTTGATTTTTTTTTTGTGGACTATAGTGTTTATATTGAAAATACCACTGGCAAAGCTTTTAATGCGCCACCCTTGCCATTTTAAACCAACAATGGGAAACCTGTTTGACCATTTTAAGGCTTAATAACAGTGTAGTTGGTCAAATTGACTTTTTATTTAGAGTGACATGTTCCAACTAAGTATTAGAAACAAAAGAAGGTCCCTAAACATATAATTTAAAGGAGAAAAAAAGGGGAAAAGGAGAAGAAACGCCTCAAATGTTGGGCGCAGAAGCGCATGTGGCCACTGTGGCTTACATCACCCGCATGAAATATTCAAAGTTTACCAATTAAATATTAAACCAATAATGCGCCCTCCCATTCAGACAGGGAGGTGCTGCTCTGTGAATTTGACAGAGGATGGCGCCAGAGTCACATCCACGACCCGCAGCTCTGCGTCTCATGAAAGGGACAGTTGCAACAGTTGCTGCTGTGCGCTCAAACTGCTAATATAAATAATAATAACACAAAAATAAATAGATAAAAAAGTAAAATCTACAAGGCAAAAATCAAAATAACAGAGAGTATCTGCTCGCCTCTGCTCGTCGTTTATTGGTAAAAGTGATCAAGTGTAAAATTACAGGCTCATTCAAATTATATTTTAGTGAATAAAAATGCACATCTTCCTAGAAATGATTTATGTCACTACAAGCACTTTTTTTCTTTCAACAGAAATGTTTAAACCCTTGGTTATTTCCGTTGAATATAGGATGCAGATGCATAAGAGCAATTCTGATTAAAAAAAGAGAGACAGACAGATAGTAAATCATATCACAGCTGCTTGCCACAACAAAAAAATCCAGAGGGCTTTTACGCTTAAAACGGCTCCAAACCCTCTCCAGAGCCCCCACCCTGCGAAGAAAACTTTCTTTAGCCCTCCCTTTTCAGGAGTAATACCGCCTCTTTGAGCTCCGCTGAGAGCTCTCCTGTACCAAAAACTCCTGCGCAACTTGGAAACTTCTACACATGCTCTCAGGCTCCGAGGCTCCAGCTCCTGGTCCAATGCGACGCGACAGAGGACTAGTAACCTTCAGTGAAGTCTTCAGAGTGACCCATGGCTCTGCCACGCGTTTTTCAGTGGCAAAGCTTGTGAGTTTCACCAAGACGTCCTCCTGAAGGTTCAGCCAGAATCTGGAAGAATGAGTTTATTTGGAGACAATTCAGCTTCTGATGGAGAGGACACTCACAACCGCGTGTTCACTGTAAGTGTGTGACTACTGTAAACAAGCAAACAAACAAACAAAGATTGCTCCTTTCTTGTATCGTTTTGATTTGCGCTTCACCTCCATCTCTGCTGTGCGCAACTTGGACAGGTGTTCTGTATTCAGACTTGTAGCCCAGGTACAAATAACCCGTTTCTCCAAAGTCACTTTTGCGCACTAGAAGTTCGAACTGCTCTTTTTCATGCAAGCAAACTTTTGAAACCAAACTTTTCTGTATTTGTTCTCAAGGTGGAGGGCTGTCCGGGTGGGGAGTCTCCAGTAACCCCGAGGAAAAGACTTCCCTCCGCTGAGGAGGCGCGATGCAGCAGCCGACCTGCTCCAGAGGGCGCCGGGTCGGTTTCCATCTCCGAGTCGGAGGAGAAAGGAGGTTTTTGCCAGCAATGCCAGAAGACCGTCATAGAGCTGAAGAAGCAGGCGCTGGCCCTGTCTGACCAAAATTCATTGAAGGTTAGTGTTTGTGTGCTTTCCTAATACACCCTTCAATCTCTGTTTCACATTACATTAAATTAAGTAACTCCAGTACAACCTGCTTTTAATTTACTATATATTTGTACACATAAGTGACCAAATTATACTTGTTAAACTACTATATGTACTAAAAAGTAGTGACACCCACACCCAACTGAGATACTGTGACATTTCTATTTCCTTTGCACCTGTACCTCAACCTGTTATACAGGCAGTGAATTCACAGCCACTTTATAACTCCACAAAGAAAGCTCTCATAATCTTCTTGTAAAGTTATTTATTGCTGCACTTGACTTCAAAATGCTGGCCTTGGATGTGAATCTGGAAGCTTTTGAGATGTTGAAAGTGGCCCATTGTTTGGCCAAACAATGCTTATCTTTTTATTTTGCTGTTGGGTGGGTGGGTGGGGTGGGGGGTGCCGGGGGCTGAAATGAGCCAGCCGCTCACGTTGGAGACTGAGGAGGAAGTTAAGTCCCAGTCGACCTTCGCTGTGCATTGAAAGTGTTCCTGTATGGCTTCTCCCACAATTCCCACCACTGTGAAATATAGCCCCCCCCCCCCCTCCTCCCCAGACCACTGTTGTTGTGACGGGCTAGGTTTTCCCTCTGGTCCCTTTTCTTTTGTTGTCTCGTTTTTAGAGGGAAAGTCTCTAAATCAGATTGGATTACAGCACTTCAAGGTTCACCCCTTTATCCAAGGCACATGCTGTTCATACAGGAACAGGTATACAGTACAAAAGACAAGGGGGCATTTCTTTAGCACCTGGGCTCTATGTGTGTGGTCTGATCTTTGTAGGCGGTTCAGACCTATATTCAGGTATCAGGTAAGTCCAGCCTGTAAACACATCAAGGCTTCACCTAAATGCTATTATCTATCATGGGGACTGACATCCCCTATATGGTGTTGGACCCTACAGCAACACAATGTGGCTCACCAGATGCTCTGTGTGGTAGAAAGAAATGAAAATCTGCCCTTTAACCCCTATTTTGCACATGTTGATGGCTAAATTGTGCCTTAATTCCGGGGTGGTAAACTGTGATGGCAGGGTACTGTTATTGCTTCATGGGCCGCTCTAGTTCTACAATAATAAGTCCATTGTCTTTGCGAGTTTTAGCTACTCACCTGTTGGGTCACATAGGATGGATGCAGTTATGCATGATTGCTTTCAAATTGCTTCCTCTATATAGGGATGTAAGGTCAGCAGAGTTCTTCAGGTAGCCTGCTAGAGTGTCTTGATGCCGCTACCTACCATGGTTTGGCCGGTGTTGAGTCTGAGTTGTCATGGGAAAAAACAAGAGCGGAGACTATTAACCCGAGGTCACATTTCCCCTCCTTCACTATCTGCATACAGTCCAGTTTTTGTAAAAAGGAAGTCAGCTTAGTCCCCAGACATCCCTCTCCCCCCTCTCCCTGCGTGTAGACTTATTGTTTGAATACAGTAGTAGTAGAAAGTTGATAGAAATTCAAGGAAGAATGTGTGGGTTTGCTTTCAAACATGAATCCTGTTGGCCAGAAGGTTGACTTTTCACACACTATGAAGTCTACCAGACACCTCTTATACTTTCCTGTTTGGGTCTAAGGAACATGCTCACATGCACATGAGAAAAGTGGGGTGGGGGGTTAAAAGGACTCTCCCCTCTTGTGGTAGTGCAGCTCTTTGATGAGTTCAGTGATGTAAATGAACAAAGACGGCAATGCAAAGATGTATTGTGCACAAGCCCCAAGGCAAGCAGTGAAAAAGCTCATTTAAATTAGCAGTTTCTTCTCAGTAAATCTCATGTGGCCTTTCAGCTGCAACAGTGGTGTGTGACATCTTAAAAAATTAAACTACACAAACTGCACTGACAAGTTTACTGTCATTATTTGTAATCATTTTTAAATTATATATTTTATATGACATTATTAAACAGTTAAACTCCAAATTAACTTGGCTGTAATTATGGCCTTGAGCTACCTTCCCTACATTTTGGCTGGTTTGACCCACTTTATGATGTTCAGACATCAGGCTATGAAATAAAACAGAGGAAAAAAAAATATCTAGAGAACAAAGACAGGCAGAAACAAGATAGACAACCCCTGGTCTGGATTTAATCAAGGGAATTTACCTTCATAATTTGAATGATTAAAAATTGCAATAATTAGTGACTTCAATAGTAAACGGTAGACAGTCTGGATTCAATAATTGTAGACTTGGCTCATTGTGGCTGGACACAGTGGCTATATGAGGGATGATTTAAAGAAAGATTATTGCTTGAATTTCCACTTCAAAGAAACCATTTAGCTTCATACTACATTTAGCTGTAATCAGATGATATGTCAACAGTCACTGCAAACAGACGGCAACTGGATCAGATCCAACCTCGGCCCATAAATACTTGGTGTTTCGCAATACTCTATGACATGAAAGGACACTTAATATTCAGTTAAGGAATCATTAGTTGGGTAGGCCTTTGAAGAACCAGTGGTGTGGCGTTGTTGTGACCTGTAAGCAGTGTTATGTAGCTGATGGGCATCTTCCTTGTAAGCAAAATCCCTCATATGCACCGCCTGCATTAATCTTCCATCTTTCTGTGTGTGTGTGTGTGTGTGTGTGTTGGCTGGTGATGTGGGAGCTCCTATTATATCATACCTTTGGTAAAAAAATAATAATAAAATCATCCACTGCCCCTTAAGATGATAATTCCTCACCTGTGGCCAAGGAGAAACAGATTATGCTCTTTAGAAAAAGATAATCCAAAAAAAAAAAGAAAATCGATACCCATGTTGTTTGTAAGGGACCATCTTTATTGTGTTCATAAAGCTGTGAAAAAGAAAGTGAGTGCATTTACGAAACTATTTCGTTAAGATTTTCATTTGTGAACGCGGTGTTGTTCAGTCTTTAATGAGTGTGTTTGAAATGAAATTTTGTGTCTCAAAAAGAACTCGGTTTTATTTCATTTTCCACACCACTGTTGCGCTGAAGCTTGTTAAATTGGGGAGAGGGCAGATCAGTGATAAGACACTCCCACATAAATATTGAGACCTGTGAATACGAAAGCAGCGCCAGACCTTGTGAGCTCTACTAAATGTACTGACTGATTAACAGAATTTATCCTGCAGGCCTTTAAGGGGTTGATGATTTGCATTACTTAGAGTTGTTGGAGGTCAAGGTCAGCTGCTGCCAGGTCTTACCTTACTATTACCTTTGCTCTGTGGACACAGAGACACTGACGTTTAATTGGGTCATTATAGATACCAAAGTAGAGTAGCTAATCAAGTTTAATCTGTTGATAGAGAGCAGACAAACCGCAACCTAATCATGGCTAGCGTGGTTTCACTACTTATTCATGCACAATGTGTCCAGGCCTGTTATGGATGGCCTGCATGAGTGTGACTATGAATATCGATGCCCAAATTAGATTATTCCACAAGGACTTATGCCAGTCTTTTCATGTAGAATTTCTTGAACTACTGGAACAGTAATTTGGACAAATGACTTATTAGCATTCATGCTGGATTTGTTTGTGCTTTGGTCGTCATTTGGCCCTGGATGCATTCTAAGTGCTGACCTGTTGCCATGTAAGTCTCTAAACCAGTGTTTTTATTGAAAAAGTAGCGGACAAACAGAAATAAGCCTGACTTATTGTCTTTGGCTTGTGTGAAATAAACACTTATTTCTGCATTATCCTTTGTGTGAATGCACATGAATCTTACACATTAATTGTATAATAGCATACTTGTTAGCCCTCCTCCAAATGCACCGTGTGCTACTTTGTCCACTTATAGGTTTGCATGACTGTTTTTGGTTTAGCTGTAATATAATAATGATGCACATGCAGTGTAAAAGTATTTGTTTTACTAGTAACTGTAAGAGACACAAGGTAAGTGTACTGTTTCTCGCGTGATTTCAGAGGAGTGTTCCTTCTTCTTTGCTCAATGAACTCTGACCTTCCTGTCAGTTTTTCCCAGCCTGTCTGGCCCTTTCAGGCCAGGCCAGGGGCCAACGCGGGCAGGTGTAAGCTGCCAAGCTCCCCGCAGGAGGGCAAACGGCAGAACAGAGCGACTGGCAGATGATGGAAAGCGAGAGCATGTGAAAAACCCTTCCGGTTGTGAAATTTGAGCTGGCGTAGAGTTAAAACAGAGCATGACCATATTATTATATTCAACCTTCACCACCTAAGCCCCCAAGGCTCTCTGTCGTTAGTGTGTGTGTGTGTGTGCCTGTGTGCTCAGCAGTGCGTTTCACTGCAGAGAGCCTCGAAGGAGATGAGAAATGAGACAGGAGAAGAGAGGAGACTTGTGGCTGAGCTGTGCTCTCACCTCATCCCTGCATGCAGTCTGACTTCTGTTTTATGGCATGTGGCTGTATTAAACTGTAGAGCAATAATCTGGTGTCAAGTGGTGAAGAGACCACAGACATCAGTCATGTTGCTACTGTGTTGTATTGAATGTGTGAACCTCAGTGGCTTGCATTTGTTCACTGCTACTCTACCTCAGTCCCCAGAGATTCATACTCTTTCAAAGAAACTAATGATTATTAATACTTATTGTGGGAATCACATTTGGGTACAGACTCAAATGTGCACTCTTCCCCAGAATTTAAAGGAGTCTAATTTCGCATGCCACACGGTTGTCGTATTGGTGCTTAGTGTTAAAATTTCAGTTCGAGTGCCGCAGGAAGTTAATTTCCTTGAAAATAAGTTCCTCATCTAAAATAACTTTGAGCTTGTACTTCATCTTCATCTGTGAATTGAGCTCCTCAGTGTAGCCAAAGCTCTTTACATTTGAACAGTTGAACAACCCTGTCAGCTGTAAGCGAGAGCAAAGAGTTTTTCATTGGCTTCCTGCTTTCATTTTTTTCACAGCTGGTCCTTCTTTCACCACATTTTCATTGGTCACAAACCTCATTTTCCAACCTCTAGGCAACTTTGGAAATGAAGGCCAAATCTCCACTCAGCCTGCTACAGTTTCATTTTACATCTTTAATTCTGTGAGCCGAAAAGTGAATCAACCCCATTTGTTGCTGGTCAGTCTGCTACTTATCATAATAGCAAGGGTAAATTGCTAAGTTATTACAGGTAATGGGCTGAGGGTGGACAGAATCAAAGGTTGATGGGTTTGGATGGCAAGAAAGCTGCGGTAAGGCAGATGCTCATCACCTTTCATCAGGAGGACAGCGCAGGAATCTGTTGAAGGAGGCAGAGGAATCCTCCACCTGGAATATCTGCCATTCTGTTCGCATATCCTGCACTCCAAGCTGCTCAGAGCAGCAGCAAACAAGATGAAACAAGAGATGACAGAGGGTCTTCAGCACACACTCACACACAAAATCTGCATTCTTGGGCACATGCACAGAATGTGTCCTCTTTTGGCCATCTGGCTCTTTCAGCTGCAACTGCATGGCACTGTAATGTTCATAGAGCGTGGTCCAGATGTTCCCACAGTTTACCTGTCAAGATGAGCAAAGCTATATAGAGCCCCTTAGGCCTAGGGATTTACTTTGCCACCCTTGGTTGCTGTAAAAATGGCACCACATCCATTACAAGAAAGTCAAATAGCCTTTTTTTTTTTTTAAATGCCATGGTGTCTCATACTAAATAGCAACTATTTGACTATCTTCTAGCAAAGTGTGTAGCAAGACCAGAGGAGAAAGCAGCAACTGTCCAAAAGCTATTCAGTTTAAGCTAAAGTTTTATTAACACGCTATAAGTTAGCATGGAGCAAGCTGCTACATTTAGAAAGAGGTGGTCTTACCAAGAAAAAAACAAACAAACAAACAAACTAACAATAACAATTAGAAAAAAAGGCAGCTACTCTGAGATAGAAAGCTATAGCCTAAGCAGTTAGCATCTTAGCATGAGACTAAAAGCAAATGGAAGTCGCTCAGTTAACTCTAACATCTAAAGATGCAGATAACCAATTTTAAATTTCACATTTTTACTATATTCTTATATTCTCACTATTCTTTTTAATAAGAAGAATCATGGTAGTATAAAACCTTCTGGGTAAGTTTACAGTGCTAACAACCCAGGGCAGCAGTCTTTTTCTGCTTCACTGTAGGTTGAGCTACCTGCTCCCCTGTTAAAAGGAATTTATAATCTCCTTCTTCTGTCGTCACAGTGGATCATTGATTTGGCATCGATTTTATGTCAGATTATAGTATGATATTATGACATATAATGTGAATGAACAGCACCACTTCGGAAACAATACCAGATTTTGAAAAATTTGAAGCTCTCCATGTGTCAGAAAATGTTTTGGCTTTTAGGATAAAAGTCTTAAGGCAGGATAATTTCTGGCAACTTTTAGACTACTCATATAGAAATTTGAAGAAATATGCAGTGATAGCATCATTCAAATAAAAGGGCATCAATCTTCTCTTCATCAGTAAATGGCGACAAGAAAGCACGTTTTCTTAAATAAATATTCCTTGAAACAAGAAAATCTACTAATTTGTGAGGCGAGAATCAGAATATTCAGGATTTTCTTTTCCTTTGAAAACTGCATTTTTAACTGTTAATTGTCAGCAGTGTATAAACTGTTGATGAATCTTTAATGGAGGATGTGCTCTTCACTTGGACGTGGCTCTACCTGTAATTTTGCTTTGTATTATTAACGATCATTTTTACATAACTCTTTGAATTAAACCTATTTGAAAAGCTGAGATTCTGACAACACCTAGATTCTTTCACTGGTTCTCATTTGTAGTGTGGTTGAAGAATGATTTATCATAAATAATAGCACTTGTCAGAATGGGTTTGCTGCTGTTTAGAGAAGGATCATGTGTTACAAAGGGGCACGCTGAAATAAAACAATGGATTTGCAGTGTAAGCTGTCAGGGCGATGTGTTACAGCGGAGCACAGATCTGCAGAGCATGAGAACCGAGCAACAAATGCAGAAATGTCAGTGAACAAAGAGCACACATGCAGCAAGAAGAGTAACCATTGAGAATAAATCAGTTTGACTTGTTATGTTAGGCTGAGCCTCACGCATGTATTTATGTGATTGTGAATATGTGCGTGTGTTTGTTTCATGTGCTCTTGAGTCTCTGAGCACTCAGCTCCATATGTCACGCTGAAATGAGACGTGCACAATCCAGGCAGACTGCAGTCCATTATTGAGTCTGATTCAGAGTATTGGAAGGACATAGTTGTTGAGATAAATTTTCAACATGGTACACAGACACTGAGCAGCACTGAGTTTGAGGTAATCTCCTACTGGCTCCATAAAACACACTCAATTGACAGCATGCCTTGTGGTAGCAGACAAATCGCCTGGCTTATAGCACTGTGTTGAAAGAGAATGCCAGCGCTGTGTATCCTTGCCAAGATGGATATGCAGACAGCAAACTCAGGACTGCATGGGCGTGGCTCCCTCGCTCATAGCAAACACTGGATCAGTTGAGTGTGGTGCCTCAGTTGGACTTGACGTTGCCTTGTTTGCTTTATTTCTTTGGCTGTGGCTAATACCATTTACTTCTCACCTACCAGTTAAGAAGACTTCCAGCGTTTGGCCTTTTTGTCAACACTTACCCTCAGAAATGGTTTTTAGAAAAGGATATTGATGAAATTGTGTATTGCAGAGTATACACAGTGTACTCTGTAGGCTAAAATGTATATGCCCCCTTTAATGTTACCAAATGGGAGCCTTGTGATCCATTGTTAATATCCTATAATAAGTGCTGCTTTTACTCAGGATGTTGCGCATATAACGTGGTTGTGCATATCTTAAGATGTATGGAAGTACTTTATACACAAACTTGTCAGCAACCACAAGAAAAATCTGAACAGTTTTATTTTAATTTGAGAGAACTGGATGCAGTTTAATATACCATTCTTGTAGTTCCCAGGAGCCTCTGTGATCAAATGGTTGTGGTTTGCAGCTGCTTTGTAAGTGCACTGGTGTTGTTTCATGTCATATTTCTCCATTTGTCCCGGTGTTTTTATACAGGCTCCTTTTTCTGTGATTCTATTTATGTTTGTGGATGGATTGCGTTGTGATTTTTAAGTGGGTTGTATTATCTCAGTGGATTTCCCGGTTGAGCTTTGGGCCATTTCTTATTGTCGTGGACCCGTTCGTATACGTATATAGTGCTCCATAAATTCTGGTGCAGTGTGAAAATGCCAGTCAAAGTTCACACAGCTCATGTTCATTTCATGCTTGACTGTCCAGCTTTGTGAGTGAGGATGAGTGTGTGTATTGATGATCTGTGAATGTGTATGTAAGTACAAGAGAGGGAAAAAAAATGAAGCACATTATGGGGTCCTTCCATCCTTTCTACTTTGCTATAGAAGTCATCTATCTTTCTGAACTTAACTGCTACCAATTTATGATTGCCTTATTACAGTCACAGTTTTATCCTCATTCCAACACGTCTGGTGATGGTCTGGTTAATAGAGAAAGTGATCGAGAAGGTGACTGGGCAGCATCGTCATTCTTTGCTGTGCTTAGCTTTAGGGTGAATATGATCCAGGCTTGTGGTTTCTATAGCTTTAGCACTGTTATTTCATATTAGGACCAAAGGTCATTTATTAAACTATATCTTCAAACCATCAGAAAAATATTCAAAGCTTCATATTTGCACCAACACAAAAATGTAGCATGTTTTCTCCAAGGGAGAGTAGTGTGTTGCATTGAGCACATTTCTTTCATTATTAAATGACTTGACATGGCAATTTGTCTGCTGACATTTGAAAGGAAATAACATAGCCTCTCATTCAAGAAAATGGTAACAAATTTGTTTTTATTCTATTGAAAAAAAAGTGGCGTTGAATTTCTCAACAGGATGGAGCACTGAATAGGTCAGCGGCAGGTGTATGGATTTTTTTTATAATGGATTGGTACCAGAAAAGTCAATAAAGAAACAGTAGGTGTGTTATTTTTCTGTGACTGGCACCTGAGGTCTTTTTCAGGCTGGTATGTTTTTGCACTTTTTAGAAAGAGCGTATAGTCCAAAACAGCAAAAGCTGAAATACAATGTGTTTTTTTTTTTTTTTGCAGCTTGAATCAACAGTACAATAAGAATCAATTCTTATTGTACTTATTGCTCTTATTGTACCATTGATTCTTAACTCCTTGAAGCTATGTACTGGTCTACATAGTGAGTAGACTGGTGCTCCAGAAATACACACAAGGTTCTATTCATACTACCTTTACAGTCAGTTGAGCCGAAGCTTCCTGTGCGTGGTCAGGGAAACAGTCTACACTACATGGTGGAGTTCTGGGTAACATGATTATCATGAAGTCTCTCCTTAAAACAAGTTTTTATTTTGTATTTTTTTTCTCTGTCATCTTTGTCTGTTTTTTTTTTGTTTTTTTTAACTGAATGGAAGGTTGAACCAGGTGCATATGTAGTAGCCACCATCAGTTTGTGCACTTACAAATGTTTGTGTATTAGTGTAGATGACAATGTTTTCCTCATGCAGGACTTGCACAAGACAAGCTTTCAGGCCCTCATTCATCAAGGCTGCTATCAACTGCCAGGAACACTAAAAACATCTTCAAATGTCAGTCAACAGACAGGATTTAAGATTAGGTAATGTTGATAAACCAAGTAAAACTCAAATTCAGATTGAGAACTGTGCATGACAGCCTCCTTTTTTGACATATTTGACAATAGGAAGTTTGAAATTTAGTTTCTTCTCAGTGAGAAGTGAGCTTTTCTTTATGACCCTTGTTGAACACAGAACATTCATCCATCCATCGTCCACACCTGTTAATTTCTGTGCAGGGTTAGGGTTAGGGGAACAGCTCCAAAACTACTTCTTCTTCTTCTTTTTCAGGTGTCACTGGTATTCAGAGAAGAAGCCGCATTCCCATAATTAGATCTATGTTCAGAAAAAGAGCTTTACTGCCTTGGAAAGGCTGATGCTTGCGGAGTAAACTCTCCCCTGCTTCTCTCGCATGGACCGACTCCCATTAATAGATTTGTCCTTTATGCTTCCCTCTTGTTACCGCTGCTCTATTTTATGATGTCAGTCTTTGCTGAAGAGCTCTGGGCTGGTTTATCTCATGTGCGCTGAGCACTTAAAGTTAAACCTCTCTGTTTATGAGTCCCAAACTGCCTCTTCGTCCTCAGCTTTTGCTGCTCAGTTCGGCATCGCCTGGAAAAGATGAGCCAACCTGCAGTGCAGACCTCCCATGATGAGTGTGAGAACAAAGCGACAAAACCTTGTTTGGAAACGATTAGTGTGGACAGTGTATCAAGGTTTATTCATTCACATATATTATTTTATGTTTATATGTAACTTTTGTTATATTGATACCAGCCATGCCCTCTAATTGTTAATTTTGCTTTTGTTTGGAGTTGTTTGGAGCTTCCATCCTTTTCAGAGGGATGGAAGCTCTCCTGGAACACAATATGATTGTGGCCTTGGTCACTTGTCTTAAGCTTGTCAAGTTCTCTGAACATTTACTCTGTTCTTTGTCTCATCCAGGAGCAGCAACTCAGCAGCTTCTAGGAGTCAAAGATGAGAAACATATGGAAGATTTGGTCAAAACTTATGTTACTGAGAGTACTTAAGAGATAAGACAAGGCCACAGTTTCCAAAAAAGGCAAGACTCTGTTCTTTAGTTTACAGTGACGAAAATAAGACACAAAGACAAGTGAAGAAGATCAGTAGTAGGCTTACATATCAAATTGTAAAAAAAAAAAAAACAACAAAAAAAAAACTTTTGTAGCTGCTAAAAATCTTTCAGTTTTGATTTGATTAATTTCCTCTCATTCTTTACACAAGAGGTCTGTTAGATTCTTGGATCATCTTGCATGAGCTTATTTTTTGACCAGTTTCATGTAAAGGGACTGTGAAGATCATTCTAAAAATGTCAGCTTGCACCTCTTGAGGATGTCTATGTAAAGTTTGAGGAGCATGTAAGATAATGATCCTGGTGTAGATGCCGTCCTTCATTCATCTTGTGCTTCCTTTCAGAATTTGCTGGTATTTATTTGAACCCATCATTTCCTCTATCGGTGCAAGACGAGATAAAACTATGATCTATCCTCAGCTGTGCTTAACAGTTTCAGAGGAATACTTTTCATGACTTTTTGAAGTCTTTTTCCCCCCAAAAAACAGCTTTGCACATCTCCGCTCAGAAGCTCTATTTTAACTTCATCAGTGTGAAGGAGACATTTTCAAAGCATACCAGGCTAGTTTAGATGCTTATTTCCAAACCTCGAGTCCTAGTTTGTGAAGGAGATGTACGTTTTTTTAACACGTCACAGTAAATTTACAGGTGTTTCTGCACAGCAGAGGAGTGCATCACCACCGAAGAGGGCTTCAATATGTTTGACATGCTTTTCTATTTCTCCTTTTAGCAGTTCTCTGAAGACCTCAACTTGACTTCTACAATTTTTATTACTTGCTATTTTTGATTCCATTTCAAACTGAGGGAAAAAAGCATCAAATGTCCTTTCAATAGCGGTATAAAAAGGTCATACTCCTAACCAACTATTTAACATTTGAGACCTTTGTTAAAGTTATTCTTAGAGTTCATGTTTTTTACGATATAATTATCATTTTTTCACGTGCTACTTCTGCTCTTTTTCCTCTCGTCAACATATAAATGAATCTCTGCAGATATATATTCCATATTTCTGTCTATTCGTCTCTGTCACACGGTCATTACCACATCCATGTAGGGGGACCTTACCCACTCCTCCCCTTTCTGTCCACTCTCTGACCCCTTGTCTTGCCCTCGTCCCACGCTGTGCGTTTATGTCTCCATCTCTTTGTGAAAGAGGAGCTGTTTTGGGTCCAGTGTCCAAAGGAGGGGTGAAAGAAGGGCACACTTGAACTCCCACAGTAGGAGTCAGATGACACCACGCTTAAACTGCATTTGACCTGTCACACTTTCCCTGATTTTTTTTAATGCATTTTCTCGATCACTCTAATAAACAAGCGTAAGCAGTAAACTTAGAGACATGTAGTTAGTTTTGTGCAGGTCAGTCCCCACATTAGATTGCAGTGCTGAAGTGATTCCTGTTTGAGTTGTTAAGTTATAGAGGGTGCTATAAAAGTCCTACAGTAGGGAATAGAGGGCTCGAGGCTCCAGCAGCAGCTGAACAATGCTTAATTAGCTCATAAACAAAGGCTAGTGGGGGATCAGAAGAGGCAATCAAAGTGTCCTGTTCCTTTGAGATTCTCTCACCATCAACAAAGCCTTCTCTAATGGCCCCGTCACTCCACTTGTTGTGTCTCACTGCGCTGTGTTTCCTGAAACATAAAAGGCAAACATTCCAAAAAAAGTCTCGGACAAGAGCCACTAGCCCCCCCCCCCCCCAAACCCTCACCTCCCTCTCCATGTTATTGACATTACTCCTCTACCCACCTCAGCAGTGTATGTTTGGTTTCCCGAGGCGACCACTGCAGCTTTCATCTTTCCTTTTTCAGTCTTTTGTCCGTGACTTTGGTGGTCCGTTTTACTGTGTTCTTTTGTGTGATGCAGTGCTGGCACGCTGCTGGGAGCCTCTGAGGAAGGGTGCAGAAGGTTGCGCCAGACTTTCAGAAGGTAGCTCAAGTTTATTCAGGAAGTAAGGTGTGTTAAGGCTGTGTGTCAGGTGTGTTTGTGTGCGCCACTGTGCGTCAGCGAGGCTTGATGTCCATGTTTTTACTATACAGTCAGTGTGAGGCCCTCTAAAGAAAACAGACATCCACTGCCACACGAGGACAGCATGGCTGCAGGTCGGAGGCAATCTCTGCTTGTTTGTGCAACTACGTTATCATCTCCTGTTTCCTGTCAAAACAGGAAAGGACAGGGGCGAAAATGGAGGCATAGGAAAGTGCTGCCTTGATGTGTGTTGGCTGGAGGTCCAGCTCTGCCTAAGAGTGACCCTCCCAGCTGGGAAAAACAGACCCACTCTGGGCGTAACCCACTGTGGGATGCTTCATGGTGTTATTTTTATCACTTTCACAAAGCACAGCAAGGGATGCTTTTCCCAGCTGTTGACACAAGTCTAGGTCATTTTTGTCTCAAAAACAGGCCAGGAGATCTGGGAGACATCCCATCTGGCCGTGTCCCGTTGGCTGGCAGCCTCACGCGACTGAGGTCTCTGTTTAGGAAGGGAAATCCTTTTTGACGTTTTGGTAATCATGAAAGCGAGACACTCCTTTTCTTTGGATGATCCCCAGACCTCAATCACAATACCTTTTCCGTCAGGCTGGAGTTGTCAAATAATTTTACCCATCCATCACACGTATTTGTTAATTCTTTACAACAGGATGGCGCGCTCACGTACGCGCACAGTGGGCCTGCTGAATGCTCATCTGTGGAGTTGCCACTGCGAGGACATTCCAAGCAGTAGAGTCAGTTAACAGTGTGGTTCAGGTGGGGGTTATTAGCAACAGCATGGCAGGTAAAAGCCTCAGCTACTGGCCTAATGAGAAGGCACGGATTGCTGCACAAACATCTGATTCAGGAGTCGGCTAATTATTGACTGGTGAAACATGATAACTGCCTCCTGCTCTGCTTTACTTCACGGCGTAAAATGTGAGAGCCGCTCTTGTGGAATTCCAGGAGTTTGAAGGCAGGGCTAAGTTTGGCTCTTTATGGGCTCTCTAAAAACGAACGAGCATTTCCCACAAGAATGCTACTGTTACACTGATCAGACTGCACCAAGCGGGCTTTTCTGTTCTTGTTCTCCCAGCAATTTGCGTGCACATCAAGGAGCAAAAGAATGCAACTTTTCTGTTGGGCACAAAGCAGTAGACCACTGCTAGTGTTTCAGAACCCAAGAGAGACTGACTGAGAATGCTTTTTTTTTTGGTCTTTTTTCAATTTATGTTGTTTTCAACTGAATAAAACACCATCCAGGTAAACATCAGCAGTGGCTCCTTTAGCATGCAGCTTCTGGATCAGCAGCAATGGCCTTCCGCTTTCTCTGTGACCCAGATTAAGATGTGGCGTGTGCTTGCTCACTGAGCAAGGAGGTCGGAGTTCATTTGTCTTTCCTGACAAATCTTTGGGTGGCGTTCCAGTTCTTTGGCAGAAGGCCACACCAATGCTGACCTCCATGAATCGAGCAATTAGTTACCCTTTGACCCCTCAGTCCCGCAACCAAATTTTTGGCACGGACAGGGGCATGCTTCTGCATCTCCACACTCACTTTACATATCTCTGTGAGTGTGTGTGTCTGAAAAAGGCCCTAATTCAACACGAGTCTTAAATTAATTAATTTCTATGTGTACTTCACAAAATTGATAAAAAAAAGATGCAATGCATAAATAATACACTTTAAATGTAGTGATACATCCAGCCAAATTTCAGTCTGTTGTTTCTAAAATTGTATAGAAGACCAATTAGTCTGTATGTTTCTGATGCAGACCTTCAACTCTTCCCTCTATGCGTCACCACTTTAAACTCTGTGTTTAAAGTACTCTTAAATTCAGTTAAAGCACATCACTCAGGGTTTATGGAAACTTACTGACTCACATGAATGCCATTGTATTTCTGAGCCAAAGGTATAAATCGTATTGTGCTCTAACGTTCTCTTCTTTTGTTTTGTTTGAGATCTTTGGTGCCCACGTTCTTTCCTCAGTTTTTATCCATCAAGCTGTAATCCTCCACTCTTTCTGAGATTGGCTGTTTTGACATTTAATGTAAGCAGCAGGAAAGCTGCAGAAGAATATGAAAAGCCAATTAAACTAACGATAAGGAATTCAAAATTCCACTGAGATGTCAGAAACTCAAAGGTTAATTTTGCAATTCCTTAAATAGAAACAGAAACATCTTTGTAACTTGTTTCCTGTTTAGTAATTAGTTGCATAGAGAAAAGGCTGGCTTGGCAGTCTCTTACAGCTTGAATTGTCTCCTGAGACTTGATTTGTTGAACCACTTAGTCACGTATAAGCTTGTTCAGACAGATGGATTACTTTCAAATTAGTGTGCTGTCTTGTGCATCTCCTGGGATACATTTGAACTATGTATTATTATTATTATTATGAACAATAATAATAATAATAATAATAATGATAACAACAACAACAAATAAATAACTATAAAATGTGAAATGGCAAGATAACCATGCAGAAAAATGCATTTTCAGGTCATTTGAATACTTAGTGAAATTGTTGGAATAGCGATGAATGGATGTGATGAAGGCTGCAATACTATTTGCAGGATGCTATTGTTCTGAAAAGACAAAGTGACAAAATGTGCATGTGGAAAAGATTTGATAAGCTTAGCATTTTCAAGGATAGTGAATGAAAACCTTGCAGACTCAATAAGTGGATTAGTGTCTGCAATTCTGCACAAAGATAGTTCAGCCTACTTCCTTATCATTCTGAGATTCATCTGAATACGTCTAGACATCTTAATTAGCGAGAACACCCCCCCAAAAAATACTGGTTAGTGCTTATCATGCCATGTTTTTATATCTCTACATGCACCAACCTTCAGTTGTGAGTTCCCTTACACAGTTTTCCATGAATACACCCTTTCTGACTGAAAGCCCTGACGCTGATGTTTTCTATTCCTATTATTAGACGTATTTGTGCTTTCTGAGAAGCTATTGGCATGGTAATGACATCTTTCATGATAAATTAGTATTCTCCCTCTCTGCTTTACCTACACTAGGATGTTGCATCAGATTGATTTCGCTTTGCAACTCAGTTGCCACATTGTTCTGTCGACTAACAGCGGCTTTGTGAGACACAATGCGTGTCACGTTGTGAGTTATTGCTCTGCAAACGAGAGTGGATGGGACAGGGATGCTCAGCTCGACTGAGGACTTAGCATATTAATGCTGTTAAGCGGCCAAAATGTGTGTCAAACCTTTTTTTTTCTATAGTACCTGCACCTTTGTTGTTAACCAGTTAGCCTGTTGCTCTCATATCTGTGCAGGCACAGGGACTGACATTTGAAAATTAAGACATTTGCCAAATAAAAAAGTGCCATGTTCAACAATAACCCCTTACCATGCCTCATTATGAGCCCTCTCCCCTCACGCTGACTCTACAGAGTCAGTCTGAGTCTGAAGAGAAAGAGTGGGAGGGAAACTGAAAGTCACTCAGCAACAGAGTATGTGAATATTTAGCTATGCATTGGCAGCGTGCCAGCGTAATTACCAAACTGTCCCTTTCCAGGGAGAAGTGGCCAGAATAATTGTTGCAGGATACTCAACATATCAACTTGTCATCACTTCCACGCCACTCTATTTTCATGCATTATATTTTAGCACATGGTGAAGGACGTCATATTACAATAAGGACATAAAATGAGGTGGAACATGGAGCTGTAGATGTGCTGCATGGCTTTAAAGAAACACTTAAATGTTGAGCTAACGATATTGCCTCGACTATTATTTATTGGCTTTTTCTGTTTCTTTTTTAAATCTACAGGATGTAATTTAACTGCAAGAGATTTCTTCTGTTTGCGTGTCTGTGTCAGTTCTTCTGTCAAACTTCACCTACCGATGAAGATTTCGTAAGATTTGGAAAGCAGTGTTTTGTTTCACTAAATAAACTGCAGGGATCCCGGGAGTGCGCTGAATCCCAGTCAAAATGCTCTCTTGCAGAACAAACTGCAGTGGCTGCAGCTCAGAGGAAAAAGCAGGTGGTTGTCATCACTGCCATAGCCTCAGAAGTGCTTTGACATACAAGAGACGTATTGGCGTGGAACTGTTTTATTAGGATCATGTGCTCTCTGGTGAGTGTTTTAGAGTGGGCACTTGGACAAAAATAAATCTTTTAACAAGCACTAGTGGATAGTTGAGAATACCGGTTGCAGTTTTGATATATAAAGAACAGAGTTAAAAAAAAAAATCAGAGCACAAATAGTCAGTTTGCGCTATTAAATCTAGGTGTTTATAGTCTGCATCTGTTCTTCTTTTCATAAGCCCTGTGCTCTATATGTGTGCCAGATGATTTTAAACTCTCTTCCCCTCCCTCAGCGAGCCACGGCCCTCATCTTCCTCCCCTCTGTCCTTGCTTTCACCTGCAGTTTACAGCAACACCTGGCTCCAGCCTCTCCAGCTTGCCTGTTGAATTTTTCATTATGTGCCCATTTTGGTCCGTTTCCATAGGCAAACCTTGTTGGGGCGGGGGTAACTATCTTGAGAGCATCTCTGAGCCAAAAATGAGCCATTTTTAATTAGAAGTGAACAATTATTGGTGCAAGTATACATAAACACATTTCACAGTGTCTCAGGTGAGGACGGCGTAGCAAGCAGCCCTTCTGCTGTCGGGCTGTCGCTGCTGCAACAATAAGAAGAGGATGCAAAACACTTCGTTTCGCTTTGCAGTTTTCCCACTAAAGATATTATCTCTAAAATCAACCTCATATTGAGTTGAAGTGTCACTCACCAACAGATGTCTAATGAAGACTTCTTCTTGGCGTGTGTTAAAGACTCCAACCTGGGGTGGGTCGTGGATGTTCCAGCACTCTGACCCCAGCCAAAGCTGATGAAAGCTTGATGGGCTTTGGTGTCAGACAGTGGAGGCTCCTGGCCCGTGTCCACAGAGGCATGGGGCAGGGGGGGAAAGAGAGAAAGGTTTTTTGGGAGGTGTGTGTGTGTGTGGAGGGGGGTTATGAAGTCTGTCCAAACAGTCTGAAAGAGGCTTGTTTTCTCTATGTGTGTGAGTGAGCAGGAAAAGGTAATTAACTGGTCAAGTGGCGAAAGGTTGGAGTGATGGATGACTGTATTGTAAAGATACAACCGCAAAACAGCAACAAACATACACACTTGTGCACATTTTTCATCCATGTTTCTTTCTTATGTAAATACCATTTAAGCAATTCTTTTATGTAACTACACCTAAATGAAAATCGGAACAACAAGTATTCATGAGTCAACCAGTAGACCGTGTGGAGTCGGGATGCATTTTTCTATGTGGCCATTAAAGGTTGCAGGGTGGTTTGGCAAAGACTCGTGTGATCACATCTGACTATCTATGTGCAACCTGAGGGTCGATGAGATCCGTGGCCTTTTTATTTTTAAAGGACGGTGACATCTGTGTTAATGGATGTCACAAACCTGAGGCTGCAACACAGGCTACACCGAGTTGTATTTGAGGAAGTGACCCCAAAACAAAAATGACTTGTCACCCCAGACCTTATCAAGACATCGCATAAAAGGTCACAGCTGTATTTTGCAGAATATCCTGTGTGCTCTTTCAGATTGGCCGCTCCCTGCGGCACCGTGATGTTGTGGACAGGTGGTGCTATCATGTGTTTAAAGTGTCACCCAGGGTAAAGCCTATTTGCATTTTCTGTCAGCAGTTCACTGACAGTTTAAATGCAGGAACGGATGAAATCACACTGGGGAGACAGACTGTCATCAGTCTTTAACAGATGCTTGCAGTGATTTGGATGGTCTTTTAAGTAAAACAGGAGCAAAAAAATCTTCTACACTTTTCCAAACTGCTTGCTATGGTTAAATTTGTAAGGGGCTCTTTACATTGAATGTTAATGCAGGAATGTTTCCAGAGTTAGACTATATTATCTCACTCCCAAGAATGTGCTATGACAAAGAATGTCTGATCAATCAGATGAAAAGATCATGAGGTTTAATAGAAATCGCAATAAATTTTCAGAATATTATAATTAGAAGATGATTATCGTGTTTCATGTTTCTTTATCCAGTGGTTTTCTTGCAATTTGTTGACATTGTTCAGTTTAAAATTTGTGAAGTAGCAGGAGAGTCACGGACAAAGAGGACCACATTCTCTGAAAGGAAAGAACAGAATCAAATTTGTAACCATGTCCCTCACAAAGGATGACGCTCAAATACTGGGATAAGAGTGCAAATGTAGCCTCATTTAGACAAAAGCCAAATTCACATTATAGATGCTGCAGATGCAGCAGATATTTTTCATCATCATTTGATGGAATCCTATTGTGTTGCAATAAAATCCCTAAATTGTGACAGAGAAATTAAATAGCCACAATTCGCACTCACATCAGCAGGACATGAAAGAACTTAGAACTGCAGACTCGTGTGCTTTTCGTCCAAGGCGCTATTATCAGGTAATGACAGCGTTCTTGTGTTTCCGGAGATGCTGTTGCCTTGTTTGGGGAAAGTCTTATTACAGGTTTGTTTAATCTTGCCAAGTCAGCAGACTGGGCAAACATCTGTTTGATGTGATTTGTTGAACCGTCCCATTTTGTGTTCCACCAAAGGCGTTCCCACAATTATATAGCATGCTAGTGTGACATCCTGAGTCATTGTCTTCTCTGCCTCAGAGCAAGCGGTGGTTAAATTTAATGGTCTGTATCCCAGATCTGCTGTGGCACAAAAGGCTCTACCTGATATCTAAGCAGTGCCACAGGCCTTCCAGCCCTCAGCTAATTCAGGAAATGTGAGCAGAGTCAGCTGGTTCATGGAACAGGTCAGAGAAGTGGCAGTGGTGGGAGGAATTGAGAAGGAGCAGGGGACTGAAAGGGATTACACCTCTGGATGAGATGCTTTTATCCTGGAAATGTAATCTGCCTTAATGCCCCCTAGTCACCCGGGGCAAGGCCAGCAGCTGTGTTCGTTTTTCTCCGACTCGGCTGTCAGAGTGAGCCGGGGTACCTGTGGGAAAGCAGGCCTGCTGCAAGCTCTTGTCCTCACCCTGGGACCTGTGCTGGGCTCCTGCAGTTTATTGGGGGACAATCTGTTGCAGACTTATGGAGGTGTTCTGCAGTTTAGGTCAACACTGTCTCAGGGCAAGTAAACAGAGATAGCTTTGCCACATTCAGCAGAAGAAGGGAAAGTTAAGAGGTGAATAAGGTATTACCATCTGCAGCTGCTGTGTGGTCTTGATTTTACAAGAAATGCAGTCAGTGGGAAGTACTTAAGGATTGTGATGTGTAAACAGGACTGGTGCTGGTGAGAAGACAGATATAAAGCAGCATGTTGTTGTACTGAATCATTGAATGTTTCCATGCAGCTAAAACAATATAACAGTATAAAAATGGAAGGAAGGAAACAGAGACAGAGAGTAATAAACTTTCAAACTCACTAGTAAATTTATGATAAACACAACATAACCTAAGCAACTCTAATCTAAGCAAACTCGACATGAGTTCAAAACTAATTCTGGACAAATTACACTGTGACTGATATATAAAAAAGGTGACAAGCTGTTGGCCACAGTACATCAGAATATTTTTTATATTTTTTTTCTCATCATGGATAGAATTTGATATTCTTTCACTCGGTTTCTATTTCTACCGCTGCTGCCGATAGTCATGAAGAGCATTTTCTTTATATTCGACTAGAAAATATGGTTTCCCCCAGTATTTCACTTTCAATGCAGTGTGTCTAAAAGTGTCTCAGCAAGCGAGGGTCCTCATGCATTTCAAATCGCTGTGACCTTCCCTTGATTTAACTCGGCTCGCTTAATGTTTGGCTCGGCACCCCACATCAGAGGTACATCAAAAAGTCAAGGTGGAAACAGCTGAATGACGGTTTGCTTTGCCTGGTTAGAGAGAAGGTGCGCTGACGAGACAAGGTAAATGAGGTGTGATTTGAGGAAAAAAACCCATGTGTGACTTCTAGCGGCTCACTAAGGAGGCACAGGAGAGAAATCATGCACATCTTTCTCTCTGTCCCCTCAGCCATAAGTGGTTACGGCTAGGCTTGTTTCCATCAGCCTCTGGGCATGGGCTGTCTGTGATGACACTCTCCATCAAGCCGTCGTCTTGGTGGCTCATCTCTCCTGCTGCTGATGCCCACATTTTCATCACAGTTAGTGCAAGGGACAAAGACAAACTTCGATCTCTAAAGGCCGTGAAGGGTTCATTCTACAGGCAAGGCTTTCTCTCCCTAGTGTGCTCAGCAAACCTCTGTTCCATAATAAGGCCACAGCATCCGACTACATCTGTCCCCAGAGTTTAATAAAGATCAGCACTGACAGGCAGTAAACCAACACAACCACCCACAAGCCTCCAGGCAAGGGCCACAACCCTGGTCCACCTCCTCCTACCGCTCTTGTGCTGCAGTTTAACATTCTTCACGGATAGACCTTGGGGTTGAAAACCAAAACCAGCTCCCACTTGAACAATGGCTGAGGAGCCCTGTAGTAGCTCCACGCCTCTCAGTGAGAATGCTTTGAACATTTGGACTGCACTGATGCCGTGCATTACATACTTCTCTGAAGCGACGCAAGCCTTTACACCCACTTGCACCTGTCAGTAATATATCAAATGAATAATTAAAAAAAAGGAAAAGAAAAAAAAAGCAATGGCTTTAGGGCCAGGTGCACTCATGCATGGTTTACTCAGTGCTTATAGGTTCTCATGCAGTTAGCTTGGATGTGAAAGCACAAACGTGAGTTGCAGTTAAGTGTTTCAACTTGCAACGCTATGATGTCTCTTCAGCTGGCTTTATTGTTCTTACTTCAGATATTTTTACAGCAAAACCTGCATTTGCTAACTGTTGTGTGAAATGTGTACCACCCTTGACGTCCTTTACCTCTTCTCTACCTCTTCTCTTCCGTGGCCTTCGGTTTGATCACATCATTCTCCTCAACATCATCATCATCATCATCAGTGTCATCATCCTCATATGCCTCGTGGCCCTGACCCTTTATTCACTCCACTGGGCATAAAGCTTACAGACAGCTTTACAGGAGTAGTCCACTCTCTAACCTCCAGAAGCTAAACTGAATAGCAGATGGGCTCAGCTTTGTATGTCATTTTATTAGCTCCCCTAAATCAACGTCTAACAATGCATGAAGAGGGAGGGGGCATTGATTTCTTCCATCTACCAGTGCCTCGAGTAGGTAAGGAGTGGTCGGAAGGTAAAGGGTGTAGGGGTGGAATTGACTGATAATGACTTCTCTTCTTCTTCCTGTACATGAAGCAGGATCATGCTGTAAAAGTAGCAGTTCCAGTTCTCAGTTCCAGTTTTCCAGCTCTGTCTCACATTTCACTCTGATTTGTCATAGATCATTTCACCTATCTGGCACAAGCATAATATGTTCAGTTCACAGATCAAGGGTGATTTTATAAAGCTCCATCATGATTGTATCATGTTTATGCCCTAAGCATCTTACATTTAAATCCCATATTGAAACACGTAGCGCTAGTGCATTAACATTCACTTAATTCTATTTCAGCATTCGGCCCAGATAATTCCTATTTGCAGTGATTTCAATTATATTTTCTCAGTATGGACTGCATTTCTTTTTTTGTGTTTGCATCTTGTTCATGGCCAACATAGAAAATCATTAAGAAGAAGCACTCAGAAGTAGACTACATCCATCAAAGTCAAAGTAAGAGAAATGCGTGGCCGATAAGTGTCTATTATTTCCTATAAAGCTGCAGGAATGTTGTGTGTCTTTGGGTGTTTGCTGAGAAATGCAATCTAAAAGTCTGTGAGCTGCTTCCACCAGGGAGTTGATTTAGTGTCCCTCGGCCTGCCTCTTTGGTCCCTCCACCTGTCGAGTTAGTTGTATTAAGTGGCACTGCGTTAGAGCAGTGGATTGTTGTTTTTTCCCGCTGATTCTCTCCTCCTGATCACCGTGGAGGTTCTGTGGAGCAAAGGTCTCATAAACATTTATGTGCGAGCTGTGAGCTCCTGTCTTAGGCCACGACTCCATTGGGCAGAAGGCTGTAGTTCCCCTTTATGCCACTTAAGAGACCATCTTGTCAGTGTTTGTGTGTGTGTATATGTGCGTATAAGTGTTTGCTTCTCTAAATCAGACGGAAAGTTCTATTCCTCCCTCACTTATGAATTGAATAGTGTGATGAATGCTCTGTATGTGTCCAGATTCCTGGAAGAGTTTGTTATTTTCACATTTGGTGGTTTATCGTATGTTTTCACACTGGGACACTTCTCATATGCAAATTATATGGCTCTGGGCACCAGAGAACCCTCAGTAGTCATTTTCTTTTGTCAGTCTCTCCAAACAGAAATGGACACCCTGGAGTGTTTCAGAGACAAAGTAAAAGGACACAACTCCACTGGACACCATTTCTGAAGTCAACCTTCTTCTTTTAGAGGAGTAAATATAAACAAAGTTTCACTTTTTATTTAGTTGAAGGTCAGGATCCTCCACTAATCCCACCCAGGCTTTTTCCTCACACGTCCGTTGTTTGGTTTCAAATCCCCAGCAGACATTATGAAATGAGCGCATGCCTTGTGAAACTTATTAGCAGCCTCAAGTTGCATGCAGACAAAGCATGTCAGTCTAAATAAACAACCTCCCCGAAAAAGAGGAAGTGGTTAAAACAGAGTGTGATGGTCCCAGAGGGCAGCGGGGGACCACACTGCTCGCAGACCGCTGACGCAGGAAATCCTGGCAAAAGAACAGATTTGAAATTTGTTTCAGATAAACATGTCTCATTCTCAGAGTGCTTTGACTGTAACCACCTTTATTACGTGTTTTTTTGCCTGCAGGACCCTGGATATGCAACCTTCCTGTTCAAGCAGCTTCAGACACCTGGAGACCATGAACCTGGCTGTTGCCAGGTGTGCTCCACGCCTTTCCACCAGCTGAGACAAGAGGCCTTGCAGACACTCAGTGCTCCCGTCCTCACCTTCGGCTCAGACATGGCAGCCCTGCCCAGTACATCTTTTATACCACAGCCTTCTAGAATCACCCTGTTGTCTTCCAGTGTCGCCACCAAACAGTTAACAAAAAGCCAGCCTGCTACTGGTTCCGTCCTGCCTTTTGGGGAGCGGCACAAAGTACCAGGGTGGTCCCAGATCCCCTCTGCCCCTTCAGGGCCCAAGTCCGGTGTCCAGGTGACAATGGCAGGAGCACAGCTCACTGGATCTCTGAGCACAGTCACCATCCAAGCACAGCAGTACCTCGAGGGCATGTGGAGCATCTCCAGGGTCAACAACCTCCTCCCTCAGCCTAAGCCTGTAAGTGTTCATTTTTGCCTTTATTTTAAACAAAAAAAGAAGACAAATGAAGTCTATGAATTAGGTCTGCAGGTATTCAGGTTGTATAATAGAAAATTCACAAATAGCATATTGAAATTATTCATGAATCTAATTAGCTTAGAAATTTTTAAGCTGACCTTTGCAACCAAAGTGCTTTATATTCCACTGCTATTAATTTGCAGGCATGTTCACAAACCCACTATTCAATCCTCACTGAATAAGTTTCAAACTGAAGTGAGTTTCTGCTTCTTTTGTGTGAAATTGAACTGCACATCTATGATTACTAGGACAATAACACAGTAAACAGCTTTCAACATTTAATAAAAACAATTATAATGTGAATGACTGCAGATATAATGATAATGGTAATAATAATAATAATGATGATAATAATAATGAATTTAATTTATATAGCATTCTATTGTCCTATTAGGACACTCGAAGACACTTCAGAGATATCTAATATTTCATTATTAGTCAGATCATCTGAAATTTAAGATGGATGACGTTCTCATTCCCATGAGACAATGTTGAATAATAACTGATAATGTAAAGATGTGACTACTCACATTAACCTTTAAAGACTCTGAGGTCACACAGTCTTTGCATGCATAGAATGAAATATAACAGCGATGGAAGAAGCATTTCATGGTAATTCATAATCAACCCATTCGAAGAAAGCAATAATAAATAATCCAAATGGCCAAACTGAATCATCAAAAATAACTAAATGCTTTTTTCCTGCAGCGCCCATCTGATCAAGTCAGTACAAGATTTTAATTTTCTCTTGAAGAGATGAAGAGAGTTAAGAGAGTTAGTGAGTCAGAGCTTGCAGCACTGCTGACCTCTCATTCCTCAGTAGCCAAGGAGCCCAACTGATCAGAGGTCAGAGGTCATCTCAGCACTAATCTGCTGACCTCCTCTTCAAGGGCATTTTCAAATGACCACCCGATTGCCTCTCTGTAAGTTTCCTGTTTTGCTGACTCATCCATTAGTGTGTGCTTTGTTTGATGTTTAACAGATGCGATTGGGGATTTTCCTTGGTGTCACGGGAGCTGCTTACTCTTTAAATGAATTATTTGCATTGTCATCAGTTTTACATTATAGAAGCACATCTTGATATTATCTTCATCATTTTAGAGTAAAGGTGTCAGGTTTTATTGATGAGTGTCTTCCTGTAATTATGGGGACCTCGTGTCCTAACCTTACGTGCGTGTAAAAAAGATATGCATACCATTTTTCACGCTCACATTGTAGCTGTAGGATGCACTAAAGGTGAAATGAACAGGGGGATGCGTAGTCC
The DNA here is from genome assembly GCA_037176975.1 of Arrhamphus sclerolepis. NCBI lineage: Eukaryota > Metazoa > Chordata > Actinopteri > Beloniformes > Hemiramphidae > Arrhamphus > Arrhamphus sclerolepis. Next base: position 9,345,751 of record JBAMYA010000015.1, on the reverse strand, counting down.
TCCACATACATTTCATACCTGCAATGCTGCAAACATTAGGAATCATTTCTCTAAGTATTTGCATCCCACATGAACATATGGTGTGGCCTCTGAAAACAAGAATTCTGTAAATGAGAGTGCAATAATCACTGAAACTCTTTTCACTGTCAAAGGTGATTTTGATGTCTGTTGCAACTGATGGAAAAGAATGTTGTGGAATCGTGCATGTGCAGTGTGGTTGACCAATTTTATTTATTTATTTATCTATTTTTTGCATATGCAGATTTCTAGCTTTACACAGAGTTTTAGTATGAAATCCAAGATCCAAGCAAGTCTTTGTACATGAGACCACTGAGCTCAGACCTGAGTGACAAACCGCTGTGACTTTCTACAGCTGCAGACCATGTACAGACCAAACATGTCCTAACAACATCTATATCTAGTCTTGCAGTTAATATTTTCAGATTTGTATACTGTAAATTATACCATCACTATTTTAGCTTTGCTGATAACTGCTGTCTGCTCCAAGTCTTTGCAGGTTTGTTTTTTTCCCCCCCCCTTTTCTGCTTGAAGAACGGTAGACAGACTTTTCTCTCCCCACTAATGTCAACAAGTGCCTGTAGAGATGGTTTATGGGAAGCCATCAAAAGCTTTTAACGGCATGTACGCATTCTAGTTCAAATCAAACAGCCTGACACGAAAGGGAGAGGCTGACTCGTGTTCTCCAGCTATGTGTCTAAAAGCAATTAGTGGCTCTTCGAGCTGGGATGAGTTGTTCAAAGGAAGTTGCTGAGACTGGGGCCTTCCTTGGACAGAAAGAAACATGCCTTCAGGATATTAAGTCACAAACAGAGTAGAAATATTGTTGTTTTCTCAAGCCAGTTTCTTTCATTAAAACCAGATCCCTCAGAATGACAAAAAAACACCATATATGCTCTTGAGAATTTGAAGTTACAAACTGCCGAAAGGCACAATCATTTCATTTTTCTTTCTTTGATTTTGTCTGGGGAGAGTGTGAAGTGTTGCTCAGGCAGAAATGCAAAGATGGACTGTCTCTTTGTGTGTGAACCACGGGGCTTGCTTGGGTACACCCACACATGCCCAATTATAGAGCAACATGACTCTAAACAATGTGGAATATGTTTGTTGTGCCTGTTGAATTGTAACAATCTTGTTTCAGCTAAAGTGACTGGTTTGTGTTGGTTCATACTGGGCATAGCAGAATGGCTCATTGGTTCTTCTCTTACAGTGAGAACCTTCCTTTGCAGCCCATTTCTGTAGAGGTTGTTTGTTTTTTGTTTTTTGTTTCCCTTGGATTATTAGATCCTTCAATCTGAAGTTAACTTGGGATTCTTTAGTCATGTTTTCACCACATGGTATGGATCGTTTCAGGTTTGAACAGTCGGTACATGTTTTGTTTGTACTTTGTCAAAACGTGGAATGAGTACAGAAAATAATGATTCATGTCCCACTTTTTGGCACCTCTCTGAAGAGGGTACCAAAACTAGTAGTACAATACACATAAGGTGGAGCAGTAAACTCCGTTACAGTCTGTTGGTTGGTTGACAAAGAATTGTTAGTTCCAATGGACATTGGGAAAAAAAAGACAATGAAAAACAAATATATTACTTATTATTGAGGCCTTGAGATTGTGTGTTTTCACACAGCAGTTGTTTGTTGCATTGATCATTAGACAAATCAGGAGTTTTGAAGATCCAGTGATTGAAAACCTTCCTGTGAATCACTGGAGAAGACTGGTTACTGAAACAATGGCTGCTGAGGGATTCCAGTGGATTCCAGTGCTGGAATGAATGTATGTAGGAATAGGATACATCTTTGCTGGATAGAAGATGATGTAGCCTGTTGACAAATTTTTGCTGCTTTAAGTTTGTCTAGATACTCATTCTGTGTAGGTATTTAATTTGGGAGTTCTATATTTAACTGTGTTTTTCTTGGTGGTCTAACCTTTGATGCACTATTGACGGCAGACACTGTGCCGTGGGGGTATGATCTCATGCAATCCAAAATGAAACATGCTGCTTGCTGGAAAAATGGCTTTAATCATCTACTGGTGTGAGTGTGCTTGTGATGGTATGGTGACCTATTCATGGTGTATCTTGCTTCTGGCTTAGTCTCACTCCAGTGTGTAATACATATGCTGCTTCACAGAACAGATCATACAAGCTCAAAAATAGCAAAACCACTGCACCTTCTGGGATGTGAAGTCACTGCATATCTACATCTGCCTTTTAAAACAGTAAATACATACATTTGGCTTGTGTGAAGCAACATCAAAGGTGATAATGACATTGATAAGTTGTATAACTGGATTGAGTGTTTTCAGTCCCCACAACCTTGAACAAGACGACACAAATGAAAATTATGAATGTAGCTGCTATAAATTGGGAATGCAAATGCCTTTTCATGTGGCTCTTTTTAGACCTGGCATGAACATGTGACATAGATACTCCAGTCACTATAGCTCCTTACATGTAACACTTTCAGATGGGGTTGTTCACTGACAAGCAGCATCTTTTGGATGTGAACAACCCTGATGGGGGAATTGTGGGGATTAATACTGTGCTTTGCCTTGAGAGGTAGTTGCAGAGGCATTGCAGTGCACAATGCCTACTCACAAGTTGCCACTGTTTGAATTCACAAGAACAGCATACTGGTGACTCTTTGGAACAGCAGTGTTGTGAAGGTACTTTTATTTATTTATTTAGTTAGTTTTGGTAAATACCCTAAATGAAGGTGTGGAAACACGTAGTAACCATCAACTCAGACTATAAACTATCAACCCAGATGCTTTCAGCCCTGTGTGCACTAATGTGTTGTAGGCCTCAGTGAAGGACTACTCACCTTCAAGCAGTGAAAAGCTAAAATGCATTTGGTTGATGTGCACCAGTTTGCCTTCCTCCAGCTATTGTCAGCCATTCCTGCCATTTAAGTGTAATTGCAGGTTCATAAAATTGTGAGGTTCAAATTTTACTTAGAGATAATTGAGCATCCTTTGTGGGATTCTGGCATTTGTTCTTAGCAAATGGAAATAATAGACACATTTTAATGCCAGATGTGAATAGACACATGAAGGGCCGTCAGCTTGTGCTCTGATTAACCATGACGTATGTTAATCTAGGTCTGACCAGATGCTGCAAGTTTAGAACATGATACAGAATCAAAGTTAAAATTCTCTAAGTAGTGCCTGGCTGTTTCAATCAATAAATTCAAGCAGTTAAAGTAATTTAGGAAACTGCATTATAAAGAATACTATATTGCTATTCAGAACCAAAAAAAGATGAGGCCAAATCTGCAGTTCTTCCATTGCCACCAATAAATCCACAGCCGTATGCTCAGTAATCTACGAATACCAAGTGTACTTGACTTCTGAGAGTTTCCGTTAGCGGCCCGCCCATTTCCTGCTTCGATGGCTTGCTCCACTGTGACTGATTTGAAGCTCAGCATATGATTTTGGCTGCTATTGCCTTGGTGCAGCTGGGCTACATGGCAAAGTGCCACAGACAAGAGAAGAAAACAATACATAAAGGAAAAGGAAATTCCTACTTTTGTCAATTTATGAAGCAATTCAATAATTTGTGGCATTTAATTGAAAACACTGGACATTTTCTTTCCAAAGAGCTAAACATGATGGAGATTTAAGAGCATACCTTTATATTAATTCCACAGCAAAATGGGTGACAGTGTGTCTTTTCTTGGTGTAATGACAATTAAGCATTTTGTTTCTGATTCGAGAAGTCTAGGATTGTTAGCGGTCAGTTCTCACCTCGTCTGTTTTTTTCTTGGTTACAGAGGCCAACCGAGCACGACAGCCAGATTAACACAAGACCTATTTCACCTCAGTAGTAATCGTCTGCTGACTGTTGGGATCAAAGGTCGAAAGGGTGGGGGTGTGGGTGGGTTATCCTGGCAGTCTGGAGGATAGAAGGCCAGCTCATCGAATGCTGCTGGCCCGTTCACTTCTGACTTCAATGGAAGCACTCTCTCGACCCATTTTCAGTCTTTCGATTCTTCTCTTTTTCATTATTTTCAAACCTCTCACTCTGTTTTGTTCCCTCCTCCTTTTCTGCCTTTTCTTTCCAGTGGAAATCCAAGGCAAAGAGATCAGGGGCAACTGGGGGTCAGAGTGTGGAAGGCCAGCTCATTACTGACTTTTCTCGCAAACGGCCGAGCACACATGGCTCCACTGGCACCGCCTAATTACGTGACCGGGGGATAGATTGTACATTTCAACAAGAATCGGGCCCAGTCCAGGTCCAAGGCTACAGAGAGCAGCTTGGCTGTGAAGCTTAAGTCCCCAGATTTTATACCAAGGGGGATTACGCTTTGATTGGCACTCTGATGAGCTCAAATGTGCGTGCACCTTCATGTGTGTTGAGTCTGTACTTTATCCATTTGGAACCCACAGTCCAGCTCCACCTGTGACCAGCTGTCTGCGTTTGCTCCTTAAATTCACTACTTGATTTTAAAACAGCCATTCCATCGACTTAATCAGCAGCAGATGTGAAGAGCTACTCACACCAGCTTCCTGTATGGCTGTGTGTGAAGTGCTCTAGTCTTTCATGCCAGTGTGTAATGAGCCTACTGCCCGTGCATACGCTGAGTTCCTAACCTGTCACCAACACCATCAGAGTGTGAGGCTTTCTGCTCTGGCAGCTGCATGGCAGTCTCTATTTGGCTCATTTCAGTTTGCAGTCAGTTTTCCCATTGTGACATTCTGAAGCCATAACATTGCATGCTGTGGCTTGATATCTGACTTAGCCTCCTTGATGACGTCTCAAGAGAGTCAAACCAGACCTTTTAAACAAGCCTGTGATTCCTAGCTCTAATAAGCTCAAAGAAGGAAATGGGGAAGTGGGGATTCGTGCAGGGTATGCACTGCAAGACCACTGTTAGACAACTGCTCAGTGAAGCACTTCTTGGAAAAGACATTGCAGCTTCAACATAGTAACACGTTGTACTGCATATAAAGCTACTAGTGGTAACAGGCAAAGCAAGAGACAAGCTATTCTCGTGAATGTGAGAATGTAACTATATCCTCACAATCTGATGTGTAGCATTCACTTGTCAGGATTGGCATATAAATAGTGCAGCTGTCAGTCTGTGCTGACAAATGGCAGGTAGTGGAAGGCCACACGCTTTATAAAAACAGTCGTGGCTCGTGTTATTTTGGTTGGCAAACATGATTCTAGCGCAAACACAGAGGTTGTAAATATGCAGAAGGGACTGAGCTCTCTTTTTTAATACATAACCTGTCAAGTGGCACTGATGCTGCATCATTTTTTGGGGCCCAATTCAAGGTTGTTGCTCATTGCATCATATTGTTTCAGAAAAAAAAAACTTTTTTTTCTTTTACTTATTTCATTTATGAAACTCAAAACATATAGGTCCAGTTCTTGTCAGTGGCTATTAATAATCGTCCCGCCAGAAGAACTGCCGGCTCCAGTGGGGATTAACCTTTTGTGTGGATGTTGACTCCAGCTGAGGTTACGGTCCCAGAGCTGGCTCTTGACCAGCATAATGAGCTCTCTACACTTCTTGTGTTGGTGTTGGTGTAACCAGCGGACCACCAACGGCGTCCATGCGTTAGCTAACCTCTCTGTCCTCCATCAAGATACAGAAACAAAAGCCTGGAGTACTTTTTGGATTCTCTTTGGGTATCTCAAGATCTATGTTGAGGGCTTTTAGGCTGTATTTATATATTGAACCTAGTCCATGCTTACAAGAATTTATTTATAAAAAATAGTGCTGATAGAAAAGAAATACGTAATTAATATTGCATTTTATAGCTTTTTGTAAACACTTATTTTCTGTTAATATGACACTGTTACAATGAACAGTATTAGATGCGTTACCCACGGTTACATGTTGTTTTTCCCTGCGTTTACACTGAAGTCAGAATTATTGGTACCCCAATTATAAATACAGTTTCATGGTAATGCCAGATTTTTCTCCTTAAGTTCCTACACATAGTTATACAAAATATGTAGTTAAATAATAAAACCCTATAGCACCTGTTTGATTGATTTTAATCAGTTCTGCAGTCAACATAAAATCTTATAAAACTCACTTTAATAATTTGATAGTGATGGTTTTCAGTAATTACAACAAATATCAATTCTAGTTTTAACACATGAAGTAATAAAAATGGAAAGATCCACCAACATTCGGCACAAGCAAAAAGCTCAGTGAGATAAATTGTAAAGGGTTTGCAGTCTGCTGAGGGAAACATATCTTCTAAGATATCTGACTAGAGGTTTAGGCTGCTATTGGCTCATGTCCTACAGAACAAATATGGCTCTTTTGGCAAAGAGGACTTGCATTTATTCCTATCATGGCACCACTGTTACCGTCTTAGAGCTCTTAGATGATGGTTGGTACTCTGAGGTTGCCCGAGAATAATATGAATGATTATTCATTCTCTACTAATAATGATGGATAATTGCATTGGTTGTTGTAATAATACACTTAATAGTTAAAAAATAAGTTAAGATAATGATAATATACAGAACCTTTCAAAATTCTCGGTATAAATGGTATGGACTGCTTAAACCTTTCTGTGTAGGTGGTGTAAACGTTTATAGATGCCTTGCTTCAGGGCATATAAAACAAATATGTAGATATACAGGTGCTATACCAAGTATAGCTGTGTATCTTTAGAGCTTTGGCATGAGTTGTCAGAGCCCGAGGGCTTTGACAGATGCGGCTCACCTCAAGTTTACTCCTCTTCGGTTACCAAGCCTCCAGAGGAGGGTGTGCCCATGCACAATATTCAGATCCCTTCTTAACTTTAAAGCTATGCAACAAATCGCACAGGTCAGAGAACGGCTGATGTTTTTTACGCCATTTGGAACTCAGAGAGTCTGACTCAACCTGCATGACTGCCAAATTAGCCATGGAGGTATAGATGTAATAAGGGCCAGTATGAGGTAAATCACTTGTGATTTAATTACTAATTAAATGTGGGTTATCACTTAATTAAGGTTTGCTACAACCAGAGCAACCTGGTGAGTGTTGCCAGGATCAGTGAATGCTGCTTCATCCTTGCTGTTCAGTGGGGAGCTCTCTGATGTGGATAGTGCTGACTGCCACTAACTGATCCTGGCTGTAGCAGCTGCCTGTCCATCTGTGGCAGAGGAACACAGAGCGGATAGCAAATGGAGTGGAACGAAGGTGGGCAGGAGAAGTAAAACAAAAAAAAACAGTGGTTAAGGTCTTATCTGTGTATCTATTTGTCAACAGGCCCATGGTTTGATGGAGGATGCAGACACGGATGTCACAGCCTTGGAGGCCCCTGTCACCACCATGACCACCACCACGAGCAGCAACAGCTCCCTGACACCCTGTCGACTGAAGGCCTCCAATCAAGTGGGGCTCCCTGCACCCGTAACCAGTGCATCCTCCTCCCCTTTTCCTTCCTCCTCTGCAGCAGCCTCCTTCTTCATTAGGTAAGCAATGCCTCTGTAGCATTAAATCACAGGATGGCTGAGTCTGTCAAAATGCAGAGAGATTAGATTGAGCTGTTGTGCTGCAAAATGTGTTTGAGTCCACATATGTGCACTCAGACTTGTGTTTGTGTGTTGGTTTGCATGCGGAGAACCGAGGAGGAGATATGCACAGACCTGCCCTCAGAAGCCTACTGAAGGTTATGGTTCATGGTGTTGACCTCCATGTGGGATACCTATTCAGAGGAGATGTTGTTCTTGCTATGCTTGAATTATAGCATGCCTTGGGATACACATCACGGAGCTAAATGAACCATTAGTTACAGGCACCAATGCCCTTGAATAGATAATAGAATTACATAATTTGATATGGAGAAGGAGTGTCTCACACGAAGGGGGCTTAGGTTAAAGCTGAGTATTGTCCTGAAGTATTTCATGTGTAGGTATGTTTTCATAGTCGCCCCCCCCCCCTCCCCCCAGTACAGGACTGCACTTAATCCCATTTTTCCACCTTTTTGTGAACTCTTCTTAAATATCGGCTGTTGTGTGTTCCTCTCTCTCACCTGTCGCTCTGCTCCTGTCTCTCTCTCACTTTGACTCCCTGAATCAAGCCCTTGATGTCCCTGCGTGACATTAACGTTACAACAGACAACATTTCAAACAGTCATCTACAGTCTCAGCATTTGACTTACAAAAGCCAAAAGAAAAAGGATCCGTTAAGGTTTTTATCATCCAGGATGAAGATTTCCAGATGTATGAAGGCTCATACGCTGTCAGCTCCACCCTGACAGTAATGATGTCACTGTTTTATTTTAGGACCTCACCTCCATATAACAGGCCAGATACATATTTCACTAATCAATTTAAGACCTCACCTGAGCTTCCTCAGTCTCTCCACCTTCATTCCTTCATCTGCCTCACTGTACCATCATTCTCCTGACAATATCTATGATAATATCTAACATAATGTCATACGTGTTGATGAATGGTCCAGTATGATCAGTTGGTGTGCTTGTGCTGTGTCACAGTTACTCACACTGACGTTACTCTTTAAAAAACAAACAAATCAAGTCCTGCTGCTGTTTCAGCCTTTTCTTTGGTGACATTGTGCTGAAATGAGAAGACAAACATTTTGGCTAGTGTTGACGTTACTTGGGAACACTGACAGTTAGCAGTTAAATAATGGATGAGTGACCATCCTAGGATTAAGATGACTTAACTCAACAGATATGGTTTCTAAATATGAATGTAAACCAACAATTAAGACGTTATAAACAAGCCATATTCATGGCAACATTCCCTACTGACCGTTCTACCTCATTCAAAAGTTTCTGTCATCAGACCATCTGCTGGATGACTGCTGCTGTTTCCTGCTTCCTAAACGCTCTCAGAGATGACCAGGGAGGAGGTGGGCCATGATGTGTATTGCACTTTCAAAATAAAAGCACAGGAGTGAAAGATTTCAAATATTTTTCTCCTCTGTGGTATAATTTTTTGGGTGGGACAAATGATCCCGTCTCCCCCCATCCCCTTTGACTCCGATGCCTATGGTCTGAAGTTTGATTTTTTTTTTTCTTTTTACTTTGGAGCGTAAGAATATTAATTTTTCTTAGAATTCAGCTCCATTGCAAACCAGGGAACCACTAAAATGTAGCTGCCATTATACTGAAGCTGTCAGTTCCTGAATTACCCAGGTTAACGATTCCAGTCTTCATGCAGAATCAGGAGTCATGAGACAAAAGTCTCCATTAACCTGGATCCTACGAGTCGTCTGGCTCACTGACTGCGACCTGACTGCTACCTTAGTGCACAAGTGAAGTTAGTGGACTCACCTGAAACACCGCAGTCTCACGAGAAACACTGCAGACTTGTAAGAAACACCGCGGACTCACGGTATGGACAGAGCTCGTCTATGGGCTATTGAATATTCTTTGGTATGGAGGACTGTGTTTACAGTGAAGGTACAAGGTGGTTGTGCCGGCACATATATCTCATGGCCAAATGAAAATGATTTTAAACTTCAGACAAGCACCCCACTCACCAGGAACTAAACATTGTCCAGTTGTGACTGGAGACTCTCTGCATGAATGGAATGAAGAGTAGGAGTCTGGTGAGGACCAGGTTTGGCGCCCTGATGCATTCTGATGGTCAGCTGTATGTTGTGATCTTCATCAGGATCTTCACAGATGAAAATAAAAAGAAGTGACTCTACATCTGAAAGTCATTGAATCATGATGAAGCTGCAGAACAGCTGATAATCAGTCCAGCAACACCTCACAATCATCATCCAGCCTCAAAGTTTCATAACGGCAAATGTCCAGCGGCTTTCTTTGCTGCTCGCTATGAACCAGCACATCGTTATTTCCACTGGAAACACTTTTTCCCATCAGCCCTGTGTTAAAGAGAGCAGAGGAAAACCGGGAACTGATGCAAGATCAGCCTTCAGCTCCTGTTTCTGTCTCTGTTTGTGTTGGTGTCCACGGCGAGGAGGGCCCGGGCCTCCGGGGGCCCTCAGGTGTCACTGCCGCCGTGGCTGATACCCGGGCAACAGGAAGTGGACATTGTTTCAGCATGAGGCGAGCTGGAGGAGGACGATGAAAGACAGCAGCTGCGTAAATATTCACATCTTCCTCTCCTTCCCATCAGCCACCTCTGCTGCTGCACCGCTGACACCTGATCAGATCTGATGTCGGCGAGCAGCAGAGCAACCTGAAACAGAGACGGGTGGGGAGCCCAACAGGAACGAACTTCAAGAAGTTCAAGTGTGAGCGTCAGAGTAACCCGAGAGACACATAAACACGAGTCCATGTCCGCGTAGAGACACAACAGCAGTGAAAAACACAGCAAGGTCCTCACACAGAGGAGCTCTTCATCACTTTCAGCACTGATGAAGAAGAGGAGGAGTCTGAGTGATCAGCTGACAAGGAGGTTTAACTGTTGCTGAAAACAGTTAAAATGCCCATTAATAACCTTCCCTCTGTTTTATTTCTAAAAAATAAAGATAAAAAGAGAATTAGTATTAAACAATTAAATAAAATATCCAAAACATTCCCTTCTGCAACAGTCATGATTCTAGGACAAAAAGTCCAAATTTGGATCCAAAATATGATTTTCTATAATTTATGATTTTTCTGAGACAGATATTGTGAGTTGGTAAAAAAGTCAAAATTAGAGAATTTATTAAAAATAAAAAAAATACTTGAGAATGCAGAGTTCATGATTTTACAACAAAATTTGTAATTTGTCACAGTGAGTTGTAATTTTATGTCAATAAGTTGTGATTTTGTGAATGTCAATATCGTCAATAAAGGCAAAAAGTAAAAAAATGAAAGAGTCGTGAGAATCTGGGCTTCATGGCAAAAAGCTGAAATTTTGTAACTTTTATGATTTTACTTCAGAAAGATTTTGAGTTTCTTATAACAAAAACTACCTTTTGTTATGTCCAAGTGTGAAATTTGTGGTTCCAGGACATAAGGTCGTAATTTTATATCAGTAAGTTGTGATTTGGTGAACGTCAATATTTTATGACAAAAAGCTGCAATATTAAATTAGAAAGTTCAGGTTTTGTGAAAATCTAAATCAATTCTATGAAATTTCCAATTTTACGTCAAAAAGTTGGGATTTTTTTTTTCATGAAAGTTTCAGTTTTGTATATTTGATCATTTTATGACAGAAAGCTGAAAGTTGACTTTGTGAACTTTTAGATTTGATGACCAAAATTAGCTTTTTACGATAATGTGATAGCGTGACATTTGCAGTTTTAAGGCAAGTCAAAATTTTATGTTGAAAAAAGTTATGAAAAAGGTGATATTTTAATTTGAGAAACTTTTGATCTTAAGAGAAAATGTAATTCCAGGACATTAAACTGCAGTTGGATTATTTTGTAATATATTCTTGTATTTCTTGGCTCCAGCAAACCAAATAAAGCGTTGGAACGTCTAAGTAGATGTAGAGGAGCTGGATGAACGCGAGTGGGTCCACGTTAACCTCGGTGGGGGTCCTTCCAGATCTGTACCCGCTGCCTCCAGCGGACCTCGCGCTCTGTTAATCCCCCAGAAATCGATTCAGACTTTGAGCTTCTCAGACGAGGACGCGATGCCCAGAGACGTTTGGTCTCAGCTTGATCCTGTTTGGGTCTCTGAAGACAGAAAAGTGATTAACTGGACAGGAAGTCAGACGCCACCAGTGTGACTGAGCGCCGACAGGAAGTGGTGTAAAATCAAAGCCAGGGACAGCATGTGGAGTAGAACTTAAAAGCTCTCACATATGCAGCTCATCTGGACCGGTTTCATCTTTTCTGTCCAGGACAACAGCGTGACCAGAGGGACCCAAACCCCCATCTTCCTGGACACCTTTTCTGGGTCTACTGGGATGTTATCTCTGAGTCAGTCTCAAACTGGGACATGTCCAAAAGACCTCCACTGAAAGGTCCAAATTGCAAAATGGAGATTCATTCTTCCCTAGTGCACAGCTGTATTGGGCTCTCACCACGTTTCCATCAGTGGGAGGTCTGGACTTGGACTAGGACACTCCAAAATCTGGATTTATTGCTGTGTTTGGGATCAGAGGTCTAATTAAAGCCAAGCTTCAGCTGTCAGTCAGATGTCCTCACTTGTCCTCACATTTCTCTCCAGAACACTAATAAGAGGACTTCATGGTCAACTTCATAACTGCAGCGTGTCCCTCGTCCTGCATGACTCAGCCACCACCGTGCTTGACAGTAGGTCTGAGCTGTTTGCTTTTTCCAAACGTGGTTTTGCTTTCGTCCAAACACGGTTCTGGTCTGATGCTAACCTGGTTCTGGTCTGGTCAGTCTGCGTACTGCACTTCTGTGAACTCCAGTTGGGCTTAATTTCAGACAGAGGTTACCATGGTAACGCTCAGAAATAAAGCGTGCTTTTTTTTAAGTATGCAAAAGTTCGCAGCAGAGTTGAGTTTTTTTTTTTTTTTGAGTTAAAATATTGACTTAGAATTCTGATTTAAGGTCGTAAAACTGTGAGCTTTGTATTTTTGAAAGAACTTTTGCTGCAAAATCACAAAAAGGTAAAAAAAAAAAAAAATCAGAAATTTTGAAAAACATACTTTTGTTTTTAACATACAATTATGACTGTATGTTGTAAATTGCTAAATTTCTAAAACTTTAACTTATTTTTTTGTTGTAAAATTGAAGATTTTGCAAAAATGCTCTAAAGCAGCATGAACCTTTCATTTTAAGACAATCGTAGGTCCTTGAAGGGCCTGATAAAATGAAGTGATGGGCCTTATTTGGCCCACGGGCCTTAAGTTTAACACGTGTGCTATCGTCTCAGAGATGGAGTTGTTTTTTTCTTGTTTTATTTTTTTGCTGAGCATAAATCCAGATGTAAATCAGCTGTTTTTAACACTTTATGACTTGTAAACAATCTTTTCTAGCTGTAGACTTCTAAAGCCACGCGTTATTTATTTTTAAAGGACTGTAAGACCATTGCTAATGTCTTTCCCTTGTGGCATTGTGTTAGAAAAGTGCCAAAACATTTGATTTTCCTGCTGATGAACCAGCAGCCACCTTGGTACAACTTACAGTTCCTCCTTAAATCTTAGGGAAGCAGAAAGGGAGTAGTTTTCTTTTCGGCTTTATTTTTGCTTAGTAAGTAGTGGTTTGTTGGAGGACATAAAGACAAGAAAATAAGGATTAGAAGAGGAGGCCCCAACGTTCACACGACTGTAAATAAAACCATGTGCACGTGGAAACCATGGAGGAAGCTCGGACCATGTGTTTTCACTTCCTGAAGAGACGTGAATCTCTGATGTTTGTCCAGAACTGATCTCCAAACGTCCACGTGGAAGACGCCTCTCTGGTCCCACCGTCCGCGAAGGCTCTTTATCTCTTCTGCTGAAGCTCTCGAGACTTCAGAAGGAAACTCTGAAAACATGGAAGTCGTCCAGCAGTTTAATCACAGTTTGATCTTCCTGGCAGATTAATCAGCTCTGCGAGGCGACGGCACAAATTAACAACGAGTCCTCGTGCTAATTTTGGCCGTAATCCTGGTGTTGATTGACCGTGTTGTCAGACCTCAGAATAACTCTGCACTCGAGTGTCTGCGCTCTTTGGATTATTTAAGATTATGTTGTAATTCTCCTTTTTAATCTCCCCCCGCTTGGAGATTGCAGAGTTGCGGGAAACGTCTGATGAGATGCCGAAAGCCTCCTGACCGTCACTTTCCAGCTCTTGTGTGAGGTTTCCAGACAACTACAACACCCATGATCCTCTGCTTCCTCTCTGAGTCACTGAAGTTTCTTCTGTGTTGCTTTAATTAGTTTATTCATCAACCTCTGTCCCGCTTCCACTGGATGCCAGAGAGGGACCTTCGACCACCACCTATTTATATAGATGTATAGCAGATATTTGGAGATTTCTGTCCCTCCTCCCTCTGTCCTTCATCCTCTCTGTCCTGTCTCCCCCCTCATGTCCTCCTTTACCCAGCTAGGAGGGTCCCCCCAGAACTGATCCAGGTTTCTTCCAAGGGTTGGGTATTGTTAAAATGTTGTCGGTTTCTGTTCTGCCTCTCGATTCCGGTTCCACAAAACGTGACAATTAAGGGCATATAATTAAAAACATAAACTCGTTTGTATTTATGTATAGAACATTGCAGGACTAATTTGCATATAAATTTCAGGGCAGAGTACAACATGTCGCCTGGATGATGATGCTAACTGACTAACGTGAAAAACATCCTACGTGTTGATTCAGACAGAAACGCTGGCCACGTCAGCCTTTAAAAACCGTCACTCATCTGTTACTTAAGTCAGGCTAAGCGCTAATGAAGTCCTGCTGTACGTTAACGTTTAACGTTAGCACCAACACCCCCAGCAAAGCCATGGAGCAGGAATGACAGCTGGCATTAAGGAACGTCGTTTTGTTTTGCATTTAGTGATCGTGTTGGTGAAAACCACCAGAATTACTGTCAGGGAGCTTCAGCCGATTGTCTCAAGTAACCTGGGACGTGGCCAGACCCCGATACGAACGCTAACGTCTTTACACAAGAACAAAGGGGAAGGCTTCAATAGGAAAAGTTTAAAATAATGAGAATATTTGAAACTTTTTAATGTAGAACCAACTACGATGACCAAAATACCTTTTACAGGTGAAACTCTGATATTAGACTAAAAGAAACGGACATATGGTTAATGAAATTTAAACTTCCCAAAATACAGAACATTCTTACCGCGGATGATGTCACTGCTAGCTGTGGAAAGCACCAGTTCCAGCAGCAGATTGGCCATCCAGCATATAAACAAACGATGTGTCAGCAGGCAGCAGTCACTTATCAGAGCGCGTCGGTCGTGACACCTGACGCTGTGAAAACTTGATGACTCGATGCCTGCGACTCCACCACTCGTCAAGTACGTGAAACTGCGCTAGCAAAGAAAGAAAACATTGTTCCCTTCACAGCGTGCAGACCTGATGCTTGTTTGTTTGATGTGTGGACAGTACGGAAACGAAATATGATAAAAACAAACAAAAAAAAACACACTGGGTGTGTCCTTGCTGGTTCCTACTCAGAACTGATGTTCGGGTCTCATTGTCTTCGTCCACTGTCAGGGTCTGCCATGCACTCGGGGGTCGGCTTCTGGGAGACAGCTTTGTTGTAAATAGGCGCTAAATGAATAAAACTGAAGTGTATTTTTGACTCGACTTGAATTCTGCCCCCAAGTGGAGACCTCTGGTATTACATATCCTGGTCGTATTGTTTGGACGTTTTCACGTTTTTGTTAATGGACGTGTTTTCAGTCATTCCTGGCCCCCTGTGGTCACTGGAGGAACTGCAGCTTTACTTGATGATTTTTCTGCACCTGCTGACTGGTTCCCACTGGGATGAACGCTGGTGTGGTCGACCTGCAGTCTGACCACCACATATTTTTCGATTTATACCAGATACTTTTGTTTTTACGTTTTTGTTTGTTATTTTTGTATCACGTTATATATTTTTAGAGGCGTATACAGACAGCTTTGTTGGAAATAGTTACGATATAAATAAAATCTTCCTGCAGGAGGACCCTTATGAGACAGCACTGGTAGATGTTGATAGAAACACTTTTCTCTTCTTCTTTAAACATCTTTTAATTAAATTATAACTGAAAAGAGTGAGATGAAGCAACAGAAAGTCATGTCATCTCTCGTCTGGCCTCTCAACTAATACGTCTGCTGCAGGAGTAGTTTGAAAAAACAAAAGAAAAACAAAAAAACACAGTTGAACTAATCAACGTAAAAGGCCCCAGCAACCCCGTTAGACGTTAACGGGCCATTAAAGGTGGCCTCAGCAAACTCTCAGACGACCGAGAAGGAGAAAGTAAGGTTGTGTGAGCATGTGGACGAGACTGTAAACGAAATCATTCGATTAAAATCCCTGGACTCCTCAGAAGCTGCAGAAGCTGCAAGACTGATGTGAACTGTTCGCTTGGTTTTCTGGGAACAAAAGACTCCAGCGGTCCCTGCAAACCAGGACCAGAAAGCAGAGACGGCGACACGCGGACAATCGAGACAACTCCTAATTTTTTTAATATATTTTCGAACAAAAAAATTGTGATTTTAAGTTAAAAAGTCATAATTCTTTGACATTTGTGACTGTACGATGGTAACCATGGTGATGATGTTATTGAGAATAAAATATAGCTTCATAAGAGCTGATGATCATTTCATTCTGTCTTTATTTGGGTTTTATTCTGCCTCTACAGTTTTTGTAATTATTGCTCACATTTTAATTTATGTTAAATAAATAACAGATTCAAGTCTGAAGTCAGATGATTTTTATTGTTTTTACACATAAAAAATGTTTTAAAGAACTTATCTTGTAATTAGGTTTGTAAATGATTGTAAAGAGAAAGAGCA
This sequence comes from Arrhamphus sclerolepis, assembly GCA_037176975.1. Lineage (NCBI taxonomy): Eukaryota > Metazoa > Chordata > Actinopteri > Beloniformes > Hemiramphidae > Arrhamphus > Arrhamphus sclerolepis. Next base: position 9,329,440 of record JBAMYA010000015.1, on the reverse strand, counting down.
GATCAATAGATCCGATCAGCTCAGGTGGACCTGTTTCTGCGGTGATCCGGATCAAGTCTGGAACTTTAGGATCACTTTGACAGGAGGCATCTTCCTCCTCCTCCTCTTCCTCCACCTTCATCATGAGTCTTCAGGACTCAACGATCCTGACCTAATTAATTAACGGGGGCCCTGCAGCCAGAAGCCCCGCCCCCTCCTCATTAATGAACAGTGGCATCTCCAGCCGCTCGTCAGGACGACAGTGATCCAGATCACATCAGTCCTCCCGCCGGGCACTGAGCACGCTCAGTCCTGGTCCTCCTCACGCCACAGACCCCAGGCCTCATTTATTAACGAGTCTGTGAATGAGTCTGGGACGAGTCTGTTATCTCGTCTGTGAACGAGTCTGAACACATCTAGTGTTTGAACAAGCCTGTTAACGAGTCTCTACGAGACTGGTATCTAGTCTGTGAACAAGTCTGTTAATGAGTCTAAATGAGTGTTAACGAATCTCTAATAGACTTAACGAATCTCTATGAGTCTATTGTCTAGTCTGTTAACAAGTCTGTTTACAGGTCTGTTAATGAGTCTGTTAACAAGTATGTTAAAGCTAAATGAGTGTTAACGAGTCTCAAATAGACTGGAATCTAGTCTGTTTACAGGTCTGTTTATGACTCTGTTATCTAGTCTGCTAACAAGTCTGTTGACAAGTCTATGAACGACTTCCATACACGTGCAGCAAGCTTCATCATCGTCGCTACCATCATCATCAGACCCAGACCCACAGACCAAAACCTGATCATTGTGCAACCACAGATGAGATCCTTTCTTGGAACCAGATCCTGATTCTGATCCTTGATAGACCTGATCTTGAACCAACCCAGAACCAAATCCAGCCATAGACCACATGTTGATGAAAAAAGCATACCACATCCTGATCCAACCACCAAGAAGTGCTGATCTAGATCTCACCACAGACCAGATCCAGATTCTGGACCATGAAAGACTAGTGTCCAGATTGAATCTGATCCAAGCTAACTTTCCACCTGGGACAGTAAAGTTGTTGTTTTGTTTTTTTTAATTGCACTGAATTTAACCATGGACCTGATCCTGATCCAGCCACTGAGTCCTGAGTTAACTCCAGACCAGATCATGGTTGCCAACCATAGAGATCTCGACCTAGATCCAACTGTAGACAAGATCCTGATTGTGGTCCTTCACAGACTCCATTCTGCTCCTTGGAATGTCAGATCTTGATTCTTCTGAAGTGCAGACGAAATCCTGATCCTTGACAGGTTAAGTCCTGGTCTTGAGCTTCTGCAGACCCGATCCTGATTCTCTGATTCTCCACAGACCTGATCAGATCATTGAAGGCGTCTCACCATCCTGTATAGAATGTTGTTCTGGTGTTAAATGGAGCTGCCTTTAGTAGAACTGTGACCACCTCTGATCCAGGATCAGTAGTGAATGGTTCTGATCCAGGATCAGTAGTGAATGGTTCAGATCCAGGATCAGTAGTGAATGGTTCTGATCCAGGATCAGTGATAGAACGTTTGTGTCTGAGCGTCTTTGCCAGCATGTTGGCGTGATGCTTCAGACTCTGATCCTGATTGGTTCTGATGGTGTCAGAGCGGATGAGCGTCAGCGCCGCGGCCCGTAATGAGCTGCAGGAATATTCATGACGCGGTCGCTGCGGACGATGATGACATGTGGCAGGCCAAGATGTCGGCCATCTAACACGGTTAACCGTTTAGGAGCTGAGTCCTCCAAGGTGGCAGATCCATCCTGATCCGGTCCTGAAGAGCAGGAACTGTCCAGAGACCTGGAACCAGACCAGAATCACCTTTCTAAGACATTTTCTACCTTCATTATATAGATTCCTGAGGTGCATTGTGGGAAATGCAGTGTCAAGACTGAATTAAACAGGAAGTATATAATTGTATTGTATTTGCATGTTCTTACAGGTTGTCACGGTGACCCATGAGCCCGACTCTGAGAGAACCTTCTGGATGAAATTATCTGCTGAGGCCCAAAAGACAATCTTGATGATCCCAGAGACTTTGTACGATGAGACAGAAGCATAACTTTCTGAAAGACGTGCGTCCCACTGAAGGAGAATGTCCAATCACTGGTTCCTGACCCCGAGGCTCAAAACTTCTTGGGTTCAGGTCCAAAATGCACCAGCGAGTCCACCTCTGGATGAAGATTTAGGAGTGGTCTAGTCCAAGTCTGGACTTGAACCCAACTGTGATGCTTTGACACAACTTTGACCAGATCATCGTAGGTCGTGACACGCTTTGTTGTATTTCTGCGTGAACGTCCTTAAAATGATACATTTGTTTTTGTGTTAAAGTCTCATTACTTCACCTGCGCGGTCAAGAACCACCAGCGAAGACCCGCCCACTGTTGTGAAACGTCTGAGTTGCACATTGATGTTTACATTATATCACGCTGCGGTCCTATTCTTTGGTTTTCCTGCCCGTTGACTGGTTCCCACTGGTGGGAGTCCACTGGTGTGGCCGACCTGCAGTCTGATCCTCCGACCACCACATATTCGTATATTCTATACCAATTTTCCTTCTTGCCATTGTTTGCCGTTACCACGTGCTCGGGGTGACGCTCTGGGCTTTTTAAGTGCCCAGAGATAACGTTCTGTGAACAGACGCTACATAAATAAACTGAATTGAATTAGCTGTGACAGGCCGTCACATGGAGATGATTCTGTTCAAATGTCCGATGCTGCAGCCGTCTTTGGTCGTTCATCTTTGTGAGATCTTCCGCCATCGTTTTTGAGCCACAATGGTAATATTTTACCATGTTTGTTCATCTTTTATCTGAGATGGCCTAAATCTGAGCATCTCAGATTAGAGAGGCACTGGATGGTGGTGTCCTGTCTCGGCTTCCACCTGTTATTCCATTTCTGGATTAACTGGGAGTCAGGTGGTTTCCACCAGAAACCAGTAGGCTTTAAAGCCTCCTTTCAGAATGAGGCTATCCAGGTCTCTTTAGGTACTGGTTTAGGACTCCTCTGTCCTCAGCACCAAAGCTGTCCTACACCCACAGAGATGTCTCATGATTCAAGAACACCTTTAGTCACTTTCGCTGGTCTGTATTCCAGTTCTTCTGGAGGGTTGAGGACGACTCTGAGGCCCGAGGCTGCGTTCACTGATGCATCCCCAGCGTTTACGCGATGATCCGACCCAAGGCCGGGAGGACGAAACAGTGAACGCATCACGGCGCAGAGCCTCGCTGACATCGTTGCCGAGCATGCTCCAACGCTTCAGTTCATTTCTGTGACCGACACCACCTCCAGCCGTCCTCGAACTCCTCGTTGAGGACGGTGGGTCATCGAGAAGCGAGCGTGAGGCATTCAGGGACAGAAAACTGCAGCGTTGTTGCATTCAGGTTCCTGCAGCTGTTAAACATCAACCGTCAGTAAACAGCTACACGGATGAGTTTAGGTTTAATGGACCTGCAGGACAACAAACTTTATGGGTCATGTCTTGGTGTGAGGACACTTTTGAGCAGCTAGTTTACAATAAAAAGAAGCATATTTGGTTCAAAAAGTCACTTTAAAATTGCGATTTTACATGAAAAAAAAAAAATCACAATTAAAAAAAACTCAATTTACAGTAATTTCTCCCCCTAAAATTTTAGATTTCATGAAAATCAAATTTATTTTTACTATAAAAAGTAGAAAAAAATGTAATTATAAAATATTTAGATTTTTTACAAAAAGAAAAAGTGATTTAAGGACAGAACGTTGCATTTTTTGTAGTTTTGTAGTTGCGCTGTGAGTAAACTAACCTTAGAAATGAAGAAAAACAAACCTTTTCTAGAAACAACATCATAGACTGAGTCCAGGAACTAGTGGAAAACCCAGCTGGTTGGGAAAGTAGAGAATAACCGGCTCTTTGATGGTTGCCATGGTGATGATGTTCAACACCGCTGGTTTACAGAAAATCGGTCAGTCTGAAGATCAGAAGCTGCATTTACTAATGAAGACTTCATTTCCCACAAACCAACAGCATCACAAAGGCTTCAAAGTTGTTTTTGTTTTTTTGTCTTTTTCTGTTTTATTGAAAAAATATTATTATAAATTATATAGAAATATTTCATGGTTGTTTCTTCAGTATTTCATAGACTCCCGAACATCTTTGTCGCACATCTACCAAAGTAAATGTGATTTACAGAGATGGATTCTCCAGGAGTTTAAAAAAAACAAACACATGAATAGGTGTGTGAAATGAACCATCAACTACACCAGGACCAGGACCAGAATCAGGACTGGATGCAGACCTGGGACAGACCCAGAGGTGCTTGGGGCAGGGCTGGGGTTCATGATGCATTCAGGGACCCTCATCTGCCCTCATCAGATCCAGGAAATCCTGCTTCAGGGAGGTCCAGGAGTACAGGGAGGTGTCCACCTGAGAAAGCAGGTTTTACTCGTTATGACATCAGAGCAGCAGAGGGAACGGCGGCAACTAATGGGACTCTGACAAGAGCTGCTGGTGTTACCATGACGACGTGTCTGCGGGCGACGTCGGGCCTCCTGCAGTGCTGCTGCAGCCGCTTACAGAGCTGCTCAGGTGTGGAGTACAGGTACTGTGCTGCATCAGAGAGAAGAAGGGGAAGAGGAGGAGACTCGGGCGCTGCAGATGGAGGAGAAACAAGTGCAGGTGTGAAAGGCGAGTTTACCTGGAAATATCTCCGGGTACACCAGCGCCTTCGGACACAGAGGGAAGCAGCCGCAGTGGACGGCCTCCAACCTGCAACACAGTCGACGCGTTAGTTGATGGTCTGGAAGAGCGCTGAGAACCTCTGAACCAGCCACAAGGCCTCTGGAACAACGTCCTCTGGCCAAAGTGGAGCCACAGCATTTCAGCAGAAACAGAACCCACCCACAGTCAAGGACGGTGGTGGACGAGTCATCATTCAGTTTCAGGACCTGGACACTTTGAGGACCATATTTTGTGCAGCCATCTGACAGACAGCTGAAGTTTAGCTGGAAGTGGGTCACTTGACAGGACGATGAACCCAAACGCAGCAGCAGATCCACGTCAGAGTGGAAGAAGATTTAAAGAATCAGTGCTCTGGGATCGACGAGGCCCAAAATCTGAGGACCAAAATCCAGAATCTGTAACCAAGAGATCTAAATCTGTCAGCGACAGTTCAGTCTTCTTTCTCAGTCCCACTTTTCTTTTCTTCTATCAGTTCTAAAACCATCGCCGTTTTCAGATTGTCTCTCAGTTGTGCTTTTTCTTTTTGTTGTTGTAATTCTGAAATGAGTGCCAAATCAGTGCCACGTCAATCAACAGCAGAGGAGGCGGGACATAGCTGAGATCTATAGATGGAGATGATTTTAGAACTGACAGAATAAAAAAGAAGAGTGACAGATTTGATTTCTTGGCTACAGATTCTAGATTCTGATTTCTCCAATTCTGGATCCTGATTCTCCGATTCTGGTTCTCAGATTCTGGATTTTGATTCTCAGTATGCGCTCTGAATTGACGTCATGCAGTGAACACCTCAACCTGACTGAAACAGGACCAAAACTCCTCACCAACCGTGTGACAGACTGATGATGTCATACAGGAAATGACCACTTCAAGGTTGATTGCGGCTGAAAGTGGAACTGCAAGCTGCTGAATCCGCAGGATACTTGGTGTTGTCCAAGTTGGGTTTTTTTTTGCAGATTTCTTTTTGTGAAATAAAAAGCGGCATAATTAAAAAAGTATGGTGTTGTTGATCTGAAGTCACACCCACCATGATCTTTATTATCTGCATTATATCATATTTATACTGGACAGAATGATGGCCCATCTTTTGCAGATGACTGCTGACGGTGGTGGGCGTTTCTTTATCTAGCGTTTAAGTGGACTCAGTGACTCCACGGTGGCTGCGGGGCGTTACTGGGGTCCGCCGATGATCTAGATTAATCAGCTGGAACCAGATTCAGAGTTAATGAGGATCAAAGTGTCAGCGACGCCCCGAGCCCACACGACTCCACCGTTTCCACTCCACAAACACCGGCAACCAAATCCGAGGCTTTTATTTTGTGGAGCAGGATTGGGGCTTTTATTTTATGGAGCAGGACTGAGGCTCTTATTTTGTGGAGCAGGACTGAGGCTCTTATTTTGTGGAGCAGGACTGGGTCTTTTTATTTTGTGGAGCAGGACTGAGGCTCTTATTTTGTGGAGCAGGACTGGGTCTTTTTATTTTGTGGAGCAGGATTTGGGCTTTTATTTTGTGGAGCAGGACTGAGGCTCTTATTTTGCCTCCATACACGAACTCGGCTGTGTTTTTATGTGACTGAAGATGAAACTAAATGGTGAGAAGTAGCGGTTATTTTGGGGCATTTCTGAATATGAACTTCAGATAGTCAGCGTGATTGCTGCAGAGCGCCATGGGGGGGCCAACGAGGCTGACAAGGTCCCAGTCCCTCTTGGTTTTGGATCAAAGACGCTCCTCCCTTCCCCCATTCGCTCTTCTTCTCTGCCATAATTAGCTCACGGTTCATGATTTAAATTAAACTGAAATGACTTGTTTGAATCCTCTCGTACGCAAGCACAGAACAATAAAAAGATGCTAAATGAACATGTTTGATTATTTCTAACGATAATAAAAAATAAATAAAACCAAACTAGTTGCTGGTCTGGCTGGCTCCTGATTGGTTACCATGACCCGCCTGTCAATGTCCTGATGCTACAGCCTTTTGGTGTTAAGATGTTTTATTATAAAATAGTTTGGGGTGTAACCATCTGAGATAACAAATGTAATCCTCATGAATGCATGTTTTCAAGTAGGATTTTGTCTATTTTTATTAAAGGAACAGATGATTTATCATTTAGCGAACTAGTTGAAGGCAAAAATAAAATCTGAAATGATTTCATATGAATGGAAGAGACTGTGTTCAATAAACACGTCTCATCTCATATCATCAAAATTGTGTTGCTTTGTGAAATCGTTGTTCATTTTCAAACCAATAATGAAACAGAAATAGAAACGATGACAAATCATCTTAGGAAAAACCAAGATATGAATCATAAATCAATCACAGGTTCACCAAAATTAAAATATGTTGAATGTAAAACAAGTAGGAAAAAACAAAACACAAGTACATTCAAGAAGGGAGAGCAAATCCTGATCCTGGTGTGTCCCAGGTGTTCCCGGTGAGTCTGGGGTGTCCCTGGTGTGTCCCAGATGTCCCTGGTGAGTCTGCTAACCCGCCTTGTGTGTTTCGTTAAAAACCAGGTGCCAGAGAACCTGTAGGATCTGGTTTTATGGAGACCTCTGACTTGTGAATGATTCAGTGTGAACATTTGAATCAAAAACCCAGGTGATTCAGGGACCAACCAGACCCAACCAGACCCAGGAAGACCACCTGTACAACAGCGAGCTGATTGATACCAATTTTCTACATTTTTATCTCATTTTTTTTCTTTTGTTTTCAAACTGAAAATCTGAATAAAATACACAGTTGTTGTTTTTTTTCTCTGTTTTGTTGGACTCTGATCTGGTTCTGAAACAGAAAAACAAACGACACGCTGATCTTAAACAGTTGCGTGTGCAGAAGCAGGTGCTCACGTCCAAAGAAGAAAACCTTCCTCTGCAGGACTGGACTTCTGCGCTCTGAAGAAGAAAGCTTATTGATCAGCTTTGATCGCCGTCATGTGTTCAGGTTCAGTGGACCCTCCCTCACCTGTGATGTGGATCAGAACTGAAGCGCGTTTGTAGCTGCAGCCCAGCCTGCAGACAGCAGCAGCTGTTCACGTCCTCCCAGACTTTAATGTCTTTGACTGCAGGTCATCATCACATTCAGCGGCTCTGTTCTGAGCTTCTGTAGATGGCCCGTTTTCTGAGCTCAGACATGAATCAGGTGCAGATCAGACGGGCTCTCTGATTGGCTGTTGGGCCCACAGCTCCAGACCCACCTGACTGAACATGATCAGAGGCGGACTTGCAGGACTCTCTGATGGTGCCACCTGACCGGAGACTGCCTCAGGTGTGATGGAGAGGCTCAGGTCAGCGTGCGAGTCTGATGTTGTAAAACAAACTACAACTGCAAAATCCAAAACTTTCCATGAACTTTCCATTTATTTTTGAAAGGGCCTTTGAAAGAAAGAAGTATTTTTTTTGATAGAGCTTGCTGCTTTTGTCATGACAGGGCCAGCAGATGCAGGTAATTCTCTTAAAAACCTAAAGGAAACTGATGCTTTTATTTTGACAGAATGAGAGGAGACTCATGTTTTTATTTTGACAGAATATAGGAGGAATTGCTTTTGTTTTGACGGGGACGGAGCAGATTGATGCTTTTATTCTGATAGAACCATAGGAGACTTACTTGATTTCCATGATGGCAGTACAAGCCTTTTGATTGTATTGACTGACAAAGCAGGGCAACACTTTTCCTTATTTTGGTGGGGAATTCAAAGAGAACTGTTTTTATTTTGATAGAGCCAGAGGAGGTATTGCTTTTGCTTTGAATTGGTCAGCGGACATAGGTGATTCTATGTGGACAAATCCAAAGGAGATTTATGCTTTTATTTTGACAGACCAAAAGAGCTTGTTCCTTTATTTTGATGAGGCAATGGGAGCCTTTTGATTTTATTTTGACAGGACCACAGGAACCGTACAGATCAAGCCGTAGCTACAGGTGAAGACTCACATGGCGACTCCAAAGAACTCATGGTTGGAGGTGGAGACGACGACGTCGGCGTCACAGAGCACACGCAGATACTCATCTTTGCTGGACAGAAAGCCCCAGTGGAGGATGTTGGAGTCCAGCAGACGTCTGGAGGACGAAAAGATCTCTACAGGAAGAAGGCGAGGACACACACACATTTTCACATGAGGAGGCGTGTTTGTATTTATCTGTCTGCAGCGAGGTCGCAGCGGCGTGGACGTTACGAGCGTGGTGGGAGTCAGACAGGTGAAGATGATCGATACTCGGACCGGCTCTTAATGTGATTGGCTCTCTGTGCTCGTTTAGCTGATTTATGGGGCTGCCGTTTGTGCCGCAGTAAAAGTTTACATCCTAATATCTCAGAGTGTGTCTGATCATTACCTTAAAACACACACATGCTCATTATCACATCATCAGCTGATGATGGGGTCAATTAAAAGCTGAGAGACCTGAACTGAAGATTCTCTCTCTCTCTCACACACACACACACACACACACACACACACACACACACACACACACACACACACACACACACA
>JBAMYA010000015.1:9291901-9320136 GCA_037176975.1 Arrhamphus sclerolepis | reverse complement strand
AGAAACTTGTGTGTGTGTGTGTAAATTTGCTCAAACACACACAGACTAATCATCTCCTCTCCTCCCCTCCCCTCCCCACGCTATTCGACCTAAAACAACCTTTTAAAGCTTCACCTACATACTACATCGTCCTGTTGCAGCAATTTAGGGGATTTTACTTTGTAATTTGGCTAAACCTTTTGGGAATATGTTTTTAGCTTCTATGCTGATGGAGAACAGTTCATCCGCCCCAAGCTGGTAAAAAGTGCTGTAGCTTCATGGTAGACAGGTCATTGCTTGCATGTCCTGACTCCTTTCTCCAAAAATGCTGTATGCTGTAATGAATGTTGGTAAAAAAAACAAAAAAAAAACAAAACAACAAGCTGGTACTGAATGAGTGCTGAAGCTCTGCACCACAGGAGGCAGAAGAGAGCAGAAAGGAAATTTGTAGTGTGTGACTTAATGCCCGAAAGGGACGAACATGGAGTTCAGCATTTCTTCAAGCAGCACGAATGGAGGAATATGTCAATGTGAGGCATTTATTTGACTAAGGGCACAATTCTTATCTAAATTTGCAACTTCCTGCTCATTTCCTGTCACAAGAACAGCAAGTCTGCGAAGCAGTTAGGTGTAACCTCCTAATGAACAGGGTTCATTTCTGGCACTTATTAATTGATTTTTCATGTTTTCTTTGGACTTGAGTTCAAAAAGAGAATCACAAAGAGCTAGACATCCCAGCGGGGGCCAAGATCAGAAAAAAAAAAAAAAAAAGGAGGAGGCGTATTTTTTTTTCTCACTGCAGCCAGTTGTTGTGGAGCTGAGGGGGACATAGAAAGAGTTCCACCTTTAACTTTTATACCAAAGATTGTTATCTGCAAAGTATGCTGTGTTTGTCTTGGCCAACATGAATGCAGTTAGTTATTACGGGTCAGCCTTAAACAGCATCACAATGTGCACACACAAAAATACAATAAAGGCTTTTGGAGATACATTGAGCTTGATTTAACACACAACCTGACCGACCCTATAGAGCTGCTGCCTGTAATGGAAATGAAATATTCATCATCATTTTATCTTTCTTTGTCTCTTTTCTATGCCACTGATTGAAATATGAAGCCTAAAGTGTTCAAATTAAATTAATCCATCAACTGTCTTTCTATATCTTTTTGCTCTGGTTGTACATAATTTGGAAAAAGAGAATTTGATTTAAATTAATATTCACCACATTTCAGAAGTCTTTGAAAAGTCATATCTGATTAGTATTTACCCCCCCAAAAGATTCAATTAGTGAGATGCATGTGTAAATCTTGATGACTCAGGATGTAGGAGCAGAATAACCAAACAGGAGTTTTTACCCATGTGTAGTGAAGAAGGCTCCTCAGACACTTGTCTGACATTCACTAACTCTGCTCTACTCAGAAATGTAATTTTAATTAGAACTCAAATAGCTTTAGTCAAGATGCCTAAACTGGTCTGCGGGAGAGAGAAAAGAAGAGTGGTGATGAACAAAAGAGATTTGAAATTTAGGTTTTTAGCTTAAAACTAAGTCAACCATACACTTGCTGAAAAATAAATAGAGTTTTTTTTTAAAAAAAGAAAGAAGTAAAAATGTCTGCTTGATAAGAACAAAGCCAGAGAGGGCAGGATAACAGTGGAAAATGGAAAATGCCTTTAATCCTGAATGCATCTTTTGGGAAAATTCTGTTCTCAAATCATTCTGTTTTCCTGCTTCCTGTTTCTGGTAATTGTAGGAAGTGTAGCCCGAAACCAAGACGACCTCGGGGTCAGTAATGACCAGTTGGCAATTAGACTGACTATATTGTCACTGCGAAATGGGACGAGTCGGGGGTCAAGCTCGTACTGGCTGGAGTGTGTGTCTGCATATCATTATGTGTGCAGGCCTATGTCAGCGTGTTGCTGGGGGTGGGGGGGTAATGAATTTAGAGCCATGCGTTCAGCTGACTTGCACGGTAAGCACTGATTGCCTTGTGACAGAGCATATGATTAGTGTATTGACACAAAGCTGTGTAATGAAGGCAGGCGGGGCACACAGCAGGGGCCCGACAGCGTGGCTGACAGCTTCCTCGCAGATTCTTCTACCCATCTTTCTCTTCCATTAACACCTGCTGATTGTGAAGGCGTGTTTGCAATGTACTGGGGCCCCGGGATTTCTGCTGAGAGGGGCCCGCTGCTCAGTTTGCAGCCTGTTTGGATGAGCAGGCTCAGTTCTGCATCAGCATCATCAGACAGTTTGCATAGTTTGTTGTTGGCCCCTTGTTCATGTGTGTTTGGAGATGGGCCACTGGATTTGCCACTTTGCTTCTTCACACTGATCACAACATGGAGATACCAAGTGGCAATGATTGGAAGAGACCATGGAGACAAAGGTGACACACAGAGGCGGGAAGGCTACTGCAGAGGCTGGGCGAACAGCTGTTTGCTGGAATTCGGCCCTGGAGGTGTGTCAGGAGGAAATGTTTTTATGGTCACCCATGGCTGCCTTACAGCTGCTGCCCAGGTGAGTGTTTGTGCAATAATGACTGTGATTGTGGAGGATTCCTCCCATAATTGTGACAGCGGGGCCATTTAGCCTTGGTTCCTCTGCACACACAAGACCTTGCCTTTGTGTCAGCAACACTCACACTGCCCTTCATCCCCCAGGCTGCTCTGAGTAACCATAGAAACAAGTCATTAGCTTGTGGGAGTAAAATGTGACTGATTTTTCTTTCAAAAGTGAAGACTGGAAACCAGGAAGTTGGAATAGCCCTCTCTGCTCTCCCGGACTATAATCTAGTCAGGGGGAAGGACAAGCATCTCTTCAATAATGAGTCATGCATGTTGCAAAGTGGTTCACAAGTGTTTGAGTAACATATGTTGGATAAGTTGCTGAGGGCTATTGTCCATTCATTTGTATTGTGCGATTGTTAATGAGGGCCACTGAGTTCATCCTGTTTGTTTATAAAGAAGGCTCTCATGTAAGCATGTAGCCCGAGGAAGTCCACTTGTTCTCTGTGGGGGTGCTCCATACAGAGAGGCTCAAGGCAGACAAAGCAGTACAGTGCTGTGTTTGGTTGGCTGTGCTTTGATTGACAGCAGAGATCTGAGTCAGTGACAAACAGGCAGGATAGATTACGAGGAGCAAAGGGGTCTACTCAGTGATGCTGATCTGGCCCACATAGCAGGGGATAAAGAAACAGAGCAGAGCACTGGCTGCTGAGGATGAATGTGCTCAAAAATGTTGTCATTCAGAAGCCGAGCTGATGCTCATCTGTGAGTAGGTCCTGAACGGGAGGTCTGTGCATGTGGAAAAGAATATTGGATCCGCTACCATGGGAGTCAAGTAAGTTATGTTGTACACAGTCAACACTGAACTCAGTTGGATATATGATGCTCTTCTTGTGTGTTTGTGTGTTTGATTGTGCTCTGGGAGCTGTTTTTCCCCCCCTCTCTTTCCTCTCTCTGCCGATTTATCTTTCTTTGTGTGGCACTCTCCCTTTTCCGCTCTGTGGAATGTGCAGTTTGTGTGGTTGGAGTTGGACTGTCTGCTCCCTCGAGGTGAGGGGCTAATGGTTTTGTTGTCAAACCACAGCGAGATGGATTCCTCCACCTAGCGAGAGTGTGAGCAGACTGTATAGCATGTATAACATACTGCAGAAATTCAGGCTCCATTTTTGGTAAACAGCCACAGTGGGGCTGAAATGTTAATACTGCCTCTACCTCTAGAGACTGACAAATGAGAATTGATTCATATCAATCTGTTGAATCTGAGCAACACATGCCCAGGGCAGCGAATAGCTCATCAGAAGTATTGAGTGGGTGGTAGCTGGGATGGCTGAGCTGCTCTGTGGTATTTGTCTTTGTTTACTGGTGGATAAAAGACCAGCTGGTATTTTCCTGCCATAATCAGGCTGATGGGAGTAATGGCAGCCTCTGACAGCAGTGGCACCAGCTGAGGCCATGAAAAGGCTGGAGCCTGCAGATAAACGCAGGTGTGAAACCATCCAAGGCTTGTCGGGCGCCGTCAAGGCTGAAGTGTTGATGGAGGTCCAGCTTGGCCTTGGAGCCTCAGGGATCTGCACCATGTAGATACATCTCACTACCCTCATGCAAATACTAATCCACCCGCAAACAGTAAACGGGTACTTCGATATGACTCATAATCCTACGTTACTTAGGCTGCAGACGCTATTGTTTTAGATAGAAAGATACAGAATGACTCTTTAGCGCTTTGAACATTGGGATGGAGAGGGCCATGTTGTATCTGAGGGACCCCTACATGAAATGTACACAGCAAGAGATGGACACTGAATTTTTCATGAGCTCTGATTTGGCTTATGTGTTCAGATCACGTGAAGAGCAGCACAGAATCCAGGCTGAGATACCAACCAGGTTTAATGGTAACATATGAAACAAGTACAAAATGAAAAATTGTCTTCAGGTTGATTGACAGCAGTTATGCATTGTTTTCCCTGACAACCTGCACGATTTTGAAACGAACGCATTTTAGTTGGAGGTTTCATTTGCCTCATTTGTGCTTTTCACAGATGCAGGATGCCTCGATACCCATTGAGATGCAAAAAGAGATGTTGTACATGCTGTTAATATTGAGGTTTCATTTGAGGCAAACCATGATGTTTTCCTTATTTTTATTTAGTGATTTTCATGCCAATATCCAAATAGTTTAGAATGCATGAATCTAACTAACATCTTTAAGCAAAAAAAGTAATTTTGCAACTTTTAGCAACAAACTTGCATTTGGAAACTTCCCATTTAGATTAGGCAACACTTTTGTTGCTCTGATCTGATAACATGGTTCATGATGACGCGCCCTTCTGCAGCACCAGGGCAATCGGGTCTGTTATGACTGGCAGCACAGAACCATTTGTGCATGGCGCTGTGGATGGTTAAACAGCTCCAGAAGTAGGAAGGAAAAAAAAGAGCAGAGGGTTTGTCGCAGCCTTCCAGAGGGGATAACCTGATACCTTTTTTCCTCTACTCTCCCCAATAAATCCCTGAGTCAGGAAGTCTGTCTGACCCACTCACAGAGCCTGCAGGGGGGCAGTGCAGGGGGTTGGAGAGGGGATATGACAAACAAAGAGCTGAAGCGCTGACTCAAGCCTGTGCACTCACTCTGGGTCCACGTGTGCTGAGCCCTGTGGGGAGCAGGGACAGCGCTGCCATCCATTCATGAAAGATTCCACTCACACATGGAGAAATGAGTAAATTTGGAGCATAGTCCTGCAGGCTTATCACTTAACACAGGGGTGCTATTGTTTCTCAGGACTGGGTTAGTAACAATAAAAAAAAGGTAAAATCTTTTGTGATTAGTTGCATGTGGGCATGAGAGGTCTTGCCTTCAGGATCAGTCCTTTCCCGCTCTGCTGACTGCCCACGTTGAAAATTTCCTTTCTGCTAGATAACAGCTTAGATCGCTGCCCACAGAGCTCTCTGATCAGTACATTAGTGTTTGGTTATCATACTTGTTGATGAAATCTTCCTTAACCCCCAGCCTGTTGATATGGATATTATATATCTTGTCTGTGGGGGCTGAGGGATGCCATCTAAACCTCTTTAGTGCCCCTCAGTGAAAGGTGTCATGCAAATGGAGTCTATTATCTATTTCATTAGAATTGTAGTCACTTGCGCATTGTGAGTGTGAGAGTGGAATAAGAAGGACCGAATTGCAGTAGCTGGTGGCAGGGAATATATGCTGTGGAATTTTATGACCTTATTGTTTGCAGTTCAAGAAAAGAGCCTCATGAGCTCTCAAGACCTGCCATTATGTGTTACAATCCGGAGCAAACAAAGATAGCTCCTGGTGGGGCTTCTCAAGCATCGCTGCTCCTCAATGCTCAGCAACATCACCTCCTTCCATTCAGCTTGAATAACGAATGGGTCCCTAACCGCCAGCAGCAAGTTCATTTCCCCAAATGCTGGGACTTTATTTTGTTTTTGAGAAACATCCACATGGAACACCTTGTCTTGCTGCACATCAGGTGGCTGGGCTCAGCTTTCAGTAGATTGAAGCACAGATTACTTGTGATGATTAGTGATTGTCAGAACAGGTGGCTTAGCTTTTGCCTCATCCTTTTTTAATCTCCATCTATTGGTAGCTTGGCTGCAGAGGGGTCGAAATGGTTCAGGCAGGCAACTGCAGGGACTTAAAAACAACAAATTATAAGACTAATGAGGCAATTGAGACACACTATGTACTATTGACGCTGATTATTATCTGCAAATGTAGAAAATTAACCTTTAGACTCACTGTGAACTGATGTAATTAATACATTATGAGCCATAGACACATGGGGAACATAGTACTACTAGAGCACACTATGTATCATGTTTACAACAGGATCTACAGCACATCTTGGAAAATAATTATAAACAGTGTGTGGGATATACCCTGGCTCTTCATGTACACATATGTTTGGACATGTGCAAAACTTCCACACAAAATTACAGCTGCGAGGAGGATTTAGCTCCTGAGTTTCCGTCGCTGATTTCTCCGCGCATGCCATCTTGAACAGAGAGGATTACAGCCTGTAATGGGTACGAGGCCGAGTGCAAGACAACCAGCTGCGGTGTGCTTACAAAATCCCTTTATCCCCCTACGCTCCGTGCAGCCCAGTGAGTGCACCAGTCTGTGTTTGTCTTTGCGCGTGTGTGATCCAGGATAAACTGATTTATTTGAATAAAGAATATGCAAACACATTTCTCATGCTACAAGATCAGGATTTCATGATGTGCTTATTGATCCACCTGACCCAAATAGTTATTTCTGCCTTTTACCTAAACAGACATCGCTCCCACATCTGTTATCACCTCCATTTTCCTGTACAGCCTATTTCACCTGATTTGGACCCCCACTAGTTTTTATTGGGCTGCCTGTTGACTAGAATATAGATGAAAGATTAAGAAACATGTGTTAGAACCTCCCCCCCCAAAACCCCCACCCCACTACCCCCTTGTTCTGTCTCTCCCGACAGCCCACTGATTAATCACCCCCAAATGTTCTTAGCAGCCTGCGGGCCTGTTTGTTGTGATAGCCTCTGTGTGAAGAAGTGCAAATAAATAATCGCTAGGTGTCTTATCCTGGCAGCAAGTGATTAATGAAGCAGAGAAGTGGAGCAGAAGTATGCTGACTTTTATCCCTCAGCCTGTCTCTCCTACACTCATCATGGCCTTAACTTGTGATATGAATTAAGAGGACATAATATCTGATTGAGGAATTGTCTCTTCATAACAATAGTGCTCATTTGTCTTTTGTGTATAAGATATCCTACCTCCACTGTGTGTTGAACTGAGACGGGAAATGTCACTCGGTCTGTGATGACTTGATGTGGGTGCCAAGAGCTCTCTGTGCGCCCAGGAGCAATGCAGCCTGAGGTTTCCGAGCGAAGACGTGGGTGGGATGGTGGGTGAATTGGAGTTCAGCGTGTATTGAGGATGTGAAGTCATTCCAGCTTCTCTGCAGCCTTGGAGAGGAGTGCGCGGCAGAATACCTGGAGCTGTGTCTGAGGAGTGAAAATGACTGGAAGAGATGAAAGCTGCGGTTAATCTTTGTCAGCAATGTCAGAGGTTTGGAGACTGCAGACTGTGTTCTGAGGAAAAAGAAAAAATGAAAAAAGGAAGAAAAAAAAGCTTCTCTTTATTATTATCTGTCAGGCATTTGCTGAAAAGTAAGATTATTAGGCTTTTATTTTTGCTGTGCGAACCAGTTTTGACAGAACAGCTGAGTGTTTTCGCAACGCTGCAGCTTTCTTGAAGACTCTTGTAAACAAGTTAGAGTCAATTACAGGAGATTTTCCTTTGATGACCTTTTGACTCTTATTGCAGGTATCTCCAGTTCTTTCCTCCTGGGGCCCTAAATTGGCCCACTTATCTCATTGACTGACAAATAGTCCTGTAGAGCCAAATCCCAAAGCTTTGTTCACCTTTTCATGGCCGAATGTTAAAGCTACTTAGGGACACATTAGCAAGATGTGATCCCCAATGCTGGAAGGAACAATAAAGTGAATTGTAAATGGAATTATACCCACAAATTTCCTTCCTGTGCTTGTCTTAAGCTCTGCATAAGCCTGCATCATGACAAGAGAGCTTTATGGCTTTTCAGTGTGGGAATGGGGTGAGTAAGTGGGTGTGTGACTGGGGTGATCTGTGCAGGGTGTCTGGAGATGCAACGCAAGGCAGGGAATTAAAGAAGGAAAAAAAAACTTTTGTTTTTGTGTGCCTCTAATCCCTTATGAAAGGGCATGATCTCATGTCTGCAGACAGAAAAAACTCAGTTAACATTGCTGCTCTGATATTTAACATCAAAATCCGAGTAAACTGCACAAGCATTTGTGTTTGTTCCTCAGATTTGCTACAAGCCATTGCTTGCATTTGTGGTTCCACTGATTTACTGGAGTACCAAACCAGACTTTCTTGAATATTGATGAGGTTTCTTTTTTTTTTTCTCACTTTTTGTCACCAACTGTTTCATTTATTCTTGGCCGACTGGGAATTCCCATCCTTGGGAATAAACCAATTCCAAACTGGCTGTGGCACAGCCCCAGCAATCATGTTTATTTATTTATTTATTTATTTATTCATTTTTCTGTTTCCTTCTCAGGCAGAAAATGATTTACCTCCTCGTGGATGGTGCTTCACTGGCACAGAGCCAGGCACCCTGATCGAAGAGGAGGCTTGGCTGTACACCCTGCTGCTCCCTCACACTGTCTCATTTTAGCCTGTTTCCTCTGCATCTTTCTCTTGTCTATTCCACCCAATTTATTTTCTAATGCCACCCTTACCTCTGCTGTGCTTTCTTCCCCACCATTCATAATCCTTTTCTTCCCCCGTGTTTCAAATGATTCCCTGTTATTCAAGATATTCTCCAGAGGATGCCCTAATCCCTTGTTTTCCACCTCAGTCCACAGACTGCTTGAAAAGAGTTCCAAGGAGGCTGCAGAAGAACAGGTTAACAACCAGTGTGCAGAATTTAGGGTTTTAGTTTTTAACTATCAAGATTTCCATAAAATTTTCCTTTAAAAAAAGAAAAAAAACAACTCTTTTTGTATGATTCGGATGAGACAAGTCACGTGAGGAAGGCAACATCAATTGTTGCAGAGAATTTTTTTCTAATGTGACAACACTTGGTATTCACAGATGTCTCATGAATGTATTTGGTCTTACCTAATTGGCTGGGGACTGGTGCAGTGAAGATGTGTGTGCAGCCTTGGGCTGTCAGCAGTCAGCCCGCAAATAATGCACCATTTGATTCTGTGTGTCCAAGGTCAGACACTGTGCAGGAACAAAAGGCTTGTTGAACACCTTGTTGGAACAAAGAGCTTTTCTTTTAGTACGGCTGGATCCAATGTGCTTGGAACGTGTCAGGCAGGATATTGCTCAGCTGAATGGACATCACATTTGTTGCTGTCTAGTTTTGCTGGGATTAGTTTATCTATTTCTGAGGATTTATAAAAAAGTCTATAAATCCTAGCCTGTAAGTTTTAGGCCACATCTTGCAAGTGTTTTCTTTTTGTGTGTGTGTGTGGGTGTGTGTGCATGTGTAAACTGACACAGGAGCAAGGAGAATTCAGATTACTATTGAAACAACGGAGAAAGAGGTGGAAGCAGTCCAGTGGTCACTTGAAAGCTTCAGAGCGCTGGGTTGATAAGATACAATGAACTGCCAGATAAGCGCATCGTTTCTCTCTTCCAGTTTAATGTATCTCGGCCTTCTGAAAAAAAGAGTGGAAATGCATAATTCAATACTTCTGTAAAGATCTCGGTGTTGGTTGATGCTAATCTGTAGGGTGAATGATAAGATAACCACAGTGAACAGAGGGGAATGTCTGTTCCTATATCTCCAGGAGGGATCTTTTTTTGGCAGCCTCTTTGAAGTAAGATTGCACAATTTTGCTTCATCGAACTTTTGTTGAGCCACATTCCAAGATTAATCTCAGTGTTGGTGCAGCTGAAGCCACAGGCAGTTGTTTTAAGTATTTTAGGATCAGGGAGAGGAAGTGAGAAAAACTAAATTAATGTTTATACCAGGGGTCCCTTGATTGCAGGGGAGTATTTAGAAAGAAGATTGGCTCATTATCAGACTAAATTTCTGAGCCACACAAGTGGATAAGATTGGCTTTGTCCTGTCTTCTACAAAATGCTCCTCTGTTATCATCTTTAGAGAATATAACTACTGTTGTACCTTAAACTTCATATTTCTTTAGGTATTTTAACCCATGAGGAGCTGGGTTACCATCTACACATGTGTACACGTAACATTTTTCAGAAGCTCCTACATTGTTAAAACCTATTTTTATAGGTTCATATGTACTGCCTGTCAAAAAAAATATATCACTCTAATATTTCATTGGCCCTATTAGCTTTAATTACTCCACACAATCGCCGTGGCATCGTTTTGATAAGCTTCTGCAATGTCACAACATTTATTTCTGTCCAGAGTTGCATTCATTTTCTGCCAAGATCTTGTATCAATGATGGGAGAGACGGACCACCGCGCAGTCTTCCCCAGCACATCCCAAAGAATCTGGACTCTGCGGTGGCCAGTCCATCTGTGGAAACGATGTCTCATGTTTCCTGAACCACTATTTCACAATTTGAGCCAGATGAATCCTCGCATTGTAATCTTGGAATATACCTGTGTCATCAGGGAACGCAAATGTTTCTGACATGGTTTTTTCAGAAATGAGAAGCGACTCAAGATTTCAAGATTGTTTTATTGGTCCCGCAGGAAATTTGTCTTAGACATCACAAAGCTGCCACACACAACAAATAACACATAGCCAAGACACTAGGTAGATACCCAAAGTGCATAGTACATACTTGAAGTACATAACAGGTGTATCTCTCCATACATACAGACATACATGACAGAAATCTCAGTTAGCGGCTTGAATTCAATAAATTAACAGATGTGGGGATCATTACGGGTTAAATAACTTGTTGCCAGCTGAAACATAATCATCCATGCAGTAATTATCCAATGGGAAGCTCTTACTTATTTGCTTAGTTAAGTCTAGGTGGCTTTTTTTTTAGATGGACGGTGTATTTATACATGTACAACTACACATCTGAAAGATGTTGACATCCTGCAGGAAACAGTCTTCTCTGACTCACTGAAATACAGCTACAGTGGGTGAGAAAGTGTTTACGGTTTGGAAGCATTTGTCTCATATTTAATGATCGCCACCCTGACCTCGCCTGTAAATCTTGCCTGGATGGGCTCCCATGCCGCCAGGACTAGTTGTGAGAGTATGACATCATCTCCTCTTGTCTACGCACCCATATGAATCTGTGTGTGTTCACAGGCTGATGTCATGGTTGCTTAATCATCACTAAAAATTGGCTGGGTCAAGCATGCAGGAGGTGGTCTGGTATTACAGCCCACGAGGCCAGTGCACAGATGAAGGTTTTCTTCAATCCTAACCAAATTCGGTAAAGAGCAAAGCAGGAACGTATGGACATTAGTCTGGTGTGTGTGCTAGCTTTAACTGAAGCCTGTGTTTCTCTTATAGCTGGCAGATTTATGTTGTTCCCCCACACCTTTGGGGCAGAGAGCTGTTTGATCGTGTCAAGGGCAGCACATCAATAAGACAGTGCGCACAGATTTTAGCTCTGGGGAAGTTTCCTAATGATTATCTTTCCACTCAAAAACGGAGTACCTCACCCGATAGACCAAAGCAGATCTAAGATAGTCAATCATGATCATTTCATTATATGGGATTTTGGTTTTGGTCCTCAACAACGTGGCTTCATCCACATACATCTGAACAAAAGAAATTATGCAGATGTGGATTTGAGTGGTGCAGATGTAGATTTGAGGGATTTTTGAGGGATAGGGAGAGCTCTGAGCCACAGAATAGGGATTCTCAATCTAGAAGGGCAGGCGGTGGCGGGTGTCCAGTCAGACAGTCTGGAGTTCAAGTACCCGACTTTAGGCAAATTCAAAATGACAGGCATGAACAGAACAAAGACGAGAAAGAGTCTTTCTGGTTAGCAGTAACTGTGTTTAGCATGTAAAAGCAGGACTCTAGTATAAATAGCTGTTCTGATGAACTACAGGTGTAGACTGTTGCTTTACACTTCTTGCCTGCATCTGTAATTAGAAGACGTGCAAATGAGTGAAAATGAAGAAGAGCAGGCAAAAAAACAAACAAATGAGCTATGGACAAGAGGAGGCAGCAGGCATGACAAAGTGAGCCCTAGCTTGTGCTGTGGTCATTATGACTGGTCCGGCTCCATTCATGAAGAGCTATGCCGGGCTGCTAATCAGCAGCAGTGGACCCTCATTGGTTGTCTGGGGGTGGGGTGAAGGGGATGGGGATGAAGCAGTGTGATATCAGACCCAGTGATCTGATCCCTGCATGAATGGCCAGAGCAGCCTTATCTTGTCTGCAGAGAGAACAAAATGGGAAAATCACAGAAAGGAAACGTCAAGAATAGTAAATGCAGCCAACACGGTAATTATCCACAGAAAGAGACCGACCTAAAGAGCTGTATAGAGCTGCTTGGAGAACAGAGACAAATTTGCACAAACAAGCTGATGGGTGTGCCAGCTAATGATTCTCTGAGGCTGAGGAATTTCTCTTGCCAATTTGACAAAGCTTGAAAAACGGGTGGAGGGAGCTGGGAGGGCTGGAGTGATTATTGACAGCAGGCCAACATGGAGCTTTGAAAACAGCAGCCAAACACAGCTCCTCCACGCTGTCTGTTCTGCAGTCATTGACCTCCTCTCCTCCTACCTCAGTGTCACTCCCTCCATAGATGAGAATGAAACAGTCATCCTCAACAAAGACACCAGAAAAGCTTTTCTTTCAAAAAGGCGACTTGATTTTACATCTGTCTTGCTCTGGCCCATTTATATATATTGCACTCATTATCTGCCCCTACGGCCTGTTCATAAGGAGACAGTGATGGAGCAGAGAGGCTATCAGGACAGTACCAACTGTGTCTCTTCCCTCTTTTTGTGTCATTTTGATATATAACACATGAAAACACACTCAAGGTATCAGCAATGGGGATGAGACTAATTACTGGTTGTACTGTCAGAGTGACCAATGTCGACATTAGTATTGTCTTTTACTGCCAATCAAAGGGATTCACAAGTAGAGAAACATGTAGTAAACCTTTAAAACAAGACAAATTAATTTGGACACACTTCAGGAAAGGCGAGGTAAGCTGCTGTGGCAAGGAAGATGGTAAAGGTTACGTGATATATCAAACAGCTTCATTAAGAGAGTGCTCTTTAAATTTGGAGGTAGCGCTGGTTTTATTTTTCTGTTTTTTCGCCTACATATATAATCCAGCAGAGTTCACATAAGGGGCACTGTGTCAGAAAGAGAGAAGCAGAGAGAGCTTTGTGCTGAATGTACTTTCATCTGGCAAGTCTCACACCCACTCTGTTTGCAGATGTGTTGTAGTCGGCACTCTGCAGCCGGTGCGGCAGCCTTTCAAAGAAAACTGGCTAGTTGGGGGCTAAAATGCCTTACTGTTAGATTGGGAGCTCAGGAAATACAGGATACTTTTACCCCGGTGCTCACCCACTCACATGTGTTCATTCCCATTTTTACTCTTGTCCATTGACTGAATGCGCTCCCATTTCACTGGCTGGTGTATCTGCCTTTTTAAGATGTCATCTGTTCATTGTCTGTCCACTTTCTCCCTTTTCCTACCTCACACTCTCTCAGTTTGCCAATTGATTCTGGGCATCACTCATTCAGACAATCCCTCTTTCTGCACTTAAGTATATTCTTGCTTATCTCCGTGTCTCTGATTTTGATTAATAACACTCTCATTCTTCTGGCTAATTACATCCTTCAACAATGACGAAAAAAAGAAAAAGTATATATATAAATGTACAGAAGTCGAATACAGAAGCACACATCCACACTTGGGCTCATGCAAGCATGTACTGTAGGCATACTAACCAAATCTGTTTGAAGTGTGGGACCCTAAAAGAAGAGAGGGCTCCTGTATCCATTAAGTATTCATGTGACGTGTTGTGGGGTGCATATGTGTGTGTTTGTGCAGGGGGTTGTGTCAGACGCTGTCTGTGTGTGTGTGTGTGTGTGTGCGTGTGTGTGTGTGCACGTGTGTGGGTATAGAGAGAAAGAAAGTACTGGCAAATTGCGCCGCAAGCAGCCAGCAATCGAGCGCTGACACCTCGTCTGGCAGTCGGAGGGAAAAGGGCTGGGCTGAAGAAAAAGGGAGAGGGAGGGATGGGAGGAGGGAGTGTATGTATGTGTGTCTGTGTGTGTGGAAGAGAGAGAGAGAGAGGGAGAGGGAGAGAGAAACGGCAGGACAGCTGCCAGAATTTCTCCGATAACAGGAGAAGGACCAAGAGGTAGAACAGAGGCAGGAATTCTCCTCATTCTCAGCCATCCAGTGAAATTTCCCAGCTTAACCAGGAGTACATAGACCTTCCCACTGCTTCAGCCTGTCAGCAGAGAGACTTTGGGAAAGACCATCAGGGTCTCAAGCCACTCGCATCAGAAACGGCACAGTGGATTAACTGTGTGGTAGAGAACCATGCAGCCTGTGGTATGAGCTAGTGGAATGCAAGAAAAGGAGTGGAAACCTGAGCTTGAGAGAAAGCCTTTTTCAAGACGCTAAACTGATGCTGAACTTTTGCTGAACATGGAAGGAGTTAGAGATGATTTTGGAGAGGGTGCTCCTGACCTCCTCCTCCTTCTCGTTTCCTCTTGAGAAACTCTCTGGATTGCCGGGGCGCCCTCACTCTGCAAGCATCCTGCTTTTCCTGCAGGGCACTCATCCTGTCTGCCCACCTCTTCTCTGCCCCACCTGGAGCTTGTTCCATTCAGTTACTATGACGCCCACGCCACCTCCTCCTCCTCTTGTCCCCCAAGCCCTCCCAGCTTCTTGCAAACCTCTGTGAAATCAAGTGGAACCTCGATGATTACCATCAGAGCAAAAAGAACTCTTGTGCCCCGACTTGTGACCAGCCCCCTCCTCTATCTGTTCTCAGCGACTGTGCCGGCATATTAAATGTACAAATAATGGAGAAGAGTGACAACGCAGACAAAGTTGAACTCAATCAGTTGTCTGTTTTTTGACTATGAGAATAAACTAGATGATGGATTGGAAAGAGCTGTAAGTACAATCATTGCAGCATGTTCTCACTGGTGCATGTTAAAACATATGAACAACATTTTGCTGAAACTTTAGTGATATTCTCCTGTTGTTTACACTCAGACATGCAAATTATGCTATTATTATGTTCGTAGGGAAACAACTTCATTAGCAAGGAGAGTGAGACTGAACAGGTGGACAAGCTGTTGTGAGCAAAAGAAACTCAAGCTTCTTCTCACTGCCGTTTTTTTTGCAGTGGCTGATCATGTTGTTGGGTGAGGCAGAGGGAGAGGGGAACATGGAGGGAGGGAAAGAGGCAAGCAATTAACATCCCTATTTGTGGTTGTGGAAAAAGAAATCTGCGCATTTCATTCAACGGCGCACATGTGCACTGATAGTGATTATTCAGCACGCATTAAACATCAAGGTTACAAGCTCAGCTTTGGGTTGTGAGTACTCCTTACTGGTCAAAACAGTTACAAAGCAGTTAAGTCTTCTTTTTTTTCTTTTTTTTTTTTTTCCTATGTGGTGTCTGGGGATGGAACGTGACTCTTATGATTTATGTCTTTGCTGGAAGACAAAACATAGAATGAGGTGAGGCAGAAAGAGGGAGAGAGGAAGAAAATGAATGAATGAATGCACCTCAGATACCTTGTATGAAATGCGCACACACACTTCACAAGGTCCGCATACATGTAGCCGCTCACAGCC
Source organism: Arrhamphus sclerolepis (assembly GCA_037176975.1). Lineage (NCBI taxonomy): Eukaryota > Metazoa > Chordata > Actinopteri > Beloniformes > Hemiramphidae > Arrhamphus > Arrhamphus sclerolepis. Next base: position 9,304,347 of record JBAMYA010000015.1, on the reverse strand, counting down.
ACGTGGACTCTAATGCAGTTTCTCATTTCTCTTTCTCTCTCTCACATCCTTCTATTCCATCTAATTTTTTCCAGTCACACGATCCGTCTCGCGTGCTATCACACATAGGCAGCTCCCTGGGGAGAGCCTTCTCCTGTAGCCCTCTTGGATGCAATAATTATTCCATCAGCCAGCAGTGTGTTCCATGATTGTGCTCTTGGGCTGCCGCTGCAGGGGGCTTTCAGTGAAGAGGGGAGTAGCTGAGGCAGGGGTTGGGTTGTCACTCCAGGGAGAGGGGAAGGGGAGCGTGGCTGTGTTTTTGGCAGCAGCCCACCCAGGCCTGTCCAGAGGAGCCCAGAACAGGAATAATGAGCTGTAGCTTGCCTTTGAGGAAACTGCTACTTACCAGGACACACATGGATCTGCTCTTTTACCTCCTCTAAAATCCCTTGCCCTGCAGATTTATCATTCTTTTACTCCAATCTTCCTTAATTCCTACTTGAGCCATTCAATCTTTCACGTTAACAACCACCTCTTTGTCCTCCCTGTATTTCTCTGAAATCTAACTGCTTGAGTGAAAACCATTTGAGTGCTTTAAAATTTCCTTGGGGTATTACTTTCTTCTCTGACCTTGAATTGCTGGCTGAGGTGTGTTAGTTGATACAAGGTGAAGCTATGCCTGGAACTACTCTCAGACAGGCCAGATTCCCTACAGGCCAGAGATATTGGTGCCATCATTTGAGTTGCAGGACAGAAAGGAGTCCATGGTCCTAACTCAGTCAGGAATCTACCGCCTGTTTGGTGTTGAGTCTAAGATACAGGGGACCAAGAAGATAATGGATTTTAATTATTTAGGTACAGCCTCTGAACTGCCAGGTGGCTATATCACTGAAGATGTTTACCACGTAGTAAATTGTGAACAAACTATCCAGTGTACGACACCTGCTTCATCTTTTTGCTTAAACGATGGCTGAACGTGCGCTGTCATAACTGTATAGTTCTCCTAACAGAGACGACATGTGTATGCCAGATGGCAGCGTTTCAACTTCCTCACCTGTGTCATGTCTATGACAGCATTTTTTTTTTTGTTTGATCAATATAAGCACTTTTTTTTTTTTTTTACTGTGTCTCCCCGCTACGACTGCTTGATCCCTTTTGATCCCTGAGAGTCAAACGATCATAACTGGTAAACGTTTGTGTGTTTGTTTTATGGTTTCAATCATAATTTCTAGTTGAGTAGATGACTGAAGCACTTGAATCTGAAAAAATATTTAACTGGAAAATTGATGGAAGTGGTGGTATAGTGTAGCCCCTCCACTAACTTAGTTTACTTTGGAAGGGAAATAAAAGGAAACCATTCACCTTTATTTTATAGGGTTAGTGTGAACTCTTGGCATGGTACCTCACTGAATGACTGATTTGATTAAATACGAACTTTCCTGCCGTGGTGATTTTCTAAGTATAGCTTCACATTCAAGTTTCCTTTTTTTTTTTCTTTAAACTCGTTTAGGGCAGCTCAGAAGCTGAACCTCTCCTCAAAGCGGAAGAAACACCAGCCATCGCTGTTCCATGCACAGGAGCCCTCCATCTACCCAACCAACTTCAGCGGCATCCTTCAGGTCTCGCCACCTCCCGCCCCGCCATGCTTGCTCCGAGCCGTGTCCAAAGTGAAAGAGAATCCGGGGATGGGAAAGGTGAGATCCGACTCAAGGCTCCATCTATAACATATACAAAGTCTCCTCGTACTAGCACGCGACTATGGATACACACAGAGGCCTTTTTGAAGAGTGGCGACAGACTGGTCCACAGCCAGCATGCCGTCTGGTCCAGTCTATGCAGATGTAGCCAGATAAGCTCACTGGAATGTCATGAATTAATTTTGTGAGAGCAGCGTTTCTTTCTCTGAACACTGAAAGACAGTGAAAGCTGTATTCCACAAATCTGTGGTCATGTTAACAGCAGGATTCCTTATTCAATTCTAGGCGCAGTGTGCGGTGATGAAAGTCAGACTGGCAGCTATAGGACAGTCATTAAACAAAGCTGTATAAACACGTCGCTCTTCCTTTGTGGTTTATTGGGTATTGTTTGTCTGAGCTGACGTCCTGTATACATAAAGCAGAAGAAGTCCCCAAACAAGATTAGATCCCACCTGGACGGGAAGTGCTTGCTTCTGTTGCCAGGTATCCAGATAGTTGAAATTTTGCCACATATTGTAAATCTCCCATTGACATGCAGACTTCATAAAAAACTGTTATTAACAAGCCTTCACAAGCTGACACCTGATAGTTCATATCTGCACTGCTGAAGGCACTGCAAAGTTTTTATGATTTTTTTTTATTTTTTATGATATTGTTCCTTTCAGTTAAGATTTACAGGTTTTCTTATTGTATAGCAGACACATTACTGTCCTGTCTGTTCCTTTCATCTCTCTCAGAAGGGATATGATCAAGGTTGAAATAACTTTTTCACCAGCTTTCATGGTTTTGACTCAACCTGAGTCTGTTTTATGTCAATACAAGGCTTGAGTGAAAGTCTTGTTTCCATTAGGCATATGTAGGTCACTTCCACTCCTCCACTTTTGACCGGGGGACATTTCTTTCAGGTATAGACATTTAAGTGGATGGAGAAATGCCGGTCCACTTTAATGGATTTTGAGAGGGATCAAGGGACAGGGAAACAGAGACCTATGTGTGAAACACATATCTGATCTTTGCCAACATAAATAAAGCTGAGGCATTAGCAGCTTTGGTAGCCTCTGTCTGCTCGACAGACATTCAGGCAGTCTTATGTGCAAGCTTAGTCTAAATGTCATAGCAAATGTAATTTACTCAACTATGCAGATGTCAGTCAGCATAACTGCCCCGTATCGAGTATGGAAAGTTTGCGTTTGGCTTTGGAGTTTATGATAAATTCATTCAGTGAAAGAAATGCATTTCCAGACCTTCCACACCTTCTCGCAGTGCTGTTGCATAGCTCTCTACAACATTTATACACTCGCCAGGGGAATAATGAACCTTTTGTGTTGGAGATGACCAGAGAGAACCGAGGCTAAGCAAGATAGTCTTCAGTCAAAATGAGAAGTTACCTGTATTATAGAAGATTTATTTCAATGCCTCATTCATACAGCATATGTTGAAACTGTTCAACTGTCCAACTAGGTCTTACACTAAACACGCTGGGAGATGATAGGGCCTGAAAGGACTTCTAAACATATTCCAGGAGCTGCTCTGTCGCCTGTCAATCACAGATATATTTTTTCACAGTGCCTTCAGAGAAATTCAAGTAGCACATCTAACTATCAGTTCATGAAGTAAGATAAGATGTCTGAATTCAAAAGGAAGCCAACTGTAAACCGGAGTGTCATATAACCTGACTCGCTCGAACACATACACGAACCACACACAGCCTCCATCTGCAGCAGTGTACGGACCAGAAACTGTACAATTTCTTGGCTGTTGTTTGTATAGAGTGAAACTGTACACAGATGACAGATTGACTTCACTCCTGTAACCACAGTAATAATACCAAGCAGAGCACTTTACTTATAAGCCATCTTCTTTTTTAGCGCTGCATGTTGACATGATGAACTGTACTTTGACCTGTGGAATATGTCAAGACTGTAAGCTCACTTTATAAATGTCAGACCCCAAAATGCAGAAGGAAGGGTTTCAAGCTTCTTAATGTTTAGCCGACATTTCCCATACAAAAGAGGGGAGGGAGAAGAGAAGGAGGCGAATGAGTAGGTGGGATTGGGGGTGGGTGGTGGGGAGGTGGAGGGGCATATGTCCCCGTTCTCCCATCCTGGTGAAATGCTCCAAGTCCAGAAAAGCAACTACAAGTGGGATAATCCTCAGCATGGCGCCCCACACACATCAGTTTCTAGCATTTTTAGCAATGACTGTCAATACTCACCTAGCTGCCTTTTACTAACACCATTAAGCAATGTGTTGACCCATTGAGTTTACCAGTCAATGTGAATGTAAGTGTTTCCATGGTAACCTGGGATGTAGGCTACATCAGCTCTGAGAGTGGACGTGATGTTAATGCATAATGCTGAAGGACTCTCTTAGATTGTCACTTATATTCAGAATGCCTACCATATGCTTCACATCTTCCCTCTAATCTAAAGTAAAGGATCTGAAGCTAAGCCTCTGTTTTTTTCATCATATCTCTGCTGAGTCCATATTCCCATTCCTCATGTTTGTGCTTTTGCACTCTCTAATCCAACCTGCCCCCCCCCCTTTTTTTTTTTTATCTTACAAGGTGAAAGTGATGATGAGAATCTGTCCATCTGTGGAAACTGCAGACTCTTCAGAGTCTCAGTCCTTTTTGAAAGTTGACAGCAGGAAGAAGCAGTTGACCCTCTATGACCCAGCGTCCAGCCCACACTCCAGTTCGGGGCACAGGAGATCTGCCACTGTGGCCGTTCCAAAGATATTTGCCTTCGATGCTGTTTTTACGCAGGATGCCTCACAAGTAAGCACCAGAATGTGTGTTTTTTTTTTTCTTTTTTTGAGGAGGTGTTGCTCAGGAATTCAGCCATTCAAGGGCAAAGGAACGTCCTAATGCACGCAGGGTGTGACCAGGGGCTTAGAGAAAAATGCCTGTCTTGGGTCAAGGGGCATTCTTGTCAGAGTGGGCCTAACAGCTGGGCTTTTTAAGCCGTCTGAAGAATGATTTGAATCCACTCCCCTTATATCTAACCTCTCCTTTCATGGAACAGCTATATCTAACCACACAGCACCCACTGAGATCAAAGACAAAGATCAGCTACATGTTTACTTCATCGCAGCTTAGAAACAGAGGACCAGAGCCTTTTAAAAGAAGTTATTAAATATCATTAGAGATAATTTCCTTAGAATCTGAGGTCATTTGCTTTATTCATTTCCATAGGTTGCAGTAAACTCTAAATAGCTACGAAAGCTGAGTAGGTTGTCATCGCTTTTGTAGGAAGAGAGGGAATCTCTTATTTGTTCACACCAGCTACTTTGAGCAATTATTTTCCTAAGTAAGCTGCTGATAGCTGAAGTCCAAATGTTTCTGCAGCAGAGCTGAAGCTGAGCTGCTAGATTGTGCCGCTGGGACCGCACTGCTGGTGGCTAACAGTTACTGCAATTTGTTCTGCTGTTAGACATCTTGTTTGTTGTATGATGAATGTGAAGAGGCCTCTGCTGCAGAAGCATTGTCTCAGAGGACCTCAGCAGTTTGTAAAAACAAATCATAGCACGCAATGTTTGAAAACTCACCTGAGTGATAGACAAAAAAGATGATTCCAATGATGTAATTTGGTGTAGACAATGCAGTAAAAAATATTTCATTAGGATATCTTTTTGAGTATATTTTAGATTCACTGTTTCCAGTATGCTTGTCTGACAGTATTTCTCAGATTTGGGGCAACTGTAAATTGATGACGTGTCTTTGCACTGTTTCTCACAGGCTGAGGTGTGTTCAGGGACAGTAGCTGAGGTCATCCAGTCTGTTGTGAATGGTGCAGATGGCTGCATCTTCTCCTTTGGTCAAGTCAAGCTTGGTAAGATCTTCCACTGGCAAGCGATTAGACAAGTGTCTTTGTTAGCCAAAGAAAAAACTGTCATTGCTCTTTGTTAACTATACTTGATGCCCACAATTGGCTTGGTGATGCACTGGGGTGAGTCAAGAAATGGAAGACAAAGAAAAGAAAAAGAATGGGCAGTGAGTCTGAGATGGGAGACAGGGTTAAAGAGATGCATCAGGGCACCATTTGTAAAATAAATCTTAGCAACTGGCCAGGCCACTGCTCTTAGGCTGAAGAGCTTGCTTTCCTCATGCTGCTCTCAGCAATAATCCTCCTTGGAATGACTAATTGTGGAATAGGTCCTTGGACTAGCACTTAATTTTTAATTGTAATGAATATAACCTCTTATCTTCAAGCATCAGGCATTATTACTTTTTATGTTTTTCAATGGCACTTGGTGTTCCTGTGTTTGTGAAATTCCTGCCCTGCTCGGGCTACTTGGTAAAAGACATCATTTTATCTTGAACATATGTTGGTTATTGCTAGCTTCCAGACACAAAGTTAGATTTCCATTGTCATTCCAATCCACCTCTCATACATCTCCAGGCAAGACATATACCATGATCGGCAAAGACAGCTCCACTCAGACCCTGGGAATCGTGCCCTGCGCCATATCTTGGCTCTTCAAGCTCATCAATGAGCGCAAGGAGAAGACTGGCACGCGCTTCTCAGTTCGCGTGTCTGCAGTGGAAATCTTCGGAAAAGATGAAGAACTGAAAGACTTGCTCTCAGAAGTGTCAACAGGCAGCCTGCAGGAAGGCCAGTCCCCGGGAATCCATCTGAGAGAGGATCCCATCTGTGGCACTCAGGTGAGAAGCATTCAGTCTCTCCACTTTTTCTTTGTTCACTGATCCTTTCATTCTCTCTCTGTGGGTTATGAAGTATTAGTCTGAGTATTGATCTTTTTCTGTCTATGTTCAACCTCTCCTTTTTCCACAGAAATTTTTAACTTTCTTGTGAGTTCATGTAAGAGAGTTTTTGTCTCCAAGGTTTTCCCAGTCGATCTTGTTCTCTTCTACCAGCTCCTGAACTCTTTGTTTTATATTTCAACCAAATCCACCTGGGTTATTGATGGCTTTCTTCTTCTTTTTTATATTGACACTCCTGTCAGCATCTATTACCCATGACAAAGTTAGCCCTCTAAATAGCAAAGCAGAAATATTACTGGGGAATCCTGGAGGACTGGACTCCTTCATGATGCCTCCTTGCTCTCTTCCACCCCCTCCTTTATTTCTGTATCCCATCGCTATCCTCATCACATCACAGTGAGGGAAATGCCCCTGCCTCTTGCTCTACCATCACCTCTCCTAATCCTCCTCTCTTTGTGTGCATATTTGCAGTTTTAATTGCCCCAGAGACATTTTGTAATAGGCAAGAAATGTATGCTGGGGTCCAATTAACTGGCTATACTCACTTTCTCGCGCCTCTGTTTTCACATCTATGCTATTTCTCAAGCCCTATGTGGTCTTTTTCCTCACCCAATCCCCGTTTTCTCTCTGTTCTTCCACCTTCACAGCTCCAGAATCAGAGTGAGCTTCGTGCCCCGACCGCTGAGAAAGCTGCCTTCTTCCTGGATGCCGCCATCGCTGCACGCAGCACCAGCAGGCCAAATGTTGATGAGGACGAACGACGTAACTCACACATGCTGTTCACGCTTCACGTTTACCAGTACCGCATGGAAAAGAGTGGCAAAGGCGGAAGTTAGTATCATCGCATGTCTCGTGTTCTGTAATGAATGTTCAAGTTACCAACATGTTCTTGTACTGTAAAAGCACTTTGAGAAATTCCCAGACTAGATTGTTGTTGTATCTGTAGCAAAATAATAGAGTGATTTATTTGAAACATTAGTCTTCATCCCCCTCATTTGTTCACATGCATGTATTTTTCTTTGCTCAAGAGCAGGTTAAGTTTTGAAGATTTTAATGAGTGAGAAATCTGTGTTTCTGAATGTAAGTTCTTGAAACCATGACTTACGCATCGGCTAGATATTTAACAGCCTGGCTGCATTATGAATCACCTCAGTGTAGAAATCTTACTCACCAGTCATCTCAGACAGAGCTGTGTGGTATTTCTCATTATGATAAAGTGTCTTAGGAAGGAATCTAAGATAGGGAGTGCCTGTGCTGTGCTCACCTGGTTCTCCTGTTTTTGTTTGCACAGTGTCGGGTGGACGGAGCAGGCTGCATCTTATTGACTTGGGAAGCTGTGAAAAGGTCCTGAGTAAAAGCAGAGATGGAGGGGGAGGCTTGTGTCTTTCCCTGAATGCACTGGGAAATGTCATAATGGCTTTAGCGAATGGAGCCAAGCACGTACCTTACAGGTAAAAAAAAAAAGAAAAAAACAGTTTTTCTGCTACTTTTCTTCAAAGAATGTGTTTTTATAGTTTAATTGTTTCAAACAAGTCACTCATGTGCCTTTAGCTTTGCAGGCTTTTGGAGTAACTATTTACTCAGGCTGTTTATTTAGCCTCGGACTCAGATAACAGCTTTCACTCAAGTTGCACAAGATCCTATTGTATTTTCTCAGCTATAAAAAGATCAGTGACTTGTTATTTGGGAGTATATTTCATATTTTAAGCTGCTCCCCATCGAGTCTTGTCAGCTTAATCATCAACTCTTAATGAACATAATTGTCATTTCAAAACATAACAGTTTGTGTGCTAACAACAATGTTACTGTACCCTAAAGGGACAGCAAACTGACAATGTTGTTGAGAGAATCCCTCGGCAACATCAACTGCAGAACTACAATGATTGCCCACATCTCAGATATCCCAGCCAACTATGCTGACTCGCTCACCACTATACAGCTGGCTTCCCGCATCCATCGCATGAGGAAGAAGAAATCTAAGGTACACCAGTTAACTGTTAAATACCAGGATTTAACATATGGAGTGAGAAACTGAAGTGTTAGCACTGACAGTTCTGCACAGCTGTTTTGAAAAATATTATAACACTCATAAGTCATAATTTGGTCTATTTGATGTTGTTCATTGTGCTCGGTAACTTTTAATCTCACATTTGTAAGTGTGAACTAAGCTGCTGTTGCAGTATATTAACAATAAAATGCTACTTGGACTGCATTCCATTATAACCTATTCAATGATGCTTAATATTTTCTGTCCTCCTGGGATTCTGCAGCTATTAAGCAAACACATGCTGCTGCGAATGCAATATTATTAATGCTGCAACTGCAGTGTTATAGAGAGCTGATTCTTCTCAGCGTCTTAAGACATAGTCATGTAATCAATATCTCTGCCTAAGGAAGTGTGTAATGTACTGCCTTAGATTAGGAAAGTATATACTCCAGATAATTAGGAGAGATGGCGGCATTTATTTAGTAATACCCCCAGTGATGATTAGAATACAGTTCACATACAGCAGTTTGTATACTAACATTTAGTTCTGTGTGACTACTAAAGTCTACATTTATATTTTAGATACATATTGGTAATATACCATCCCAGGAAAATTGCACCCTCTAACCAAATTTGTAGTTGGTCATATCAGACTTTGGGGGTTCTAACAATCAAAATAATTATGAAGCTGTGATTTCAGGTATTGTTTTGGTGAGAAATTAATGTCTTTGTTTGAATTGTCCTTTGCAGTATGCTTCAAGTTCTTCTGGAGGGGAAAGTTCCTGTGAGGAAGGGAGGATTCGCCGGCCACCTCACCTAAGGCCTTTCCATCCTCGGACAGTAGCCCTAGACCCAGACCTACCCTCCCTGCTCAGTGACCCAGAATATTCCTCTAGCAGTGAACAGTCATGTGATACGGTAATTTACGTGGGCCCTGGGGGAGCGGCCATCTCAGACAGGGAACTAAGTGACAATGAAGGCCCACCTGCTTTTGTTCCAATCATTCCCTCTCTGAATAAGAAGAAATCAGCAAAAGAGGGCCCTCTGGACAGAGACCAGTTCTTTAAATGCAACACATTTGCTGAGTTGCAAGAGAGGCTGGAATGTATAGATGGTAGTGAAGAACCCACTACCTTTGTCGGAGAGAGCAAGCGAAGCCAGGCTAGTCCTAAGACTGATAAATCTAAGGAAAGCCAAGCCTCTAATTCACCAAAGACTGTATCAAATATTTCTAACAACCAAGAGGATATCTCAACCAAACAATCTCCAAAATGTGTTCCCATACAACCATCCTACAGTCCCAACGGTAAATCTAAAATAGTAGATAATACCAAGATCCAATGTGTACCTGCAGAAAGGGAACCATCAGAAAATGTTCAAAACATATGCAGAACCAGGGCTGATGGTGAGAAGGCCTTGATCTCTGATAGTCCAGTTTGTACAAACAAACAGGCAACAGTCCTATCATCAAACACAGAACCAGTGGTGAGAGAAAAAATCTTCAACAAAAAAGCCTTACCAAAGCCTGCACCACCTCCTTCACAACAGAGACAAATTGGAGGGAATGAAGAAAGGTCGAGCACAAGAATGCCACCGGTGGGAATGAGCCACCAAGCTATGAAAAGAAGAGATCCATGCACCTCACCTTTGCTCAGAGGTCCAGTAGAGGTGTGCCAGGTGCGGTCAACCTTGAGGGAAAGGTGTCTAGATCGGGACATCCTTAAAGCTACTGTCACCCTGCAGCAACCTGTGGAACTGAATGGAGAAGATGAGTTGGTGTTCACTGTGGTGGAAGAGCTGTCTATTGGCAGTATTTCAGATAAGGGTCGGCCGTCGAGCATTATTAGCTTTAACAGTGATTGCTCACTTCAGGCCCTGGCCTCTGGTTCCCGTCCTGTCAGTATCATCAGCAGCATAAATGATGAATTTGACGCTTATACATCAACTGTGGGAGGATCAGAGATAAACACTGCAGTGGTCACACCGCTTCAAGATGGTGCAATGGAGTGTATCGATAGCAGGGGATCATCTATTAGCTCTTGGCTAAGTGAGGTTAGTGTCTGCACCTTGGAAACTGAAGGAACTCTTTCCACGGATGTTTTCCTTCCGCAGGCTAAACACATGGGTCCAGAGGCAACATTTTACTTTGATTCCCTTGACATGTTTCATTGTGTGCCATCTCCCAGAGATGCCAAGAACTCCTTAAATGACAGTGGATTTAGTTTTTCTGAACAAGACAGTGATAGTGCTGCCTCAAGCAAACTATCATTGACAAAGTGTCCCCCATCGCCAGAATCAACAAAGAGCTCTCTCAGATTCACATCTAAATTAACTAAAGCTCAGTCGCTTAGCTCCTCTCCACTTCCACAGGGGACCTCCATTGTCCACTCCAGTCTTCCCAGGAAAATTAAACCTACCTCATCCATCTCTCACAGTAGTAGCAGTAGCAGCAGCAGTAGTAGAGAGCCACCAAGGCAAGAGGTTAAGCAGGAGGATCCTTGGCAGCACGGCAACAACCACTCAGAACCTCAGTTTTCTGACTCGAGCAGCACCAGCAAATTTCTCAGAAATCCCCCTGGTGGTATTCCTTCCAACAAACCATCCAATAACAGCAACAGTGTACCTCGTCCACCCAAGGTGCAAGGGCCTACCTCATCCCAGAGGGTAGTCGATGGCTGTGAGAAGTCAGCCATTAAGAATCCAACCAGTAAAATGCCTCAGTTAAAAAGAGGTGCCACCACCCTGGGGACAGTGCCCGTCATCCATTCCTCTTCAGAATACAAGGGAACACAAGATATAATTGCATCCACCTCAAGCCTTAAATTCTCCTCTCTAGGGAAAAACAACAAGGCTAATTTACAGAAGGCAAGCAATCTCCCTAAACCTGGTTGCACCTCACCACCTCCCCCTCCAGTAAGAAAGTCCAGTCTTGACCACAAGACGAAGATCCTGTTGCCCCAAAGTGCCTTAAAGTCAGCATACGGGGAGGCAGGGAGGACCTCTGGGGCGAGGGCAGCTGTATCAGAGGATGAACTTGAGGTACGTCAACGAGTAGACTCCACCAGTTTCAAAGCCTCTAGTCTGAACACAGCCAAACTTACCTCCAGCCTGAAGGCCAAAGGGCCCAGAGGAGAGACTGGGCTGCATTATAGTAGTCAAATGTCATTGGAAAGGTGTGACAGCCTGTCTTTATTGGGCTCCAGAGCTGCACTTAGTAGAGAGAACAGTGGGGCAAGTCTGGGTAGCAAATCCAGCAAGTCTTCTACAAGATTTGGTATTCCCAATTCTTCTAGCTCTCCTATAGCTACCTGCCCATCTGCTCCAAGTGGAGGAAATGTTGGTAAACCTGGTCAGTTAAAGGCTTCTGGTAATCCCAGAACATTAGGAACAGTTAATGGCAGCAAGGCACGCTCACTGTCAGCCAACAGCTCAAAGGGCCTCAGCTCCTCCACAAAATCTTTAGCTCCTTCAGTAGCCAGAAATACCAACGCCAACCTTCCTCCATCAGGACGCACATCAGCCCCACGGACTACTGCTCCAGTCACCACTAAGACTGGAAAAGGGACTATAATGGGCACAAAGCAGGCTGTTCGAGCTGCAAATAGCCGCGTGAGTGAACTGGCCACAGGAAACACATCAGGCAAACACGGGAGAGGTTCAGGAGATTCGGACAGTGGGAATGACAGTGGTGTGAATGTGTGTGACGACAAATTTCCTGCGACCATGCTGCCTTCTCCATACAGTAAAATCACTGCACCTAGACGGCCTCAACGTTACAGCAGTGGCCATGGCAGTGACAACAGCAGTGTGCTGAGCGGGGAGCTGCCTCCAGCTATGGGCCGCACAGCTCTGTTCTACCACAGTGGAGGCAGCAGTGGATACGAAAGCATGATCAGAGACAGTGAAGCCACAGGCAGTGCATCCTCTGCCCATGACTCTATGAGTGAGAGCGGCATGTCATCCTCAGGCAGAGCAAGGAGCTCCAAGTATCCCAAGAAGAGAGCTAACGGTGAGAGACTAAGCTAATTTAAGATTTCACCATGTATGTATACATATA